>OY855911.1:16141870-16311870 GCA_963693305.1 Meandrina meandrites | reverse complement strand
TGCGGGAAAATTTTTGAAAAATCTAGGCACACTCCATTGGTGCATTTTGGAACACTTTTCAAGAGGCAGTTTGTTGTCACTTGCAAACCATCTTGAAGCCAATTTTTTTTAATTTGCATAAGTTGTTTTATATTCACTAAGGCTACTTGCAATCCAATGCATTTGCCTACATTTGTGAAAAATATCTGTTCTAAATCTATGAGAGTACTTAGCAAGATAAACATGTAGTGTCAAAAAGTGGGGGACACAAGCTCCCCCTCCCCTCCCCCTCCCCCTACTTCTACAGCCTGTTTCAATAAAAGGTCTTTGAGCTTTTCTTACAGGATATCACCAAGTACAAGACATTTTTTAAGCTTTTAATAAACACAGGCTGTTCTTATTTATTTTTTAATGGGAGGTGCACTAGCTCAAGGGTTGGTGCATGCATGGGTGACTCATTGCCTTATATTTCAATGACCTTGAAACTTGCAGGCCATAATTTATAAACTAATGATTAATGAGAGCTTTGGCTGTATTTATTATTTTTGGTTCTTGTGTTTGCTTACAGAAGCAGCAGTGCAGATTAATATTACTTTGGAAGTGGATAATCCTACCAGAGTCCTTGTAAATACTTCTAAAGTCTACTTACGCTGGAACTATTCCATTGCTGGTGATGAGGACTTCAAAGAGGTTGATTTTCATTATGGTAGTGATGATGTATACATTGGGTACATAGACCCCTTTAGGATTATAGTCGCATCAAAGTTCAAAGACCGTTTTGACTTGGAGAGACCAGGAACACTGATCATCCACAATGTTACAGCCTCAGACACAGGGACATATATATTTGATGTCAAGACTGTTGAAGCAACAAAAGTTTCGAGCACTGTCTATCTTGATGTACTTGGTAAGTTACTGACATTTACAAAATCAATGATTGTTAAAGTGCTACTGTGATCAAATTTTCACTCCTTGCCTATCTTAAAGAATTCGGCAAAAGATTTCAAATGCTGTTTTCCGTTTTCAAATATCTGTATTTAGTTCCGGAGATATTTAAGCTTTAAAAATGTGTAAAATATGCAAATTAGGGGATTGATGATGTCATCTACGCAAGTCAATTTTAAGTCATGTACAAAAATAGAGTTATCTTGGGCAATTTGCTACAGAGACCAATGAAACTTGGCAGACTTATAGTTCTATAGGCGACACACTTACCAACTCACTCTTTTGCAGTCCCCACCAATCTGTTTTCAATATTTTAGTAATTTTCAGCTCGAAAAAATTAAACCAGGCCAAGACATCTACCAAACCCATTTATGTGTTTGCCAGATCATGCTTAGGAGGTATCATTGGCAAGTATCAAAATGGAAGGCCAAAATTGGCCAGAAAAACTTTTAGCATATGGGGGTCTGGAACCCAGTATGTTGCCATGGTAACAAATTTGTTCAGCTTATATTGTGGAACACAACTAGTAGAGCATTACTACAAAAAATCAAACATTTCTGATGTAAATTGGCTGAGATATCTGACGTCATCATTTTGCTAATTTGCATATTTTAAAAACTGGATTATCTCTAGCCTGTGTACAGCCGTCCGCTCCCCTCAAAAAAAATCGGGGAGGGACGTCTGTGTAATGGGTTCGCTAATCGTGTTCCGCGCTGCGGGTGGTTTTCCCGGAATGTAGGGAAAGTACGCTGATTGGCTGTTATACTGATCTGCATTACGTAAGATATTTTCCGTGTTGTAATTGGTTCATCCGCTTAATTCCGCGGGATCCAAGAAACATGCGGGAAAATCACCTCGTAAATTGCCGGGAAATCGCTTAAACCTTCGATTGCTTTTCTACTACGGCCTTTCAAAACAACATGTTTTCTCCATGATGTCAGTCGGGTCACTCGTGAGTACATGTGTGCTATGTAGCATTGCTATCATAAAGAATGGAGACAAAAATCTGTTCGATGGACGTACCCAATTTAACCTCAAATCGGAAATCTTGTCACTGGATTTTAGAGTGGATCTAAAATATTCCTACATAATTTTGCAAGTCTTGCCTCGGAAAATTAAAGAAAAGGAGAACACTTCTTTCCAACTTAAGGGATGTGAATGCTTCTTTGCGACAGATTTACTCCAGTTCGCCGAATGGCGCAAGTTCTGAAGAAAGTGATACAAGAATGACAACAAAGACATGTTCTCGCGCCCTCTTTGAAAGCGATGTTCAGCCTGCGAAGCGTGTTGCATTTTGCACGAAGGCTTAGAGTCGCATACACATCTTTTCCTTGCAAAAGTGCTTTTAAACATTCTTCTTGTTTTGGACAGAGCGAAGAAACTCTGAAAACCTCACATACACTGTCAATCGCCTGGTGGAAATTTGCGTTCGGCCACGCTTCCGACGCCATAATTTTTATTGGAATTTATAGCATGAGCCCACGCGTTTAAGATTTCGATCAGCGGAAATTACTAGAATTTTAATTTATGCTAAATAATTCCGGAACACGATTAGCGAACCCATTACACAGACGTCTCTCCCCGATTTTTTTTGAGGGGAGCGGACGGCTGTACACAGGCTAGATTATCTCTGGAAACATAGTTACCGTAATAGAAGGAAATGGTTCTGAAACCTGGCAAAGTTCTTTGTTGTATGTTTTTGTTCGCTATTTTGGGGGTTGACCCTGCACAAAACCTGACAATATACAATAGCAGAAACTCATAAGGAGTTGAAACGTATAAAGCGCGTTCACAGCGTTCGAACATTCAGTTTGCCAAGTACCATATTTGGAAACACAAAGAGCTTGTACGCGAATGATTTACACACGTAACGACACGCAAGAAAATTTTCGCTTTTGCGGTCACTTGAATTCTGACCTAAACGCCGTGAATTACTCACAGAAGCTAAAGAAATTCATCAAGAGCATCCAAGTGAAGTTCTCCAGACCACTAGATGACGATGAAACAGAGGAATTTAACCAAATTTAACTCTATTTAACCAAAGTTGTTTAAAAACAAGATTACGCCATTTAGCGCGAGCTAGCGTGCTGTGAATTTAATCCAAATATTGCAATTTTGATTGGTTGATTTTTTTCTCGTGGTTTTCCAAATATGGTACTTAATGGCAACGAATGTTCAAACGCTTTGTACAATGCGAATCATAGGGTGTTACACATTTCAACCCTTATGGGTTTCTGACAATAGGTGATTACGTGTGTTCTTCCAACTAACCAATAGAAACATTGCGATTACGTAATTCATGCATAGTGTATTAGCGCAAAACAAAAGATGTGCAGGGTCGAGCCTTCCAAAATAAATCTTGGCTCATTTGTTTGCTCCTTTGATGTTTGCCGGGCTTCATAACCATTTCCCTCTATTAACTATGCTGGAAAGAAAAGAGATATTTGAAAAAAGTAAACAGCATTTTTCTTCTCATACAGACTACTTGTTCTTGCTTTAAAATGGCTTAGAAAGGAGAGGTGTGAATTTGATCACAGTAGCACTTTAGGGTCAAAAAGGGTCTTTGTTTGTGCTTGATGAAACAATTTATGACTGGAGCAATAATGTTGAAATGAATATCAAATTAAATGTACACATTTATTTCTGCAGCAGAAATTGTGTCTTTCCAGTTGCTATAGGCAACTTACAGTACAGGCCCCAGTTGTTCAAAGGGTGGATAACGCTATCCAGCGGATAACTCGCGGCCAGCGGATAAGTGTTGACAAAACAAACTAGACTATCCACTGGATAGTGATTTATCCGGTGGATAGCGTTATCCACCCTTTGAACAACTGGGGCCAGGCTTTTAGCCGGATGGGTATCCAGGTATCCTATGGATGCCCACTTTAAAGAGAAAATTAGTATGAACAGCTGTATTGAGAGTTATTTTTGTAGCAAATTTGGAATTCTTCAAATATATTTGTACTCAAAATTGCAGAAATACACCCTACAGGCTAAAATTTTGTACTCAGACCCTTCTTTGAAAGGTGGAGTCAGGTCTTGTAGAAACATTTGGACACCCTGGCTAAGAGCCTGCAGTAAAATAATGTGCTATCAATATACAGGTAACAATCACACAGCCCAGAAAACTTGGTATTGCAGTGTAAGTGAACATCTGTCTGCTCCCATATCAGCCTGCGAGTAAATTGTCGGCCAACAGCAGACCAACAGTTAGGCGACAGTCTACCAACAGGTCACCGACAGTTAGCGGACAGACAGACTACATTATTGGCATTGAAGTGTGACATTTCTTTAAAAACTGATCATGATTGGGAAAACTGATCGAAACAGCACCTGCAGGTTAATCGATTCTAATGTACCTCTTTCAGTGCAAAAAATTAATGGCCAAGACATGGCCAACATGTTTACCTTATGCACAAAATCTGTCGGCTGACAAATGGCTAACAGTTGGCCATCAGTTTGCTGACAGGTTTTACTGGGAGCTGTTCTTCACTTTCACCAAAAATTCTCAGACAATAGTTGGCTATTAATGGGCCTGCAATGAGTGAAAAAATTATAGAAAAGAAAATGCATTAATTCGGATGATAAGATTTGATTAATAAAGGAGGCTATTTTAAAAGAAAATAATATTGCCTGCTATAGGTAATGACTAAGTATAATGCCGTCCCTTTTATTTGACACCAGAGTTTTTCACACTCGATTGTGACCTTTGTCAATAACTCTTGTAGTATTCTGGTCAATAAGGTGGTCATTCATCCAATAGTTTAATGGGGGTGATGTCAAAGGTCTTAACATTTAGAGTACAAATTTATGTGTTATCAATTACAATTACATACTGTGAGATCTGCTCTTTTTGAGAATTTAATCTGGTTTCATTCATCAGTTCAAACTAACAATTTTTATTGGAAATACATACAATACTGTTGTGTTTATTTTTGTAGAATTGCTTCCGGTTACAGAAATGAAATATTTAATTAATTACGACAATTTTCCATGTACACGTACATGTACATGTACAGTGTATAAGTTTTCTGATTTCAACAGAATTCATTAATAGAATAAATTTAATTATATATTATTCTTTTTGTAGTTCCAGCAAACTTCATTAGCAGGCCAACAAACCAAACAATCAATGAAACAGAGACAGTGACATTCATCTGTGATGTTGATGGTAATCCAACGCCTACCATCAAATGGTTTAGAGAAGGACAACTTGTTGGTACAGGCAGCCCACTTAGCTTTCCAGTGTCCAGGAATCACTCAGGATACTACCTGTGTACAGCCAACAATGACTTGAATGTGACTTTCAATGCAACTGCTTATCTTGAAGTGCATTGTAAGTAGGAAGTCATTATTTTACTACTGTAACAAAGTTTGAATACATTTCAGGTCTAATTGAAAATTCAAACTAGTTTGATTTGAATTTTTCTTTGTTTAATTAATAATTTTTTATGGTAATAAATATGAAACAAAGTAAAGTGCAAATCAAACTAGTTTGAAATCCTTTTGACCAGAAAGTTATTTTAAAATGCCCGGACATGTCAATAGGCCATTTCCAAGTTACCCTTTGCCTCAGTTTCCAAACAAGTCTATGTGCAAAACCGTTCATATGACAATAAAAATGTGTTCCACCTTCAGTCGTTTTCATTTGAATGGTTTCACACATAGACTCGTTTTGAAACCGAGGCAAATGACAACTCTGAAATGGCCTATTTGTACAGTACGGCTCAAAAGTAAGTTACCACCTCTTGTCTTGTTTCTCGCAAGATGAAAGTCTTGTCTTGAGAGAATCATTGAAGCGGATATTCTGAAATAAATTCTAATAGGAGCAATTATGTTGAGAGAAAACAATTAATCTCTCAGGACTGTTCATTTAAGGTCACCCGAATGTTATTTCATACACTAGTTCATAATTTTTTCCTGGAGCACATTAGTATGTATGTAATGTGTCTCTATAAATCTCACATCAAGTGACAAATAATTATACCACATGACTATGGTGCCATTATGGTACATTAAAAATAATGAAAACTCCTTTTGTAAATTTTTCACTTGTTTTGAAATAATAGACTCAATATTGCTTTTCAATTTTGTATGTTTCATGGCTGATTTTAAGATTATTGTTTTTGCGTTTGATGACATGCTGGTAGTTTGTTGTCCAATATTGAGCAGGGGATAGATACATTATATAATGCCTCCTTTACCATTGATGCTGTCAGTACATATACAGGAGTTTTTAATTAATTTGTTATATCGTCGGACCACATCTACATGTATACATAGTGCTATGTGTACTCCTACTAAGTTTTGTCACTACAAGTAGGACATAATTAATTTTTGTTGGAAAACCCATAAAAACATGAAATTATAGTAATAACAGTGCCACTACCCCCGTTCCCCCTCTCGATGTTGGAATGATAAGACATTGTTTGTGTCATACGGATGTTTTTCAACACTTGTGACCATGGTAAGGTTGTAGCATACATGTATCTTAATTCACCATATGAATCTATCTTTAATTTTTTGGGAGAGGCATCTCTCAGAACCACAATGATCAAGTTTAATCAGATTCCTGTTGTATGCATGTAAACATAAGAATAATGTACAATAATATTAGATTTTACTTTCTACTCTCTACTAATTGGCTCTACATGGGAATTTTCAGATCCTTCTGAAATTGATAGCCCTCCATTTAATGAGACTACCGTCATTGAAGGCAGCAATGTAACTTTTCACTGCAATGCAAGTGGCAATCCAGCACCAATTATCACCTGGATGAAACATGGCAACCAAATAGTCTTACACCAAGGAGAGGAATTCAGTATCACAAACATCTCACGACATCAAGATGGGAGCTACAAGTGTTCTGCGTGGAATAAAGTGGGACAACAAGCAATTGCTAACTTCAGTATCACTGTACACTGTAAGCAGGTTAAAATATCTATTACATGTACATGTACCGGTAATGATTGTCTGTCAGAGGTACAGTTACGAAAAATTTGCTAAAATAGAAAAATTGTGCAACCCGGATGGCTATTAAAGTAATAAATATATGACCCACAAGGTTTATATTAGAAACCCTTAGCTAGTAATCTGAAAAGGGAACTTTCATTTTTAGAAAAAAATCAATTCTTGCATTAAAATATCGGAGCAGTTCAGCAAAATAGACTTTATAATCTCACATAAAAGTCTACATACGAGCCTAGTGGCCCATCAGGCCAGAGCTTATCCTGGTTTCCGTAGCATGAAGCGACTAGGAGTACTACTCCCCCCTGGATGGGATGCTAGTCCAGCGCAGGGTTACCCCCAGCAGTAAATTCGCCGGTACCCATTTATACACCTGGGTGGAGAGAGGCACTATGAGAGTAAAGTAAATGTACCTTGCCCAAGAACACAACACAGCGCCCTGGCCAGGGCTCAAACCCAGACCGCCTGATCCGGAGTCCAGCGCACTAACCATTGGGCCACCGCGCCTCCCACATAAACTATTTTAATTGAACTGGAATTAAGAATACATCTATGGAAGAAGTTAAAGATTTTGCTGTGTGTGTGTGTAAGCAGCACTACCTAACTATGTATGTACTTTTTAAAGCATTCAAATAAAATATCTCAAAATAGATTATTAAACTTTTCTTTAAATCACAATATATTGTAGTAAACTGTATGTCATTTAAAATAATGCACTAAAAAATGGGGGTCCCTGTCCTCGTTTAGAAAAAAATTAGCATTTATTTCCCTGCAAAGCTTAACCTGAAGGAAATTGCAGTAATGTTGTGTGTGTGCACTCACTTGTGAGCTAAATAATGCAAAAAATCATGAACATCCTTGCACAAGGATGCATTATTTCAAATAACTCCATCAATGCAGTGTCTGCATCTCGGTCTGTATATTGATCATTATCATGCAAAATGAAATATAATTTGCTTTTTTATTTGAAATCAAACATACAGAATTTTGCTATTCTTGTATATTTGATGTTTAGTTCACCCTAGTTTCAGATACTGATGTTAGTTGTTTTTTCTTTTACGTCAAATCTGATTCATGTAGAATTCAAGTTTAACTGATTTCCTCGTTTTCTGTGTTGCAATGGAAATATTGATTTTGCTAAAAAATAATAATATATCAAACTTCAATCCAATTCCATTATGCAATGTCAATTTCACATTGATCCCAGTCCAGAAAGTCTGCTAAGCAGCCAAATGTTAGGTATGGTCCAGAAAAAACACTGTATTGACACACCTTAATTTGTATGATTTGATCACCTTTTGGGAATAAACATTTTTTTCATCACCAGATTAATTAATCTTTATCTTTATTTTTTGCAGTTGAACCCAAGGTATCAGTCCAGCCATGTCCAAGCTCATTTACTGAGGGCAGCAATGTAACTCTTCAATGTGTTGCTATTGGTAATCCTCCTCCAAGGGTCACATGGATATGGCAAGACACTGGGGACATTCTCACTAGCAGTGGACAGCTTTTTCTTACAGCTGTTAATCGTACCCAAGCTGGTCTTTATAAGTGCCATGCATCAAATGGTATTGGTAGCAATTCTACAAGGACATGCAATTTGGGTGTGCTATGTAAGTGAGATATATATTATTAAGAATGTATGATCAAAGCATGTACAGTATTTACAAACAATTACTACATGTAACAGTAACTGTAGATGTGTACCATACAATTCTGTTCTTGCTTGACTAGTCAGTGTCACACAAATGTACCAAAAGGTGTAAAATGTCAAAATGTCATTTATTTACCCGCACAATATGGAAGAGCTCCAGGAGCTTGTTATAATGTGAACCTGTATCAAATTTTGAATTGGAATTTGGGTTGCCGGTTTTTTTGTGGAGGGAAGAAAACTGGAAAACCCAGTGATAAACTCTCGGAGCAAGGATGAGAACCAACAACAAACTCAACCTACACATGATGCCGGGTCTGGAATTGAATCCAGGCCACATTTAGTGGGAGGTGAGCAGTCTCGCCACTGCACCATTCCTGCTCCCCCAGGTGTGTGGTTCTAAAACAAATTAAGTTTGGTGGTAAAATATTTACAGTATTGAGAAACCAACATTTTTGACTACTGTACCTTCTACATATAAAACCTTTTATGTCAAGGATGTTCTGTACTATCCCTGCTGTTCAAATGTGGATTTCTAGGCTTGCAACAACTAACTGCATCATAACACTGCCAACCTGTATACACTGTATGATTATCTGTCACTGGATATAATGCCTGATCAAACTTTGCCCATGTCTTGACTAGGGTGCATACGTGTATCTGAAGCATGAGAAAACATTTATTTAATGGCTACAAATTAAATTCAGAGGATGAAATGTACATTTTTGTTATGTAAGAATTTCAGGAAATAAACTTCAACATGATGTGATGTCCAATAATTTGCTTCAGCATCATGATAACTAAATCAGTAAGATGTACAGTCATGACATTACTGAACTGCTAGCCAACTCAATACTGACAATGTATAAATGTTGTCTTTCATCATTTCTACAGAGTGTGACTGCTACAGAGACTTAAATAGAGTTTGTTATTATTGCAGACCAGCCAACTGGGACAAGTATGACATTGGACCAAACAAATACCACTTTGCTACGTGGCAGTAACTTGTCGCTAAACTGTAGTACAGATGCCAACCCAGAAGCTCATGTGTACCACTTCTACTTTAATGATAATCTTACTGGTAACAACAGTTCTGGGATATTGAATGTCATTGTTGAGGCAGATGGAGTGTACACCTGTGTTCCTATAAACACTGTTGGTGCAGGAGACAATGCTACTGTTAGCGTGACTGCTGTTGGTGAGTTTATTAAAACACTGTAGTATACACATAGTATGTTTTTTTTGGTATGTTCATCTTTCCCCATTATTTCAAGTTATAAACCAATGTTTTGAATCTCATTCAGTAACTTAATTTTCTGCAAGGCGTGGTACAGTATACTGGAAATAGGAATTTAATTGTGACATTACACATGTACAAAAGTGACTTGCATGAGTCTAGTGCAGTGAAGGTGATGCAACTGAAGTCTTAGCCCCCTTTCCTAGGGTCACCCACTACCTCTCGGAACGAGTTACTTCATTGGTTCATAAAACAATAGATAACAGGTCATAACAATGCCCCTAGCCCTGAATAACAATAGAGGTAGTGTTTACAGCGGGCAAATGAAAATAGAGGTTTCCTTAGAGGTAGTGACTTACTGCTTTCCTAGCACGTATTATGCAAATTTACAAATTAAAATGTTTCCTAAAGATCAAGACATCAAAGTCAAATTATTACTGTACTTGATATGAATGGCAATATTGTTATTTTCCCTTTTCAGATGCCTCTTCTGTAAACATTTATACTGCTATGACCACTGTGATAGAAGGCAGTAACATCACATTTTCATGCAATGCATCTGGTAAACCTGAACCTGTCATAACATGGACTAAAGTTGGTGGATCCAAAGTATTGTCTCAAAGTTCTTCATTCACAGTCATGAATGTTAGCAGACCTGGTACACCTGATAACATGATCCAGTATCAATGTACAGCCAGTAATGGAGTGGAGAAACCTGCTACAGCTACAGTCAATGTCACTGTTCATTGTAAGTCAAGTGTTTAGCCAAAGTGCAATCATTTGAGTGCAATCATGCCTGGATGCTCATGTGGCTTAGAGGTTGTTGCTATTATTAATACAAACATTCATTGAAGTACAGGCTGAACATTTACACCACACACCATACATTAGCATGCAAGGGAAGTCCTGCCTGATAGCTCAGGACTTTATAAATATTAATGGTGCTAGTGGATGCTCAGTGCAGTGGGCTAGTAACATTTTTTGGACTTTTTCATTTGGCACAATGGAGGTGCTAATCCCAACACTATTATGTTGATGTAAGTTTCCCAACAGGTTCTACTTGTCTGTGTGACATTTGCTGACAAATGGGTTTCTGCATCTGTTTTATAGTTCCCCCTGAGATAGATGCAGCTCCATCAGCTTCTCAAGTTGTAGAAGGCAGCGGAGCCATCTTGTTCTGTAATGCTACTGGCAATCCACAGCCCAACATTACATGGACCAAACAAGGAAACAACACTGAACTCTCAACATCAGAGACTCTTAACCTGACAAACCTGATGAGAGAAGATGATGGATCAGTCTACAAATGTAGAGCCACAAATTACATTGGGTCAACAGAAGCAACTGCAACAGTTACTGTTTGGTGTGAGTAATTTTTTATAGCCACACACATGCATGACAGCAAACTGCTGTGGGGTGGTGAATGTATTAATTTTTCCTGGCATCTCACAGTACACTCTGTTGTTTTGTTTGTTGAAAATAATTAACATTATCCTTGACGTATATACTTTCCCTATTTTATTCTTCTAAATGTTTGAAATAATTATTTTAGAGCAGAGATAGAGGCATTGCTATGAGTTTATTGTTAGACATTGTAAGTTATTATTCCTCTGGTAGTTTTTTAACAAGTACTGCTAATAACATGATTGTTCTTGTGAAGTGGATAGCACTGGTATACATAGATGGCCCTGGAGGTTACCACTGCTTCAACAACGGCTAAAGTATGAAAGGTCTGAGTCCCTGCATTACTTGCTGCAGGATCAAGCAAAGACCAATCCTCTTTCCTGACTTGCTGGCTGGACTATGCTGAAGCAATCAGAATTACACACAAGGACAAAGTGGCGTAACTCTTGAATGTTCCAGTGAGCATTTTCATAATGACCTTGTAGAGAATGCTGGTGGCTTACTCGCCAACAAGTCTGCAAAAACTTGCTGTATTTGTCTAACTTCACAGCATGCATCAGGACTGGGATGAGACAGTACATGTACATATGTAGTTTTGTCTCCATCAAAGAATATTCATGCAACATTCCCGCACCCAGCCTTGCAGATGTTGTGGTTCAATTTTATCCTTGGTTCAAATTTTATTTTCCTTTGTTTTTGGGTATGGTAATGTATGATAATGTATGATAATGAGTTACAAACAAAGGAAAATAAAATTTGAACCAAGGGTAAAATTGAACCACAACATAGACAGTGAAATCCAATTGGATCACTCAGAAATAAGAACCATCCAAAAGAGGTATTTCAGTTCTTTGACATTAGAGAAGCTGGTTAACTAGGTTTGCGAAGGAAAAGAAGCTGGCCTTGGCAAGTACACTGTGCTCTCACTGTGGTAAGATGGCCATTGTAAGAACAGCCCAACCAGGAGAAAGAGAGACTGCCCTGCCTATGCTGTAGCAAGGTCCAACCAGAAAACCTGCTACCTGCTCCCTCAAGTGGCAATACAATGGGGAAGTAGAAGTTGCAGACTGATGCCCTCTACAGCACAACCAGTCTTATGCAAGGTTGAGCCAGAAGCATCATGTGTAGATCAGCACATGTACAACTACCTCAAAGACCTACTGTGAAGCACATAGCCCATTGTGCCCCGGTCCAAGTACCACTTCACTGGCAATAAGATATGAGGGTTGGCCTGCGTGCATGTGTACAGGGTGTTTTCAAGCCAGTGCCAGAAGGAAAGGATGTGCAGTGCCACTTCATGGTGGTGTGTGCCAAGAAAAATGAATGGTTTTTCCACATTTACTTATTGGGTTTCATCAGGTGCTCAACATCCAAGCAATGTGCAGGAGCCCAATCAAGCTCCAGTATACACAGTGACAAAAAAGACTGTATAATTGACTGCTGGAATGGATATCACTGCATTCCAATCCACACAGATAACCCCCACCTCAAGGCATTCATTTCTCCATGGGTGTAGTATCAGTATAAAACCTACATAAATTTACACCTCAGGGTTACGTAGTGTTAGGTGATGGTAACTCAGTAAGGGTTAAATTTCATATCTTCATCAAGATAAAGTACATAAATGACACACCTTTACATACAGATAACCTCACGGAGAGCTTCTTTTTCCAGACTGTTTACTGTCTCAACATGGGTGCACACCATGACATCATCCTGCACACAGACAAGTTCATGTTCGCTGATGAGACTGTTGAGTACGCAGGATTCAAGATCACCCTTACCAATGTGTGGTCATGCAAAAAGTACTTGGACACAACCCTTGACTTTCCAACACTTGCCAACAGAGCAGGTATGCATGGGCTCCTGGTTTTGACTCATCGACCAGTGTCGTACACTCTTGCCTTTGCCGTGACAGACCACATGCTGGTGTAACCAGAATGGAATCCTATCAGATGGTCTAATGAGCTCAAGTGGCTTTTCTAGAGTCCAATTTGGCGAGATTGAGTAGGGAGTCTGCTTATTGAACAATTCCAAACAAATGTCCCTGGCCAGGCCTAGGGATTGGTCAAAGTCTGGCATGTCTATCTGCTGAACCGTCCTGCTGTCCCATATATAGGCTTTAAATTAACACCCATTGCAAGCTACTTCACCGGCCCTATGCGGCTCAGTTAGACTACAACTAGGTTGAGGGAGAGACCCTCGCCATAGCCAATGTTCTTGACAAAGCTAGATTCTTTGTTCTTATCTGCAGTGACCGTATCATCACTATTGACTATGCCCTTTCTTGTGGTGCTTGGTGTTTGGTCCTCTAATTAAATTGGCAACAAAAACAGAATGTGTTCTTATTGTGGCAAGCATGGCCACAGGAAGAACACCTCAAGCAAGACCAGAAAGAGTAACTGTCCTGCCTATGCCATAGGCAAAAACACAGCTATTTGCTTCTGTTTCCCCAAGTGACACATTGCCTCTACCATGCAATGAGTCTCAGTCTGCCACAAGATTGAGGCACATGCATCATCTTCCTTGATCAGTATCTGTACAGCCACCTTAATAATGACTGGGTCCTACAGTCACCCATGAAGTCTCAGCCATTTCTCACACTCGTAGCCACAACCTATCTTGACAATTGTACAGCCAAGAGATACAATACAAACCCATTATCTCTAATGCATGAGCAGTACCACTCTCTGCATTGACTGCCAGAGCTGACTTGCTATCATCAAAATGACCTGACACCTTAAAGATCCAACTCCAGTGACAATGCCCATGTGCTTTTCACAAACAATGTTATAATGGATCAAGATCCTCAGTGCTGTTATCTTGAGATTTCATCGTAGATCCTCAAAACTTGTGATAATGGTGACATGACAAGTGACTCTGAGAAACATGATCTCTGAAAATGTTCCCACTGTGATTGAAGCCCTCCAAGTGAGCACAGAAATAAACTTGGACAAGGCTTCTTATCCAGCAGGGTAACCCTCCTCCAGCTGCCATACCATGTACACCTGAGAGCAGACTCTATTACCTTGCAGCTACCCAAACCACCAGACACCACAACCAAAACCCATTACCACCCATTCATGAAACTGAATCTATCAGGAAACACCTGCACCTACACCTGTGGAGACTGACCCTGACCCCTCACCACAACACAAGGCATGTGGCAAGGCTGTTCCTGTGTATGTCTCTGGCTTAGGCAGGACAAAACACAAGCCCTTGAGAAGGTATAAAGGCAGGCACCCAGACAACCATCAGTAATGACATATCACCAAACCATTACCAAACCCCAGCATCACCTTAATGCAAAACTAACCTGTATGCAAAATTCCTCACCATTATTTTGATCAGTGAACTGCAGCATCCTTATCAGTACATCCAGACTGGGTCAGCAAGGGCAGGCCTGATTGCACCAGACCTAACACCCAGTCCTTCCAACTCACATCCACCTGCACTTCCATGTTCTGCAAACCCAGTTGCTTTGAACTTGCCTACATGTGCTTCCATCAAAGAAGTCTGTATTAGCTCTTGGGAGACTAATAGATTACAACAAGAAAAGCATTCTGGAACACTGAACATTTTGAGACAATCAGTGATATTGTTTACTTCTGTTACATTATGCTAAATTAAGATATAGCATAATGGGGAAAATCACTCAACCTTTGAGGTAGTGACCTGGTATGAGTTTATCATAATTCTATGTTGTTTTATACTGTACCCATTTAGTTCTCTCTTCATTCTAAAACAAGAACTGGTAAGGTTTAACACATGCTCTAGAAGCAGGGACGTTTACCAGCTGCCTGCTGTAAGGACTGAGATCCGCCTGCTGTAAGGACTGAGATCGCAAAACGATCCTTCTATTACTATGGTTGCATTCTTTTTAACGAACTATCTTGATGTACATAGTTTTCTATCTATATTATTATTAATGTTAGCGTAATGCATATGTATGCTACAGTTTTAGTACATTGTTGCGCTCAGGACTCCCATTGATAACAGACAGCTTTTTGCATCTGAAGGGTCTACCCTGAGCGGTATAAATCAATAAAGGTTCTTTGTCTTTGTCTTTATACGTGTTCTTGTTCATTTAGTGTAAAATGTAATGTACATGTATGATGTACCATTGGCAATGTACTTAATTGTACTTTTTTTCCAGTTGAACCTAGTGTAACAACACAACATTGTTCAAGTCCAGTTACTGAAGGGGATAATGCCACACTTCATTGCAATGCAACTGGTAATCCTCAACCAAGTATTGCTTGGATCAAAGCAAGTACAAAGACAGCGTTGTCGTACAGTGAGAGGCTGTTTATTGAAGATATTAAACAGAATGAATCAGGCAGTTATGAGTGCCTTGCATGGAATGGTATTGGAAACAACAGTACAAACTCCTGCACAATTGATGTACATTGTAAGTAATATTATCCACATACCATAAAATCTTTACTTATGTGATATGTTAATTAACTTCTGTGAAATAGTCACATCTTTTTTCCACAGACTGGCCCTTCACTTCTTACTGTACTCTAGGTGATATTTTAGCATTTTACTGACAAGTCACATTTCAGAAGTGATAAATTTATTATTGATAAAGGTTCCATGTAGCTTTCCCTTCTGCGCAAACCCCCATGTACATGCAGGGGTGTGTCTGCAGTCCAAAATGTTGATATGTTTTCTTTATTCACTATACTTTCATATCCTTGGGAAGGGCCAAATTACGTAAGAACTGGTGTTTTCCAATTTTTCCAAAAATGGGGAGAGGTACAAGATTGTTAATAGAGTATTTACAGTAATACCATACCATTTTAACATTGGTTTTAAATTTTTTTAGATTTGCCAAGTGCTTTAGCCCTCTTCTCCACTCCAGCCAACACTACAGTGCTGCGTGGTACCACTCTGGAACTTAATTGCAAAACAGATGCCAACCCTGATGCTCATATCTATCACTTTTACTTAAACAACAACCTTATTGGTAACAGTAGCTCAGGAAAGTTTAATTTCACTGTTGAGAAAGATGGAGTGTACGCTTGTGTTCCTATGAACAATGTTGGTACAGGAGACAATGCTACTGTCAGCATCACTGCTGTTGGTGAGTTATATTGTCAGTAGGCAGAGTACAGTTTGTTGTACTTAAAACTTTGACACTTTAAAAAAAGTTGTTGACCTATTTGACAAATGACAAAAAATCGAGATCTATACCTGTAGGTGGGCTTGCATTGTACAGTGTCATTTTTTTCTGTAAATTATGCGTGTTTGATTCAAGGACATTGTGGTTGACATGGAAAATAAAAACACCACAACAGCTATTCAAATCGGTTGGCTTGTGTATTTGAAACTCAACAGATGGAAACAGTAAAACTAAGAACCTATGAAAATAGACTGTTAAGGAAACATCAAAAATGTTTGGGTCAGGAAATTAAGATGAACGTTTATTCATTTGTCACACGATGGAATCACTTAGAGGTGTTGATCATGATGTTCGACTGCAATACTGCTAGACAGTCTTCTTCTGTTTGAGTTATTCTCAAGTCTCCTATCCTATCCCCCCAAGTGTAACTTTATAGCCTTAAAGTAACCAATACTAATTCTAAAGGGAAGTAAAAAAAAGTTTTTATGATCAGTATACATGTAATTACATTATTACAATCAATATCATGTTATCATAACTTACAGACCATATAGAGATAATATGATCTGCAAGATAGAGTTTGTTGTCAACATAACTTGAGTGAAGCTGGGGGAAAGACCCTTAGAAAGTAGGAAGAAAATAACAGAGTAGTGAAGGTGCAAAGCTGAATCCTTAACATCTTTTGCGTTAAGTGTGAATTTGTGCATTCTATTAATTTTAGAGGTAATAATTCACTTCTCATGCATCCAGCTAGTATTTCAAGCCTTTATTCTTTTATATACATATTGAGATATTTGTTTGTAGAAATTATTGTGATAATTTGTCTTTCACAGGAAAAATAAAAGGCACTTTCCACTGCCCAGTTATTTTCCCAAAACTGACCTGTACCTTGTGAAATTCTGTTGTTTAGTGGCTGCATCAGTCGAAGTCTCTGACACTGCATTGATTGTGCAGGAAGGAAGTAACATATCAGTGACATGTAATGCATCTGGTAAACCTCAACCCAGCATAGCATGGACAAAGCTTGGCAGCTCTGAGGTGCTTTCTAATGCAGCATCCCTCACCATTATGAATATGAGCAGACCTGGGACACCTGATAACATAATCCAGTATCAGTGTACGGCCAGTAATGGAGTGGAGAAACCTGCTACAGCTACAGTCAATGTCACAGTTCACTGTAAGTAAAAGCAGTTTAATGTCCCCTGCCCCTAACCACAAGAAACGTAGCACACAGGTTTGGGCCTCAAATGAGCAGTTTAATGTAATGCATATAATGGGACACAAAACAAACTGCTAGGGGGTAGGGAGGGTAGGGAAACAGCTAAACGATCGAACTAAACAGCGATAAGCGAATGTACAATGTAATGCGATGCTAACACGTGTTGGCTTCATTAAACTATATTAACATTATTAATATCACTTAATGTCCCCTGCCCCTAACCACAAGAAACGTAGCACACAGGTTTGGGCCTCAAATGAGCAGTTTAATGTAATGCATATATTGGGACACAAAACAAACTGCCCAAAAGGTGGCCCACTGAAACTAAGTGCTAGAGTGGTAAGGAGAGGCATATTGATAAGGAATGTCCTTAGTCCTAGCGATGCGAGGAGCAACGTTTAGGAAGAGACTTAAGGGGGAGCGAATGTATCTTTTATAGCAGTCTGAGGACCAGCGACCAAGCAGTTTAATCTCATAATCGTTCAGTCCGGCTACGGTCACAGACGTGGCACCACCAATGCGAAAACTGTGTCCACTGTAATGTTGAGGGTCTAAACCCACAAGTCGGAGTAGCATAGAAAGAAAAGTGGTCAGATCACTACGGGCGAGTGGGAGTCCAGAGGACAGTTGGAACAATGGGTCGCTTGGGGTGGAACGTGGACGAGCATGCTGAATCTTAAGATTGGTCTTTAAAGCGCAGACTGCACAAACGGCGTGGGCGGCGTGACCAGCATATAGTACCACTCCACGGTGTTGCTGATCAGTCTTAGATTTGCGAAGGTGTAGAGCTACATATTCGGAACCAGTGTGCGTGGTGTGAAGGTTGACATCCTGTAGGCGGAGTAAGGTTTCGACATCATAAGAAGTTTTGCTTTTGATGGTAAATTCTCCCGCGCGTAGGAGCAGAAAATGGGCGGTGGTCATGGCCGCCCAGTAGACAGCATCGTCGTCAGAGTGTGGGTCGATTAAATATTGAAGTCGACACAGAAGGTCAAAGGTTATCGGTAGCTTCTGTTTGGCTGGACTGGAGTGTTCGCGTTCGATTCCTCTCAATGTTTGTTTTAGCTTAATAGTGTGAGTTAGAGGATTATGAAATCCGTGACTGATGTGTAGCGCACGTATGCCCGCGAGGTACACTTTTATAGATTGTGGTTTTAAATGTTCAGCTAGGAAGGCGACGAATAAGGACAGTGTTTCTTCGGATGCGGGAATGGCAGTCAACTGATGTGTTTCGCAAAACGTGAAGTACTGGCGTTGTGCAGAACTGTATGTGCGATGGGTATTGTCAGCTAAGCCTTTATGGAAATAGTGGGTAACCTTCACTTGAAGTCGGCCAAGTTCAGCGGAAGGACTGGCGTCGGCAGGAGGTCCGCGTCGGGAACTAACTTGCGAAAGCGTTGAACCTGTAATCGAGATAACGCATCAGAAGCGGAATTTAGTATCCCAGGGATGTGTACAGCCCTCAATACAATGTTAAACTTGGAGCAGATGAAGAAAAGATAACGAACGAGGGACATAATGTGGCGACATTTGCTGGAACCGGAGGTCAGAATGCGCACGACTGATTGATTGTCACAATGAAACAAAACATTTTGTGAGGCTAGCGAGGGAGCCCACACGGTGATTGCCATGGTGATGGCATAAAGTTCTTTGTACGTTATGGAGCGACGAGTGGGGATACCGACATCATGAAATGTTGCAGAAAGCCAAGCGGTGCCGAATAACGCTCCAAATGACTCAGCACAGGCATCAGTAAACAGATGTAGGCACACGTTGCTGAGCCACTGCTCATCGTAGAACATACTGCGACCATTCCAATCAGAGAGAAATGCCAACCACCATTCTATGTCTTTGAGGAACCGTTTATTTAGACGGATATGATGACTCGGGTGGGACCCTTTTGACAAAAGTTCGAGCATTCGACGAAGAAACGTTCTGCCTGGTCTGCAAACCGAGCAAATGAAGTTCAGTTTTCCAATCAGTGATTGGAGCTGTCTCTTTGTGCAGGAGGCTTTGGTTTGCCATGTCTGGAGGAAATCGAGGGTCTCGTCTAGTCGAGTCTGTGAAATGCGCGCCTCTTGAGTAACGCTATCGAGTTCGATACCTAGCAGTTCCAGGGTCGTACAGGGCACAACAGTCTTTGCAGGATTTGAATTGAAGCCAAGATCCGCGCAGGTGTTGAGCATGATATCTAAGTTGGTTTGGCAGAGGGGATCTGGGGAAGGGGGACCACATGTCCAGAAATCGTCCAGATAGTTCCAAACGGGTCTGGCCCCACGATCACGCATGGTGAACGATAAGATATCCACGTACTTGAGGAAGAGCGCGGGAGAGCTGCGTAATCCAAAGGGCAAGAAGGCATCAACAAAGTAAGCAGTGGTGACTGCCATTAATATCTATGGGCCATGTGGATCCGAGCAGCTCCCAGTCCTCGCGACGCACTAAAATGTGTCGAAAGGCATCAGATAAATCAAGTTTACTCATTAATGCACCTTGTCCATGGAGTTTAAGTTGTGAAATCGCGTGGTCAAGTGAGTCGTAGGTACAAGAGAACAGTTCTTTGGGAATACCATCGTTGATAGAGTGAGCGGCGGGCCATGATAAATCGTGAATTATGCGCCATTTCGTAGGCATCGAGCGCTTTTTAGGAATAGCGCCCATCGGCGATCTGACAAAGTTAGCAAAGGGCGGTGTAAGAAAAGGACCAATCTTACGATTAAGAGAAAGTTCGCGTTCCAACTCTCTCGCCACCGCCTCGAGGTTTGTTGTAGCTGATAAATGGTTATCGTAGATCTGGCTGTGACGATTTCCGGAAAAACAGATGTTTACTCCGGAATGAATGTCGTGCAATAAATCATTGGCGAGCGTTTGATCAGGGTAGCGTGATAAGCAGTCTGTCCAAGTATCAATGTTAAAAGGCGAATTAATGTCCGGTAACGTATTTACAATCGGCCAGAGAGTGCTCCCCCCGGCAAGCCTTGCAAACGTGGGCGCGCTTGCATTCAGTTCCTTGTTGGCAGGAATTTCGCTGAAAAAGGTTGCAGCCTTCTTTGCCGTTGCTGGTGAACCATTTATAGTATTTCCAGTTGTTAGTTTGCTGGCCTGAGTCTGGGCGCGTGTGAGAGCTAATTTTCTTCGCACTTTGATTTTCCTCCAACGCAGTTTTCGCACGAAAAAGACAATCGCGCACCAAATGATTCGGGGATTTACAACGCTGGCAGGAGATGCCTTCCTTCCTGACGGCGGACGAGTCGAGGATTGTCGTGTACAACGTCGTGTCGACGGTGTCGAAGCGTGCAGAGGTATTGATGGTTAAGCCGAGGCGAAACTGCACATCATAATTGTAAACGGCGCTCCACACGAATTTCCTGTTAGCCTTTTGAATAACATCCCGGTAGCGGGCGAGTTCCTTGTAACGAAGCGGTTCGACATCGAGCACGAGCGCTTCATAAATGTTCCACGCCTCGAGCCATGAGTCGAATGACTCGATAGTTAAGTTTTGGGTTGCGCTTGTTTTCTGATTGCCGGTTCCAGGAACGTCGCCACATGTTTTGGGCTTAACTTTGCGGGGGAGAAGATCAACAAAATCAACATAATTGCCAGCTTTAACGGCTTTAAGCAGCGTACCTGATACTACGTGGCCGGAGGCGTTTATACTTTGGCCAGGTGGAAGTTGAAGCTCTCTCTGAACCGTGGAGTCGCTGTTGTTGTTGTCGGCGCGAGCGGACGGTTCTTGTGTTGAGGCACCGCCCCCAATTTTGTCTTGGCTTGCTTTGATGTCGGTCACCGTATCGCGTAGAGTTTTCTGTTCGAGCTGTAGGGCCTCGACTTGGCTCGACAACGCTCGAATGGCTTGAAGCAGTGCGTCTTGCTTATCGCCAGGAACAGGAGCGAGTGTGTTTTCTTCTTCGACGGGCGACTTTTCCATGTTGTCGTCGCTGGCAGGATCTGGTTCATCGGGACCTTCGCAGTGTTTGCCCATTGCTGCAAAATCGTGAATATCCTTTGGTGTTCCGCAACCGGGGCACTTATTCTTGCGTTTTGCTTTTGTTTTGGAGGACATTTCGTTGAGAAGAGCGGTTAGAAGTCGGTGAAAAAAACGAAAACAGCTAAACAGCTAAATGATCGAACTAAACAGCGATAAGCGAATGTACAATGTAATGCGATGCTAACACGTGTTGGCTTCATTAAACTATATTAACATTATTAATATCACTAAAATAAAAGGGGGTTCAAGTGGCAGCATGGCTGACTGGTTAGAGCACTGCACTTGAAATTTGGAGGTTGCAGTTCAAATCCCATTGTGACCACAAGCTTTTATTCTTGGTAGCCCTGAATTCAACTCCTGGGCTGTTTTCAGTTTTAGCCAGTTTCCTGTCAGTTTGGATATTTATTCATGTTATGTTCATTTTAAACATTTTTTAATGCTTGAAGGTGACTTATTTAATTTATTTAGTTCATTTAAATCCGTAGCATTGACAATAAAAAACAACATGATTTAGTCTGCAGACAGCTTACCTGGGGAACGTGAGCATGGTTACTTGCCCACCAGAAAAATCTACTTATAAATATAATTTCAGACAACCAATTTTTTTATTCCAACAGATTCTCCGACTTCAAGTATGATAACTGCACTTTCCAGTAACAAAACAGTGCTGCGTGATGCTGCTGTGTCCTTAAAATGCACAACAGATGCCAACCCTGATGCTCATATTTATCACTTCTACTTAAACGGCAACCTTATTGGTAACAGCAGCTCAGGAGTGTTTAACACAACTGTGAAGGAAGATGGAGTGTACACTTGTGTTCCTATAAACACAGTTGGTACAGGAGACAATGCTACTGTCAGTATCACTACTGTTGGTAAGTAGAATACAGTTTTGTTAGATTAGGGACACGCAGCAGTCACCATGACCTAAGTGTAGGAACCCATAGAACCCATGGGAATGTTGGCATCCCCCCCCAAAAAAAAGTCTGTCAGCTATACGACTAAGGTGTGCAATAAGTAAGAAAATTTAGAGATTCAGGCTACTGTTCAGATTACTATCAGTAGAAATAAACTGATCTGTTAGTGCTATTTACAAGTACCTTGCTCATTAAACCTGTATTTTCATTGATATACATGCATAATATTTTGTTTCCTATGTCAACCATCTGTTTTTGATATTAAATATTTGAATGCCATTTTTTTCAGTCGCCCCATTTGCTGAGATCATTCCTCAAGCTGTCACAATCATTGAGGGTGGAAACATCACCTTAACCTGCAATGTCAGTGGTGTTCCTTCTCCATCTATTCGCTGGACTCAGATTGGCAGCTCAAAAGTTTTGTCTCAAAATTCAACACTCACTGTTGTGAATGTAACCAGACCTGGTACACCTGATAACACGATCCAGTATCAGTGTACAGCCAGTAATGGAGTGGAGAAACCTGCTACAGCTACAGTCAATGTCACAGTTCATTGTAAGTAAAGGAGTTTAGATAAAGGGGCTTCAAGATTAGGCTATTGAAGGTGCATTTTGTGATCTTTTTTTAACCAAAAATGAATTGGGTTTGTTGATGCAATTTCCAGCACTTTGATTACACATTGTTGCCTTCATTACTTTATTTTGGCACAACCATCACTGCAGCTTTAAAGATCTACACTTTTTATGTTGAGATTATTGTCATTAGTTGCTCATTATTTGATGTCCTCCTATCTTAAAGCCACAAATGGAAGTGCAGTAGTGCTGAGTAATTTGTGTGTGTCCATGTTTTATAGTTCCCCCTGAGATAGACGCAGCTCCATCAGCTTATCAAGTTGTAGAAGGCAGCGGCGCCATCTTGTTCTGTAATGCCACTGGTAATCCACAGCCCAACATTACATGGACCAAGCAAGGAAACAACAGTAAACTGTCAGCATCAGAGACTCTTAACCTGACAAACCTGATGAGAGATGATGGATCAGTGTACAAATGTACAGTGACAAATTATATTGGGTCAACAGATGCTACTGCCACTGTCACTGTCTTTTGTAAGTCATTAAGGTGGCTTACTACAGTTTTTACGAGGCAAGAGCGTGCGCTACGATTTGGTTTCCTGACATCAATATCGCTCGCGCTTGCAAAACTTTCGCGAGCCCTTTATTCGAAAGTTAAAAGTTTCAGAAATTTTCAGAAGGCTTTAGACATGTCATAGGACAAAAATAATACTACAAATAGGTTGATAAACAACTGACAAAGGAGTTCTAATTTGCTTTTTTCTTCGCTCATAACGCGTGGCGTCATACAAGCACGCGCTCAAATAAAAGGGCATGCACAATTCAATTCTCGTCGGGGGTCGTAAAAACCTGACTTCGGCTCACAATTTCTCAAAAGCCTACCATACAACCCATAATGAAATTTTCAGAATTAATTTTTTGGGGTGAATCGCATCAACAGCCAAAATTTTAAAAAATCTGTAATACAGATTTTGAGCTATTTTTAAAATAGGCAAAAAACACATTTTCCTATTTTGCAAAAAATCTGTCTTACAGTCTATTTTATTTGCTTGAATGTTTAATCTAATTCAATTTCTTATCTCTGAATTTTTGAGGCAGGGTCATACAGGCTGATTTTGAGAAAAATGCCATTGAAGCTACTGGTGCCCAGTCCCCTCTTAAGCACTCGGATATCTATTTTGGCTGTTTATTAGCATCTATATTGCTCAAATGTCGCATATATGCAACAAATAGTAATAAGTGGAAGCTAAAACCTTTCTGGACAATTAACAAAAGAGTTAAAAGCTAGGCTCATTTACCCTCTCAAAACTGTAGTAAGCCACCTTAAAAAGGATAGCTAACTGATATTCTCATTATGTTATGTTGATATGTTGTTGTTGTTGTTGTTATAACTCTGTTTAAAAACATGACACGATAAAGCACCAATCAGGCATGACAAGATGTGCAAAACCATGGTTATAGCTAGAAATGTAATGACCAAGAGTGAAAATTTAATAATTAATTGTATATATCTCTACAGTCCCAGCAAAGTCTGCTATACATGATTGCCCAAGTCAAGTTACTGAAGGTGACAATGTGACATTGTACTGTAATGCAACTGGCAATCCTCCACCAAAAGTAGCCTGGATAAGGTCTGGAGAAGTTCTGATGAGAGACAGTGCTTACACTATACCTGCTATCAATCACAGTCAGACAGGAATATATGAGTGTATGGTGTGGAATGGAATTGGCAACAATTTCACTACCAACTGTACTGTTGATGTTCAATGTGAGTAAATTTGAATTAAAATTTCCTTAGTGGATTGAGAGAGAAAAGAATAGGAAGTGATACAAAAGCCGTTGGGTTCCAAAGGCTGACCATTATTCACAGAAAAGAAATCAAAGACTTTTTGTGAAAGAAAAGAAAGAGACATTTAGTGGAAAGTCTGGAAAGTGACAAACATTTTGTGTTACTTTTACAGCACTTGAAGTATGATCGCGCGAAACAAGAATAAGTTGTGGCTATTTCAGCTAATTTCTCAAGGAGAAAAAAACAACAAGCTCAAAAGCTCATGTCGAAAGTAAGTTTATTAAAGAAACTTGACCAAGATTTGGATTCTAAAGATGTGGTTCTGCTGATACTTCATCGGTCAAATCAGATGAATCAAGCAGGCTTTACTGACAGTGATCATTTTCCTGCGAGTTTTGGCACACACCAGGAGATTGGTCATGATTGGTGTATGAATGTGACAATCGGGAAAACCACTCGCAGGGGGCGTGTTCTGCGAACCTGTTACATAACCTTAAACTAAACTTGTTGTAATGATTGATTGACCAACAGATCTCCCAACTTCAAGTATGATAACTGCATTTCCCAGTAACACAACAGTGCTGCGTGATGCTGCTGTGTCGTTCAAATGCACAACAGATGCCAACCCTGATGCTCATTTTTATCACTTCTACTTAAATGGCAACCTTATTGGTAACAGCAGCTCAGGAGTGTTTAACATTACTGTGAAGGAAAATGGAGTGTACAGTTGTGCTCCTATAAACATGGTTGGCACAGGAGACAATGCTACTGTCAGTATTACTGCTGTTGGTAAGTAGAAAACAAATTTTGGCCTTTTTGTTTTGAGAAGAAGACAGTCCCCATCAGATGACCTACGTGGTGTGTGAAGTTTCACTATGTTAGTTAGAATTAAAGACATCACAAACAACTGATACACTCATATACAACCCATATTTGTATCGCTATGAACAATACATGTTTACAGCAGGTCAGATTCTTAAATGACAAATATATAAGAACATTATAAATACCATTAAAGATGATAGAAATTGATTAATCTGTAGTTTTTCAGTACTTTTATTCACCACCAAAAGGAAACATTGCTGTCTGCATGGCTCTTTACATTTGCACCACCATTGAAGCTTACCCTTCTGTATATTGAATAATTAAATGCTATTTCTCTCCAGTTGCCCCATTTGCTGAGATTATTCCTCAAGCTGTCACAGTCATTGAAGGTGGAAACATCACCTTAACCTGCAATGTCAGTGGTGTTCCTTCTCCATCTATTCGCTGGACTCAGATTGGCAGCTCAAATGTTTTGTCTCAAAATTCAACATTCACTGTTGTGAATGTAACCAGACCTGGTAGACTTGATAACATGATCCAGTATCAATGTACAGCCAGTAATGGAGTGGAAAAACCTGCTACAGCTACAGTCAATGTCACTGTTCACTGTAAGTATTTTATAAAATAATTATCTTATGATAGGCTTAAGAAATTTGTTTGTTGTATCGCTAGCAAAGACATTATTCACATCTACTATATGTGTATTGTCCTCCGAAGTTGTTTTAGAATTTTGTGTAAACTTATTAGTTTTCTTTGACTTGTTCCGGAAAAAAAAATTCCATAAATGTAAATTGTTTCAGAAGCATTGTGCAAACTTGCCATTTTATTGTGCAGTTGTTTTGATATCTTTGTACAAAATAATGCCAACCTTGAACTTGTTTCAATACCTTGGCACAAACTTACTAAATGTGAAGTATTGTCCCTTTGGAGTAAACGTTGTGTAAATTTACTGTAGTTTTGCCTTGATTGACTTAAACAAGGTTTTGTAAAATTTTATTTCAATGTCTAAGTCATTTCAGGATTTTTTTTCTCATAAACTCTCTGTTTTACCTTTATTTTGTTTAACAAAAATAAGACATTAATTTGTATGAATCTACTTTTTTTAGTTATAACCAGTTAAGGGCTCGTTGGAAGCCCAAAAAATTGCCAGACTATAATTTATTACTCCTTGCACAAATGTAATAGGAAATAAAGTATTATTATTGACATAAGTCCAAAAGCTTTGGATTTTACTGGACAAAGTGTTTTTTATCGACAAAATGCCAAGAACTTTGGATTCTTATAATTTGTTATGGCTGCAATTAATACATGTACACAGAACAAAGGGTACTACATTTTTATTGACACAGGTCCAAAAGATTTGGATTGAAATATACTATAAAACTATTATTTTTATGTTACATAGCTTGCTGTGATTAGTTAATGTTTACAAAAAACTTGGCATGGATTTTGTACAAACGAAAAAGTTATTTTCTTTTCTTTTCCCTTGAAGATGTTCCAGAAATTTTGAAAGCTCCAGACAGTACATTTGTCATTGAAGGTAACAATGCCACACTCCTCTGCCGTGCAGCTGGCAGCCCACATCCAAACATAACTTGGATAAAGGCAGGGGACAATAGAACATTGTCTTCTTTTGAAACTCTACACCTGGAGAATTTAACCAAAGTGGATGATGGAACAGAGTACAGATGTCTAGCTATGAACTCCATAGGATCTGCTGAAGCATCAGCTGTAGTAACTGTCCACTGTAAGTACATGTTTTAGTCTCACGCTTGAAATGGTCGCTATCGTT
Source organism: Meandrina meandrites (assembly GCA_963693305.1). Lineage (NCBI taxonomy): Eukaryota > Metazoa > Cnidaria > Anthozoa > Scleractinia > Meandrinidae > Meandrina > Meandrina meandrites. The sequence continues at coordinate 16,284,457 of OY855911.1, read as the reverse complement.
TTTTACTTGCTATATTTGTAGCTTACAACAAATGTTAGTCTTGTACACAATTTACTGACAGTGTAGACCTTGTTATGATTATTTTTTTTATAAAATCATATACAGTCGTATCCCTTTAAATTGGACACCAAGCATGCCAGTCTTATAAAGGTGTCTGTATTACAGAGGTAGAGTTTAAGGACGGTACCTACTTTTGTTACTGCGCACATCTTCTGCGCATCACACAAGGCATCGATCGCACTAGACGTGCGCGCTAAGGGAATTTGCTCGCTCAAAATGACGAATTCAACTTCGCGACCAAGCGCGCGACTAAAATGTAAGAAAATTTCGGTTGCAACGAAATCCAGTTAACGGACGTACTAAACCAGGAACAGCGAAAGAGTAACATATCAGTAAGCCCTAAACGCTTATCGATAAAAATGGCTCACATTTACAGTCTGAAACAAATCGCTAATCGCTCAAACGTAATAAGCAAACTGCTAACTACATATGGCGTAGTGCACGCATGAAAAAATACACTAGAAGCAAATATTTAACTCGCTAGGGAGGGGATAGGAAAAGTGTAACTGACCTCAAAAGTGATTCCATACAACTCGTATAAGTTTTAAAATTGCGTGGTGACCCATACTTTTTATTTTATAAAATGGAAGTGGTAAGTCTCTAGAACACATGATTAATTTTTCATTCAGTGCAAAAATTGTTTAGGCTGTTTCTCTGGCCTTGCAAGGGAGAGCTGTTAGAGTAAAAAATGGCTCAAGTGCAATCGTTTTCTTAATTAAAACGTGGTTCACGCAGTTTCAAAGATAGTATTTGTTAGTTATTTTTAAGATCGTTATATTTAGTGTTGATTTTGTTCATGAAAAACCAAATTCAAAGGTAATTTGTAAGGAAATTTTATTTCCTTTTACTTTTTTTGAAAATGCCACGTCAGCACTTTTTTCAAGTTTTCAAACATAATTATCTCGAAAATTTGCGTGGCTACCCCCAATTTTCTTTTTGGATTTTAATAGCCCTTGGTAACATATCTACTTCCCTTGCATAGTCATCGGCCGGGCAAAAATACCTCGCTATTACAGTGTAGTGGGCACCGTCCTTAACATGAATTTTGTCTCTTTCGGACCAGGTGAACTGTCTGTAATAGAGAGATGTCAGTAATAATTATACACGCAATGTAGAGGTGTCCGTAAAGAGAAGTTCAACTGTAATTTTCAGTAGATATTTGTAAGGGCTTTGTCAATCATTAACCTTTAAAAAATTGTTTCATTCAGATCCAGCTTTGCTTGAGTCTGCTCCAGTTCATCAAGTTGTTGTCGAGGGTAGCAATGTCACTCTTCACTGTAATGCAACTGGTAATCCAACACCAAACATCACCTGGACAAAAGATGGCAATTCAACAGTGTTGTATCAAGGAGAGACATACAGCATTGTTAACATACAGAGACAGGCTGCTGGAGATTACAAATGTACAGCCTGGAATGGAGTTGGGGAACAAAACAATTCTACTGCTACAATTGCTGTACACTGTGAGTGTGTTGTTTGTATGTTTATTTCTTTATTTCTTTATTTCTTTCTTTATTTTTATTTATTTATTTTCCAACAGATTCTCCAACTTCAAGTATGATAACTGCACTTCCCAGAAACACAACAGTGTTGCGTGATGCTGCTGTGTCTTTAAAATGCACTACAGATGCCAACCCTGATGCTCATATTTATCACTTCTACTTAAACGGCAACCTTATTGGTAACAGCAGCTCAGGAGTGTTTAACACAACTGTTAAGGAAGATGGAGTGTACAGTTGTGCTCCTATAAACACAGTTGGCACAGGAGACAATGCTACTGTCAGTATTACTGCTGTTGGTAAGTATCTTATCAATTGTATTAGTTAGGGGACAAACATCTGTTTGTGGCATTAGGAACTGTGCAATAATTTTCATGAGGGGGTTGTGAAACGGGAGGGGCACAGTGTAAAGTAATACACCGAGAGAGGGAGGGGGGAGAACAATGTCTAAATTAGTCAATGGAAATCACACGTTGATTTTTCTTGTTGTGTGAAATGTACGAGGGCATTGCAGATGATTATGTTGTGTTTTAAACTATTCATTGTAACTTCCATCAGTCCTGCCCATTTTCTTCCCATCTTGTCAAGCTGATTTGTATAACAGCTCCAGAACTGCTATCTCAGCTGTGACACGGAAACAGTTTACAAGCCTCTCTAGCAAACTTTATCAGACGTGAGTTAACACGTAGAAATGGAAAGTGGTTCCAAATCATCTTTTTCTCAAATTGGTGGACACGATACAACTTATGGTCATATTCACCATCAATTGGTATGATTTCTCCCAGTGAGATAAAAATATCACAAGCTCTTTTTTATTGCTCCCTTTCTTTTTTGCTTTTTCACCTTCGGTCTTTTCTCTAGGTGTTGATGTATTTTTAATCCAATGCGATATGTTCCTTTGTACTTTTTTCAACAGCTGGGCAACATCCCCTTGAATGGGGATGTTATATCATGGATAGTGTCAGAGTTATATCAGTGCTGCAAGAAAATCCTGTCTGTAATTTGCATGTCCCGTCACTGAAGTCACTATAATCATGTTTTGCTATCACATCTTTATTAGTTTCAATTTATTTTTTAAATTGAAATGGTGGCCATGGTTGGTTGGGGGTGGGGGCGGGGGTTGTACTTCAGTTATTAGTTTAAACAGGAGGAGGTGAGATGATATTTCATCCTTTGTATAGGGGGGCCGGGGAGGAGGGGGGGGTGGCTAATTTGAATTTAAGCAGAATTGCACTCATTTTAGACCCCCCCCCCCCTCCTGATAATTATTGCACAGTTCCTTATGTTAGTAAGAACTAAAGGCAAGCCAGACAGCTAAGAAAATTTCATATAAAACTCACTTGTATGTTATTAACAAAGACTTTTTACTAAAGGCTTACAATACAGGTTCTTTGCTTTACACTTTGTTTGTATTTTGCTTGTACATCAACTATCTCTGTATTAAATAATTGAATGCTATTTATTTTCAGTTGCCCCATTTGCTGAGATTATTCCTCAAGCTGTCACAGTCATTGAAGGTGGAAACATCACCTTAACCTGCAATGTCAGTGGTGTTCCTTCTCCATCTATTCACTGGACTCAGATTGGCAGCTCAAAAGTTTTGTCTCAAACTTCAACACTCACTGTTGTGAATGTAACCAGACCTGGGACACCTGATAACATGATCCAGTATCAGTGTACAGCCAGTAATGGAGTGGGGAAACATGCTACAGCTACAGTCAATGTCACTGTTCACTGTAAGTATTTTAATAAATTAATAATATCTTATGATGATACTTTAAAGAAATTTGTTTATTTCACAGTGGTGTTCATGTTTCACTGACAAATCCATGATTCATGATGATTTTGCGAGACTCATCAGCATGGGTGTGTTTTTCTAACATGACACTTTACGTTGTCAAGGGATGCCCAATACAATGTCCTACAGTTTAAACTTACTGTTGTACACTCTCCTTGGAGAAGTTTTTATAAACTTGCTTCTTTACCTTAAAGTTGTTCCAGCAACTTTGTTTTCATGTTCTTCATGTGTATTGTCCTCAGAAGTTGTTTCAGAATTTTGTGTAAACTTATTAGTCTTTTCTAGTTGTTCCAGAAACATTCTATAAATGTCAGACATTTAACCTTCCTTGTCAGCAGCTCTGTGTAAACCTAGTATTTTGAATTGAGATTGTTTTTGAAACATCTTACTAACTTGCTATTTTATTGTGCTCAGTGTTCTCTGAAAAACCTTTGTTTACAAATTTCAACCTCGAAGTTGTTTCAAAAGCTTGACACAAACTTACTACATATGTACTATTAATTTTCCCTTTGAGTAAACATGTTGTAAATTTACTGTTTTGCCTTGAAGAACTTACAGTGTTACACAAAATTGTTAAATTAAATATTAATTTTTATAAAATTATTAATTTATCTTGAAGTCATTTCAGGAATTGTTTCATAAACTTATTGTCTTACCTTTATTTTGCTTAACAAACCTTTTATGATTCTACTTTTGTTTTACTTGAAGTTTTTTCATAAACATTGTACAGCTGTACTGTTTCACTGTGATATTCTAAACATGTTATATGGAGGTAATTTTTCACCCAACATTTTTTTCCCTTGAAGATGTTCCTGAAATTTTGAAAGCTCCTTCCAGTACATTTGTCATTGAAGGTAACAATGCCACACTCCTCTGCCGTGCAACTGGCAGCCCACATCCAAACATAACTTGGATAAAGGCAGGGGACAATAGAACATTGTCTTCTTTTGAAACTCTACACTTGGAAAATTTAACAAGAGTGGATGATGGAACAGAGTATAGATGTCTAGCTATGAACTCCATAGGATCTGCTGAAGCATCAGCTGTAGTAACTGTCCGCTGTAAGTACATGTTTTAGTCTCGCGCTTGAAATGGTCGCTATCGTTTTTTACTTGCTATATTTGTAGCTTACAACAAATGTTAGTCTTGTACACAATTTACTGACAGTGTAGACCTTGTTATGATTATTTTTTTTATAAAATCATATACAGTCATACCTCTTTAATATGGACACCAAGCGTGCTAGTTTTATAGAGGTGTCCGTATTACAGGGGTAGAGTTAAATATATAAATTTAGTCTCTTTCAGACTAGGTGACCTTGTCCGTAATAGAGAGATGTCTGTAATAATTATAGACTGAGGTGTCCGTAAAGAGTGTAATTTTCAGTAGATATCTGGAAGGGTTTTGTTAATCATTAACCTTAAATTTGTTGCATTCAGATTCATCTTTGCTTGAGTCTGCTCCAGTCCATCAAGTTGTTGTCGAGGGTAGCAACCTCACCCTTCACTGTAATGCAACTGGTAATCCTACACCAAACATCACCTGGACAAAAGATGGCAGTTCAACAGTGTTGTATCAAGGAGAGACATACAGCATTGTTAACATACAGAGACAGGCTGCTGGAGATTACAAATGTACAGCTTGGAATGGAGTTGGGGAACAAAACAATTCTACTGCTACAATTGCTGTACACTGTGAGTTGCTATTACATAATTATACAAAAGATGCTGGTGTACAGTGTAGTTATGTACTTCTTTTCAAGAAAAAACACTTTTTTAAATAAGTCTTTTTTTATGTACATGTATATGTTGTGGTTTAAATTTATCTTTGGTTTAAAATTTTTCAAACCAGTTTGATTTTTATTTCCCTTTGTTTTAGATTATGATAATGAATATGAGACAATGGAAATCAAAAATCAAACTGGTTTGAAAAAATTTAAACCAAAGATAAATTTAAACCACAACATATATATCCCATAGAAGAATGACCAACTTCCTTAAATGTCGGTATCACTGCCTTTACGGAAACTTTATAAGCTACAGCGGTTAAAACTACCTAGCTGTATACCTTATTGATACTTATTTTCAGGGGACTTAATTTTTGTGTTTTTTTTTTTGCGATTTTAAACAAAATCATGAAATTAAAGACCCGTGAAAATTAACCCCACAAAATTTAATACCCTGCTGTAAACTTTGGTCAGCATCAGCATCAGTTTACTCCCAGCCATAGTCATCTTGGCCATGTTGTTGACCATGTTCTGTATATTTAAGGTTTGGCATTCAAACTCTCTTTGCATGAATCAATGTTCTCTTCTTGCTGCAGTTCCTTGTGAGATATCCTTTGCACACCAAGTCGTCAAAGTACTTAGTCTGTTTCATTTTGTTATTTTATCTTGTTCCCTGTCATTGGAAACTGTTGCTATGGAAAATAAATCAGTTGTGTCAATTCTGGCAACAACAGTTTGTTAATGCAGATCAGTATTTTTTATGGCCAAATCGCAAAATTTAACTCCCACGAAATATGCCTGTTCTATTTTTGCAAAATTTAGTTCCCGTGAAAATAAGTAACAATAAGGTATAAAAAATAAATTAATCTAGTGAATTAAAAGCCTGAAGCATGCATTTATCTAAATGCTTGTGCTTTTTAGTGCTATCACAGTTATGGCTGGGATTACCAAGATTACTTTGGTTTTTAACATACAAAATTTTGCTGACACATCCATGACTTACATGTATAGAACTATACTTACTAATAATAATATAAGCTGTAATTAAACTGGCTTGCAGTATTTTATGAGGAAGGCACTTTTTAATCATAATAATTATTTACTCTTTATCAAACCTTTTTTGTAATGTTCCCCCTTTGCTTGTGGGGTTGTTGGTGTTCATTGCTCAAATCAATTTTAAGTGATAAGATAGTTTCAAAGATTAACATAAATTTAGCTTTATACATTTTTTATCTCAATTTAATTAAAATCAATGAAATTTAACCTATTAAATATGCGTAACCTGGTGTATGGTGTACAAACTAAAGCATTATAAATATAATTTTTAGCTATATACAGACTACTTAAAATGTAGGTTTTGGAGTACTGACAGCTCCTTAAACTCGTGAAAGTGTTTTCTAACTCACAGAGAAAAAATTAGAATCTGGTGATGACTGGCACATAATTGATATATTTATGTAACTTGGTGAAAAATGGAAAACATTGTTAACTATTTCCAGACAATCCTATGTGGTAGTATTTTAGTGTCAGTGCAAAAGCTTGTACATCTATTTTTATAATTTAATGTTGTTATGCCTTGTATGTGGGGAAGTTAACATTTAGGTTTTAATGTTATAACCTGTACATGTATATTAATTACTAACGCTAGTGGCTTACCCTGATTGTTGTAAATTTAACGAGTCCACATTTTTATCCACTAAAAGCATTCTGTGATTCAATTTATACTTTGATGGTTTGATCTGCAAGGGACCTATACGATAACACACACACACTGCCAGCTGCAATGGATGTAGTTACAAGTTCCAGCTCTGGTAGATTGTCCACTGAGCAACAGAGTTACGTTTTATAATTTTTATTCGTAGTTTTTATTAGAAATAATTTATAATTAAAACAACTATTAATGAGTGTTTTTATCAAAGGTCAAGTATTTATTCAGACTTGAGAGAAAAGGATTGCATTCTGTGGAGTGCATCTGGTACACGTCAAGACCTGCTTGTTTTCAGCTGCGTAATGTAACCACTAACATCTTGCCTGTTAAAGTAAGTTTTCATTCTTTTTAATTAATTATTATCTCCTAACAATGTGCTTGTGTTTGATCTTGACACCTGCAGGAAATAAAACATTTGGTTTTCTTGTACACTTTCTCTTTCAGATGGCAGTGTTATTAATTGGGCAACTTCAAGTGCAGTTGTCCTCGAAGGTAGCAACCTCACCCTTCACTGTAATGCAACTGGTAATCCAAAACCAAACATCACCTGGACAAAAGATGGCAGTTCAACAGTGTTGTATCAAGGAGAGACATACAGCATTGTTGACATACAGAGACAGGCTGCTGGCGATTACAAATGTACAGCTTGGAATGGAGTGGGTGAACCAACGAATGTCACAGCAACAGTCACTGTACACTGTAAGTTGGCTCAGTGAGGACTTTTCTCAACTCTGTCATGTACATTTGCATTTGTAATCCACTGTCTGAACTCAGGACTAGAAAACACCCATCACATAAATAATCAGAGCACTGGAGACATTACACTGTAAGTCACAAAAATGTTACTCATGCTGATTGAACTTGAAACAATAATAATCATCTTCATAATCGAAACGCAGTATTGAAAATTTGCTGATACATAGTTACATACACACATACATACCACAGTAATGTTGATCTGGTATTAATAGAAGCAGGTATGGTACATGCATATGTATATGAACATGTTTTGTTATTTAAGCTCTTCAATTTTACAAGGTGTCGTCCACTTTCCATAATTTTTAAGATAAAGTTCCAGCCTGATGTCTACAACCCAATTAGAAAGATTGAAAGGTTGTTATTAAATAATTAAAACATAAAATATTTCCACAGCTCCGGCAAAGTCTGCAATACATGATTGCCCAAGTCAAGTTACTGAAGGTGACAATGTGACATTGTACTGTAATGCAACTGGCAATCCTCCACCAAAAGTAGCCTGGATAAGGTCTGGAGAAGTTCTGATGAGAGACAGTGCTTACGTTATACCTGCTATCAATTACACTCAGACAGGAATATATGAGTGTTTAGTGTGGAATGGAATTGGCCACAATTTCACCACCAACTGTACTGTTGATGTTCAATGTAAGTAAAATTAATTTGAATTAATTTTAGTGTTCATGCTCTTACAGCCAATTTCAGTGAAGTGTGTAGACCCGGGTTGATCAAAACATCATTTACCCAAGTGTACTGGCGCTAAATGAATTTCATTCTGTGGCCACAACTGGCTTTGCTTTGCAAAACATGTGGCGTGACTGTTCTGGCTGTCTCGGTTTCGTATGAGATTAATTTTCTGTAAGGATCTGTATTAAACTGTTCAGTTTATGATGTCTAGATGAAAAAGTTAAATATGACCACGTTTGTGCAGGCATAAAATTTCTTTTCTCCCCAAGGCTGCTGCCTAACGGGCGCCCGGTCGCCTGGGGCGCCTAAGTTACGAGTGCGGGCGACTACATTTTTGTTCAAGAAGCCCGCATGGGCGCCTAAGCATCGACTTTCCATTCTCATCTAATGACTTCAATTTCCCTGTAACTTTGTTCCACTGGCGTAAGATATATCCCGTTCAAAACAATAAGTGCTTCATTTCAAAACGGAAATACTAAAACTGTCCACAATCGAGATAATTTTAGCGTATAAATACGTAACGTGCCTTTGCAAAATTCGATAACTTCGAAAACCATTTATTTTCGACTGTTTAGGACTGGGACTGACTCCCAAATATGGAATGAAGAATGAATTGTATTATGGGCTGCTTCACATTTCGTTCGCTACGTTGATGTTTTGGAGGAGTTTTAAAGTGAATTTGAAGAAAACATTTACGGATAAAAAAGTGAAATCAATCTCCTGGCCATCCATGCATCAGGTCTGATCATGACAATTTTATCTGCAAAAGCTTGAACAAACCTTTTCAACAAGCCTAAAATGTGCAGAATGTTGTGATGCTGTAATTAAGCTTATTATTTAACTTCAGATTTTTTTCACTTTTGAGAATGCTTAATTTCATAACAACAGAAAATATGTGCCTTTTGTGTGACATTCTTATCAGCTACCGCTTTTTGTGGATCAAGTTTGTTTGTTCATTCGAACTGTTTCGTGTTTTATCTCGGTCATTGAACCGTGACAAGGGGAACATTACTCTTGAAAATAATAATGTGCTAGAAAACTTTGCTGATAACAGTTTGAATAACATGAATTGTTTTTAAAACTACTAAAATCTATTGTATAAGCAACTCATTTGATAAACCTAGAAACTTTCACAACTTAATTTTTCTGGTCTATTTTTGACAACTGATTATGAAATGTAGATAAGATCATATGTTTACACAGGTGTTCTGACTTTTTATTACCTTTGCCTTAACCTTAAAATAGACCTGCTAAATTGTAATCTTGGTTCTGTTAAACCTTAATTACTAACAATAATTCAAGTTCTTTAGTGAGCTTGTTGTGCAAAAGTGAAATAACATTCCAGACCCTGAAATAATTATTTTGCTGCTTCATGCTTCATTGATTTTGCTTCAAAACTTTGGATGTTCAAAACTCCTTTTAAACAATGTTTTATTTTGTTTTACACATTTTTAACATTCATCACAGCACAATATACTGGTTGGATTTCTAAACTCATTTTAAGCCTACAGAAACTTTCTAATATACACACTCCTGTTCATGTCACCCACTCAGTGTAAAAAGGGATTTATCGAAGGAGAGGCTCGGCCAAAGAAACTTTCAAGTTAAGAAAGCTAGAATTTCTGACACAACTATTTGAGGGAGGTTACCCTCAGAAGCTCTCAGAAGAAAATCTTGCCCGAAGGAGTTTTCTGTTCACCTAGGCTCTACTGAGAAAACAAAATGTGTGTGCATGTGGAAAGGGACACGAGGAGGGGGGGGGGGGGGGGGGCTTGCTCCCCAGGCCCCTCCCCTAGATTTTTTCTTCTACCCCACCCCCCTCCCCCGAGGATCGACCATGGCAACTTTTAGGCTGGGCTCCTAAAGTAATGGCTTGGGCTTCTAACTTTTGATGTTAGGAGCCCGAAGGGCTCCTTAGAAATTTCCTTAGGCAGCAGCCTTGCTCCCCACTTTCGTGATCGCCTAGGGTTATTTCCGAAACGTCTCTGTTTGGTTTAAGAACATATTAAGCACTTGCAATCCAAAGTGCCATACAGCAACAATTTAATTATTTTTAAAGCTAAGCAGTGCCTAAGTTCAAATGAAGCCTTTGGTTCATTTGTTCATTTGTTTGTTTGTTGTTTTGTTTGTTCGCTTGTTTATTTATTTACTATTTATTTATTTATATTCCAACAGATCCCCCAACTTCAACTATGATTACTACAATTCCCAGTAACACAACAGTGCTGCGTGGTGATGCTGTGTCCTTAAAATGCACTACAGATGCCAACCCTGATGCTCATATTTATCACTTCTACTTAAACGACAACCTTGTTGGTAAAAGCAGCTCAGGTGTATTTAACATTTCTGTGAAGGCAGATGGAGTTTACACTTGTGCTCCTATAAACACAGTTGGTACAGGAGACAATGCTACTGTCAGTATTACTGCTGTTGGTAAGTAGAATACACATGCATCTTATTAATTGTGTTATAGGACACACAGTCATGATCCATCAGTTGTGTCGTTAGGATGTGTAATTTTCAGGTGGGCGTTGCACAACAGGAGGGGGCAGAGCATAAGGACTAATACACTGAGAGGTGTAGGGGGTTAGGGCAATGTATAAATTATTCAATGGAAGGAGGGGGGATGATATCTAATTTTCAACAAAATCACACTTTTACTTTTCTTGTTGTGTAAAATATAATCATATAATACAGAGTGCATTGCAAGTCATTATGTTATGTGTTGAATTATTGTAACTTTCATCAGAAAGCAAAAAAAAAAAAAAAACATGGCTTATGACCGTTTCCATGGCAAAATCCCAACCACATAAGAACCAATCACAACACTCCAAGGATTTACGTCAAGACTGCCGTGCCATATAATAATGCTTTGGACTTCTTCATCAGCTGGGTAACATTCTCTCCAATGCCTGTTGTTATAGCATGGATATTCCTGCTGCAAGACAGCCCTGTCTGTAATTAGCACGTCCTGTCATTGAAGTCACTATCATCATGTTTTCCTATCATATCTTTAATAGTTTCAATTTTTGCTTTGGGGGTTGGGGTTTTGGGTTTGTATATTTTAGTTATTAAATTTAACAGACAGGAGGGGATGAGATGTTATTTCATCCTTTGTACAGGGGAGAGGGGCGGGTTAAATTAACTTGGAGCCGTGTTATGCTCATTTAAGAAGCCCGCTTCTGATAATTGTTGCAGAGTCCCTTATGTAAGAAAGAACTAAACTAAAGGCAAGCCAGAAAACTAAGCAAATTTTTTATAAAACCCACGTGTATGTTGTTACTAACATTAAAGGATTTTTGCTAAAGGTTTACAATACGTCAGCTAGCTTCTTTGCTTTTCACTTTGTTTGCATTTCTCTGTCCTTCAACCATCTGTATATTAAATTATTGAATACCATTTCTCTCCAGTTGCCCCATTTGCTGAGATTGTTCTTCAAGCAGTCACAGTCATTGAAGGTGGAAAAATCAGCCTAACCTGCAATGTCAGTGGTGTTCCTTCTCCATCTATTCGCTGGACTCGGATTGGCAGCTCAAAAGCTTTGTCTCAAAATTCAACATTCACTGTTGTGAATGTAACCAGACCTGGTACACTTGATAACATGATCCAGTATCAGTGTACAGCCAGTAATGGAGTGGAGAAACGTGCTACAGCTACAGTCAATGTCACTGTTCACTGTAAGTGTGGTTTTCTTTAAGTTTGATACTGATTAAAGGTGATTGCAGGAAAATGAAACTGCTATTGATTGAGACAACTAATTCCATCTCATGGAAAATCTTGGAAAACGTATAGTTCAAGCAATAAAAAATTAAATTACTGTGTATTTGGGCACTCTGGAGTTTCTGTAGCTAGGGTTCAGTTGTGAGGATGTCATTTTTAGTTAACTGTAGAAAGAGTAATTTATCACATGATATGATTATCACAGATTGCACCAGTTTTGCAAAAAAGTAATGGAATTGGTTCTTGATGCAGTGCTGGGCTTTTTGCAACTGCTTATCAACTGTAAGCTCCATTTTAATTTGTAACTTGCGAAGTAAAAGTAATAATGTCCAGAGGTACAAAGTGAATGTTCGATTTTGTAAAACAATTACTTTCCGCTTTATGGGAATTGCTTTCACACCACTTTCATTAATGCAGCTTTTAGCCTGACTTTGTACAATTATACCTCTTCACTTGGAATGTAGTTAAGTAATTTTGTAAGAACTTGATATTGCTCCGTCGAAACTGATTCTAAAACTGTATGAACATTGTCTTATTGGCAAAGACATCAGTTGTCATGATTTTGCCAGATTCATCAACATGGGTGGATTGTTGTTATATAAGGCTTGAAGCCGCTAAGGGACCCCCCGTGTGATGTACTAAAGAAATAAAAAACGCGCCTGAGTGCATTGTTGAGTTATATAAGCACGCGGGAATTTTTAAGAACACGAGAGAAGTGCATAGAGAAGCACGAGGCGTAGCCGAGTGCTTCTCGCACTTCTCGAGTGTTCTTAAAAATTCCCAAGTGCTTATATAACTCAACAATGCACGAGGACAAGTTCTTTATTTCTTTTATAAAATGTTAAAGAAATTGCGCGCGCTAAAACTTGTGACGTAAGCAGCGTGCATTATAACTCCATAAAGCACGCGCGTGACGTAAGCAGCGTGCTTTATGGAGCTATAATGAACTCGAACTGGCCAATCACAGCGCGCGCAATTTCTCGATGATTTTATAATAAGGTTTAAACCCACTTTTTGTTCCAGATACTTTCGACAAACTTATATTTTTCGTTGATATTGTGTCAACAACTTTCTATAAAACTAGTATCTAAAAACTTTGTCAGCTTTACTTTACTTTACTTCACATTGAAGATGTTTCAAAAACTTGGCATGAACTCATATATATATTTTCCCCTTCAAGTTGGTCCAGAAATTTTGAAAGCTCCTTCCAGTACGTCTGTTGTTGAAAGTAACAATGCCACACTACTCTGCCGTGCAACTGGCAGCCCACATCCAAACATAACTTGGACAAAGGCAGGAGACAATAGAACTTTGTCTTCTTCTGAGGTGCTACACTTGGAGAATTTAACCAGAGTGGACGATGGAACAGAGTACAGATGTCTAGCTATCAACTCTATAGGATCTGCTGAAGCTTCAGCTGTAGTAACCATCCACTGTAAGGACATGTTTATGTCACATGCTTGATATATTATTTATTCTTATTTACCTTGCTAATTTTAGCTTACAACAAATGATACATACAGATTGGACCTTGTTATTATATTTTGTTGCATTTTTCAATAAATATTTGCATGGGTTATGTCTTACATTGCAACGTAAAATGTATTGCATTCAGATCCATCTTTGCTTGAGTCTGCTCCAGTTCATCAAGTTGTTGTCGAGGGTAGCAATGTCACTCTTCACTGTAATGCAACTGGTAATCCAACACCAAACATCACCTGGACAAAAGATGGCAGTTCAACAGTGTTGTATCAAGGAGAGACATACAGCATTGTTAACATACAGAGACAGGCTGCTGGAGATTACAAATGTACAGCTTGGAATGGAGTGGTTGAACCAACGAATGTCACAGCAACAGTTACTGTACACTGTAAGTGATGAATGGTTTGACAGTGTAGCTAGCATATCTTTAAAATACCTTAAATAGTATTTAAAGGCAGATGGAATTTTGGTATATATTTATAGGAAATTTTATTTATTTTTTTGGCTAATAGTTGCAGCTGCAATTGAAAGCTCATCGTCTGATATTGTGGAAACTGAAAATAGCAATGTCACCCTTCACTGTAATGCAACTGGTAATCCAACACCAAACATCACCTGGAGAAGACATGGACGTTCGATGGTGCTGCACCAAGGAGAAAGTTATATTATCTACAATATCAACCGAACCCAGGCTGGGGACTACGTCTGTTCAGCTTGGAATAGAATAGGAGACAAGGAGAATGCTACTATTACCATAACTGTACACTGTGAGTTGGCATTTGTTATCTCGAAGTAATTTTGTGTGAGTGTTGCATGTATTTCAGCCACCCTGTCAAGCAAAAACCATGTAATGGTAGCTTCTGAGTAGTTTCCAGTTACTTGTACGTTACACTGTGTAATGCTAACTGTTCCCTTACATGCTGTGAAACCGAAAGGTTCCATTATCGAAGAACATGTAATCATAATGTACTTTTTCTTTGCAATATAGATCCGTCTGCGATCAAGGCTTCTTCAGGAAATCAAGTCGTTCTTGAAGGAAACAACCTTACCCTTCACTGTAATGCAACGGGTAATCCTACACCAAACATCACCTGGACAAAAGATGGCAGTCCAGTAGTGTTGTATCAAGGAGAGACGTACAGCATTTTCAACGTGCAGAGACAGGTTGCTGGAGATTACAAATGTACAGCTTGGAATGGAGTTGGAGAGGAAAAGATTGTTACGGCTACAGTTACTGTACACTGTAAGTGATAAATGGTGTGGCAGTGTTGTATATTTTTTTTAGAATATCTAAGGTAAGGTATCCAAGGACAGAATCTCCGCAGATGAAAGTTTGGTATTCTGTTGAATCCAGATAACTCGAACCTTTATCCATTCCCCTCCACGACATTTTCTTATTAATTTTATCCATGATAACATGAACCCCCGATTACTCAAACCTTTTCCCATTTCCCTCCAGGTCATTTTCTTGCTAAGTTTATCATTGGTGACACGATAGCTCGAACCTTGTTCGTTTCTCCTTGAAGGATCGAGTTATCGGGATTCAGCCGTATACTGTATAGGCATATTCATTTTGTAATGCGTTTGTTTTTTGCAATCACATAGTTGCAGCTGCAGTTGAAAGTTCGTCTTCTGCTATTGTGGAAACTGAAGATAGCAATGTCACTCTTCACTGTAATGCAACTGGTAACCCAGCACCAAACATCACCTGGAGAAGACATGGAAGTTCTACAGTGTTGCATCAAGGAGATAGCTATATTATCTACGATATCAACCGAACCCAGGCTGGGGGCTATATCTGTTCAGCTTGGAATAGAATAGGAGACAAGGAGAATGCTACTATTATGGTCACTGTACACTGTAAGTTAACATTTGTTATTTCCAAGTAATTTTCATGGGAGTGGTGCGTATATTTCGGCCACCCTGTCAAGCAGAAACCATGTAAAGGTAGCTACTGACCAGCCACCAGTTGCATTACACTGTTCGATGCTAACTGCTCCCTTACAAGCTGTCAAACCAAAAGTAGGAGCTTCCATTATCGAAGATCATGTAATCTTAATGTTATTTTTCACTATAATATAGATCCTGCTGTGATCGAGTCTTCAGGCAATCTAGTTGTTCTTGAAGGAAACAACCTTACCCTTCACTGTAATGCAACGGGTAATCCTACACCAAACATCACCTGGACAAAAGATGGCAGTTCAACAGTGTTGTATCAAGGAGAGACGTACAGCATTGTTGACATACAGAGACAGGCTGCTGGAGATTACAAATGTACAGCTTGGAACGGATTGGGTGAACAGACAAATGCCACCACTACTGTTGATGTCCATTGTAAGTTTTCTTAGGCTGTTCTTTTATAGCTTGGTTTTAGTTTTATTATGTTAAAAAGGAAAAGCCTGTAGTCGTAGTGAGTAAAAACTTGTTTAGCTCTCTTCTGCAAGTCAGGTCAACTGCCCTTATCCAGCAACTATAACACTCAGTTTATCTTTGCACCTTTACATGTATCACTGTGATGTAGTTTGGCTGATGGTTCTTGGACAGAAAACAAGAAACATTGTGCTGACTTGCGTGTCTTTATAAAAAGAAGCATTAGATTGTGATCATACATAGACGCCTGACTGATATTTAACTTAGTTTGCAGACGCTTGCTTTGTATGATATCGATTGGACACGGTAATATATCTCACAACTCAGTAATATATTCTTGACAGTTAATTTCCAGGGTGAAAAAAAAAATTGTTTATTGCAAGTACATGTTCATTTTAAATTCATTACAAGCTCGTGTGCTTTGTCTTTGACCACTGTGGTTTGAGTGGTTCCTTTTTCAGTAAAATATACTCGGAAAAAGAAATTCCGAGCGCTATTAACAGGAGTCGAACCTAGATGAACTTCCGATAAGTACTTTGGACACTCTACAACTGAGCTACTTTACAGGAGACTCATGGTGGCTAGGCCATTAAACTAGCTTCACGTGGCAAACATCCTGCGTACTGCTGGATATACTATAATTATTAATTGCCGGTTTGTCTGAACTTGAAATCAGGTTGCAGTGGGTTGCCATTAATGGCCTTGTCAATTTTTTGTTACCTTTTTCAGATTCTGCTGACATTATCTCTGCTCCAACCAACAAGACTGTAGTTGAATATGACACTGTTACCTTCTTCTGCAATGCGACAAGCAACCCACCCTCACACATCATCTGGACCCGGGATGGAAACAGTACAGTTTTGCATCAAGGAGAATCTTTTATCATTAAAAATATTACTAGACATTTCAATGGAAGGCAATACAAATGCATTACACAAAATAATGTCACCCAAGATGTTCAAGCATATGCACATGTCACTGTACATTGTAAGTACTATTCTGTCTCAATTCAAATGGCACTCAAAATCTGGCAGCAATGTGTGCTAAAAGCCAAACGTATCCCAAAACTGCTTTGAGAAGACAACATAAAACAAAGATGCGATTCATTTAAATGTTCATTTTAAAAATATGTCTTCCAAAATCAGATAATGTTTTGCCTTTACCCTACTTAGCACATTTCTCTTGACTGCCATTGACTGTTGACTTTTTCTTCCACAGACTCCCCAGAGGTGTTAATAAAATCCACAAGCCCGGTTATTGAGGGTAGTAATTTGCCACTTGCTTGCCATGTCACTGGTAATCCGCCTCCAGACGTGTTTTGGATCAGAGGAAGTGATAATTCAGTAATAACAAGGAAGAACACAATACTTTTACTAAATATCGCAAGAGCAGATGCTGGTCTCTTCCGGTGTCATGCCTGGAATGGTATTGGGAAAAATGCATCTTCAAATATTACTGTTGATGTATTGTGTGAGTATATAGGGTCTGGACATGTAGCAAATCATGCGAAGTCATGGCTTGGCTGCATGAAGTGGTGTGATTGCAGAAAGGATATTGGAATCCGACAATAGTATTGCTAATATTATTTGTGTTGGTAGTCTGTGATAATTTATACTACTTGAGATGTTTGAAAATTCTCTCAAAATTGTACGAGTAGTGTAAATCTCTAATTACTTAATTTTCTGTTTTTCGATTACCCAATCATATAACTGAGATAATTATGACTGTGCGCGCATTGATTTGCATTTTCAGTCACATAATACTAATGATGATGATAATAATGATTATAATATGAATGATGATAATAATAATAAATTAATACTCTATAAAAGAATGATAGTAAACTGATAGTAATAGTAAAGCAGTAGTTCTGTGTGACACAGATACATGTACATGTAGTTAATAGTTAGGATTTGAAAATGAACACCAACAACCATATCCACACTAACCAGATATAAATTGAAAAGTAAAACTTGTTGCTTTTGAAACTTCCTATAGCTGCCACTGTTAGTATTGGTATACCATTTTGTTCTTAAATATGGCATACATTATATAATTATCAGCATTAAGTTAACTATTCTGATCTCGGGCAGTTAATTTTACTTTATCATTAATAATTATCACCAACACGTACTTATAAGTTTAATAACATTGTTTTGTTTTTTTTATTTTAGCTTATTTTTATGTTGTCGTTACTGCTGCTGTTTTGGTTATGTTTTTACCGACTTGCGGATTCATTTCAGATTGAAGAACCCGTGTGCAGTAGCTTTCATCAGCAAACCTACATAAAAAACGACGTTGATGGGTTTGCCCGAAGCTTTTTTAGACTATAAAAGCAAAATGGTTGAATTTATTGTTCTTTTCTTTTGTTTTCAGATCCCGCAGTGATAGTTACCAGTCCTGTGGACCAAGTTGTTTGGGTTGGGGAACCAGTGACTCTGTTCTGTAACGCTACTGGTAACCCGGCTCCAAATGTCTCGTACTCTGTTGTTGGAGAGAACGGCACAGTTGGTAACGGCGAGGCTCTTGTCATCAACAGCTCCAGTGTGGCTTATGTAAAGATTTACATATGCACTGCAAGAAATGGGTTACAGCCACCAGCGACTGCTAATGCAACTGTCACTGTTTTGGGTAAGTCTTACTTTTGTTTGGTTTTGTAAGATTAAGTTATTCACATACTCATGCCTGCCCTGTTTGTTAATGTCGTGAACTCGTGCGAGGAGGGTCGCACTACAAAAGTGATTGTGGTAATTAAAAACAACCAGAATCGTATTGTTGAGGGCACAGCGAGGAACTTGCAAAACCCGATTTGATAAAAATTCTTTTTGATGGTATAAGTTGTGGCAAAGTCTCTGAAGTGTAACGCCCTAAGTAATTTGAGTCACTAAGGAACTCCTAAATAAGTGGCCTCAAAGCATTATTCAGTTTTAAGCATGACGTGCATTCGAGTGAATGCTTTAATTTTTTTTAAAATCAAACTTGAAATCTTCCCAAGCATTTTTTTCTTTTCGTACGATTATCATGACGACCCGATATGTCAATTTTACAAGGAGTTGATATACATAAAGAATAGTAAGTATTGATGTGCCAGAGGTGGTGTCAACAGCTGTTAAGGTATCGTTCTTTTACACAGTAAGACCTTGCTCTAGTAATCCCTGCTTGAAAGGAAGCTGTACAGACTTGAAGACTCCTGCATATCAGTGTAGCTGTAGTGCTGGTTATCAAGGAACAAACTGCGATAAGCCAAGTAAGTCTGTTCCACAAATATAACCTCCACTTGCAAGACTTTTTTCAAGGTCTGATTGTTATGATACTGTTATTCATTACCGATTTCTTTTAAATAATAAATTCAAATTTTTGCCAAACTTGTATCCAGTGATCATTCATATATATAGAGGATATTACACGGTGGCGAGAAGATATGAATTTTATGTTCGAGTGGCAGAAACGATATCTCACGAGTGAGCGCAGCGAACGAGTGAGATATCGTTTTTGCCACGAGAACATTAAATTCATATCTTTGAGCCAACGTGTAATGTTCTTTTTATTATATGGAGACCAGATGTACCTGAAATTGCGAATTTTTATTTCATTGTTTTCGAAAAATCGAGCAAGTTTTACAAATCACCGTTCGTCTTCACAGAAAGTACAAAGCACCCGTGTCCAGGATATAGAAACACTAACTGAATTCCAATCAAACAAAATACATGAAATACTTGTCAACTAAATAGCTAACACGTAAGAACTGAAGACATCACTGACTTTGACTTGAATCCGATGCGGCAATGTCTTGACGGCCGATAGTTTTCAACTGCTTTTGTTTTCTTCTTTACAACATCTTGCACTTTGTGCAATTCCTTGCGAAGAATTCTCTCTAAAAGCCTTGAAATCGTCAATGCTTCCATTATCATGTTCTCGTCCTTGAGTTTTTCGGAAAACTCATTCTTTTTCGTCGCGTAATTAAACAAATTAATCCTGTTTGTCGATGCTTGCTCACAACAAACCTGAACGACACAAGAAACGTTCATTCAACACCTCGTTGTGTATAGTGGATAGCTGCTAAAAGTTCTATACATTTATTTAGAAAACTTCTGAATAATACACCTTCCATTTACTTTGTGTAAACCACAAGACTGAGTTAACTGACTTTAATCGACGAATACTCGGTCAAACTTCTAACAGTGACAGAAATAAACGCGGTAACGACAACACAACGAGTACATAACAAGTTCAATGGCGGTTCTCCGTCTCGTGCAGTGGAGCACGCTTTTAACTCATACTGTCTCTGTGCATTTGCGCAGAACGCGGTCTAGACAACTAGTCACCAGATTCCACATACTTTACTTTGTCACGTTCAAACTGTTGCATTACTGATATTTTTTCCACAACGGTCCCAAAAGTAAATGTAAGTTCAGGTAATCCAGTACTTATTTGTTGCACTACAGTAAACACCCGCGTATAAGAACCTAGTGATTTAAGAACCTACAGGCTGAAATTGGGCATTTTAATTGGGCTATGGTGATTTAATGTTGAATGATTCTGTTGTGTATTGTTGTAGTTCCCCAAGAAACTGACAACGTAAAAGGTGTATTGGAACTCAAAAATGAGCAATACCAGTATCATCCAGACTACAAGAACCACAGCAGTAAGAGGTTCAAGGAACTAAGCAGCGCTTTTGAAGAGAATGTAAGTTTGTTTCCCTCTTGCAACATCTTTTACTGGACACACAAGCAAAAACCAATTCACTTCATATTGGAAGTACAGTCAACTCTCGTTATAGCGGACACGCTTGGGACTTCGTTTAGTCTCCGTATTAGCGAGAGTCCGTAATAGCGGGAGTCATTTCCAGTCAAACCTCTATAGCCGGGGATCTGAATTTTGTCCGTAATAGCGAGTGTCCGTAATAGCAGAGTGTCCGCAAGGCGAGAGTTGACTGTATTACCAGTGCATGAATATGTGGACATATGACTATGGATATTTATGTGTCAGTAGCAGCAGCAAAATGGCATTTTGTTTTCTTTTAGTGCTTTACAATTAGTTTCAGTTCATGCCTTGTGGTAATTTTCTTTTTGTTGTCTTTATTTCTCTAGTGGTCTACTCCTTTACTTAAAAAGTGAATTTTTGTAATAACAAGGTCTATGGATGGTGAAATAGGCAGGTTCCAATCGGTTAACCAAGCCGAACCAAAGATCCTTAGGGAAGGATAAACATTTCCGCCACTTACAGGAGCATTGGAATGTTGTGAAACAGCTGAAAACACACCTCATGAACAAATAAATAAACAGTGCACTGCTGCTGTTTTAACTATTCTTATATTTTGTAGGTGACTGAATTGTACAAAAATGAAAACCAGTTTGGTCATGTCAAAGTGGAAGATATCGTGTAAGAATTTCTAACTTTTATGTTACGCTTTGTCCAATATCAAGCATTTGCGTTAGCGTGGTTTATTTATTGATATATTTATTTATTTTACTACTTGTTTGTGTAATTATTTATTTAATTATGTTATTATTTTGTTGGGGGGATGGCAGGGTCAACAGTTCTATATTTTATTACATTGAAGGTTCATACCAGCATTTTCCTCCCGAAGGGATGGTGTAATAGAATGTTTAGTGCTTTGCTCGAACTGAAATGTCAACTTCCGAATCTGCTGTTCTCTTCAGACATGAGGGTACAAATGTCTATATCAAAAGCGGCTGATGCATGCAAAGTAGAAATCCCGATGCAATGTATTGTGAAAACACGAGAGTAGTTTTGTTACTTTTTTATAACAAAGACACCAATTGTGGCCAATAATAACTCAAAACAAGAAGTGCGTGCATGAAACCAGAGTTGAATAAAGAAAAAAAACTGGCTTGGCTCTTGCTATCGATTTAAGAAAATATATGACTGATTAGGACACGTTCCATGACATTTTATACCAATCCAAGAAATGTGAAAATGTTAAGACATTAAAAGCAGCTACTGACAGACATTCATCTCATTAGTGTTGTTTTGCAATTTTGACAGAAATGGGAGCGTTGTGGTTAACTTCACCTTGGTCTTCCTCAAAGGAAACAGGACTGTTGATCAATTGCTTAAGGTTTTGGAAATCGCTGTGGACAATAAAACCGTACACTTATTGCTAGTAGAAAGAGGCACACTCCGCCTCACTCTTCCAAGTGAGTCATGATGCTATTTTGTATATTTTTATGGGGCTGCTTGATAAAAACAACAAATGGGAGAGGGTAACCTGAGGTGGTGCTATCCATGTGTAGTAGCTCTATGGGATAAGGGATAAGTTAAGAGTTGTATAGTTTGTTAGCTGGCTTGAAGGTAAATAAACAGTTGGGTGTGCGAAATACGGTGTTATTGCAATGTAAAGCAA
Organism: Meandrina meandrites; assembly: GCA_963693305.1. Lineage (NCBI taxonomy): Eukaryota > Metazoa > Cnidaria > Anthozoa > Scleractinia > Meandrinidae > Meandrina > Meandrina meandrites. The sequence continues at coordinate 16,262,287 of OY855911.1, read as the reverse complement.
TTCCTAACGTAAAGATGATACGTTCATTTGTCACGAGCGTGGAACAAAGAGAACAGTCTGAGTCCCCGGCGGGAATCAAGCCCATGACCTCCCAGGTTGGGCGCTATAACCACTGAGCTACGAGTCCATTCACCGAGCATAAAATTCACCATGTTCATTATTAATTTCACATTATTCCTAACACTTTGATCGATTGAGAAGAGTTTCTAGAGGCAATAAGTTTAGCTGTTAAAAACGGCTATTTTCGATGAGCAATCGGCCCTATATTTCAACTATAGACCACCCATTTCATAACGCTTATCCTGAAATCAATGTCATCCTTCAGAACCGGTCAAAGATACATCTAAAGAAAAGGATGAAAAGAAAATAAAGAAAATAATTTTTGCACAAAAAGGTGTCTAAGATTAGTCGCCAGCATGTTTAGTACGTAGGTAACATTATTTACGTGTCAAGTCTTCTAGCACAGGATGTACTAATTGGTGATCCTAAAATAATAATAAAACAAACTAAACACAGAGTTAAGTTAAAAAAGTGATAAAATATGTACATCTTAAAATATAAAAATACTAAAATTATGCTATACAAGAGTAGTTCCAGGCACAAGATAGGTTTTGGTATTAATGGTTTGTTTATGTGGTGATGTATTTATTTTCCTGATCTCCGTTTAGCAACTCCAGCTCCTTCCACTACCACTACAGTTCGTGCTCCGTCCGCAGCCGCACAGCGTAAGCAGATATCTTCATGGATGATTGCTGTGATGGGAGGCATTGGTGGACTTATTTTCCTGGTCTTGGTCTGCGCCATTATCCATTGCTGTGTTCACAGCAATAGCAAGACAAAAAAAGAAGGTACAGTAGTCCCTTAGAATCCACTACGAATACGAGATATATTGCTTTTTCAGGAACAAATAGCTATGAGCCTTACACCTTTGTGTAATGCAGAAGACTGCTGTATAGTGAGACTTATTTCCTACCCAAAAGACAATTCACGAGATAGAAAGAGGCACTTCACATCTACAACTGCGACTTACTGCGAAGATCTCTTTCTCTAACGGTCATTCCTCTGTTTTGCGTTGCGCATCCTTACTGCGCACGATTTCTTGCGCCATTAGCGCGCTCATAAACAAAATGGCGCCTTTTTTCTATGCAACTTAGTCCGCGAGAGAAATAAATCGTCGATTTCTCGTAAACGAGTATGGGGACCTATCATTTTTTTCACGTATTTTGGGTGTAACGATCAAACTCTTTCTATAAAATGAATACAGATCAATTTCTATGTTAGAAAAAAAAAATTTTCACTGAAAACATGTACTTTGCCAGTATTCGCAATGGAATTATAAGGAATTATGTGGTAAATACAAGGTCTTCCCGCTCCTAAACGAATGTGGTGACCCCCTTTTTTATTTCAAAATTTAAGTTCCCTTTAGGTAATCAACCAATAGGCAAAGTTTGGTCGAAAATCTATGTTCAGTTCTATTTCGGGGAATGACCTTAAAATGCTCTCTCACAATTGACGTATAACAGTAATGGAGCCCTCGTATAATGAATTCGCTTTAATTTAGAGCCGGTATTGTCGTAAAACCAAAGTAAACAGTCTGGTGACCTGAATTTGTCTCTGTAGAAACTTTTCGGAGATTGAGTACTAGGTTTCATCGCTACGTTTGGGAAATTAATGCAGGCTACGAATGATCGATGGTTGCCTTTAGAAACCATTGACCGATTATAGCTCACGCAAGATTCCCAAACAGTACCTGCAAATCTGCTGCTCATTACCATTACTTAGTGTTCAAAAGTTTGGAATGTTGAAGTATTTGAAGACCTTGCTTGAAACTTTCCTTGACAAAGATTCGAATGATACATGATGTAGCTATTTGTACTTCAATGCCCAACTATCGTGTCCTCATGTTTTAACCTATTTAATTTGAATTTACGATACATGTTGGTTTGTCGTTAATCATGTTATTTTTGTGTTTTCGTTTTTAGAGCTTATCCAGGGATATGAAGACGAAACGTAAGTTGTTGGCATCTTATTTGCGCCACCTATATTTATTTAACGGCGCCAATCGATTCCATAGATTCATTCAAAAAGACAGTAGCTCTACATTTTTTTCGTAATGCTTGACGAGCTTGGGAATTCGCATATTTTTGATCTCATAACTGAGCAAGAATTTGCAAGCAAGCGTATTAAGTGTTTTACCTATTTTCAATGAAACTAAACTGGACTTAATGTCTTATTATATAGAAATAAAATAAATGAATGAATTATGTGAGAACTGAAGAAGGATCATATCGATATGCAAGAGTGATCCATTGATGCATGCCACATTCTCGCAACTATCTTTTAGCATGAGAAACAGTAATGAAATTTCAGGCTTGTTATCCTTTGAGTTGTTTTTCTGTTTTTGTTGTTGTTACTGACAGTGGCCGGTGGATTGATCTCCCTCATGTCAAGAATGGACTCAAACCATCTGAAAATGAGCTTGGGCTGGCAAATTCTGGGGCCTACCTTGAGGAGGGACCCACAGTAGAAGAGTTTCCTTATCAGGTGTGAAAACTTTGCTCATCAGCCATGTTGTTTGTCATTGTGTAGCTCAAACCCTCGTTTTCATTATCTATCCAAACATAGTAGACAGAAGCGAACTCAAGAGTTGTTACTTTTGTTGCTACACAAAGATTTCTATATCTTTTCAGTATCTATTACATGTATTTTATTATTTCGTGGTTATGTGTTGTACACACTGTATCTTGAACTTTAACTTTGAACCCTATGCAGTCTAATGTATTAAGTACAATACCGAATGTTATCGGCAAAATGATTGGTGAGTTTGTTCAAGTTGTGGCTTTTGGGACAAATTAGCATGTAGACCAGTTTGTGCAATTCTTCTGAAGTATGTTCTAGAAATATCGTAGTTTTAAAATTTCGTAAGAGTTTGAGCCTGCAGATGGTGACTCGGGCTGGCTAATGTTGGTCATAGCGCTACTCATCAACAGGAAGTGTCATCAAACAGGACCCTGTGCGGTCCAATTTGCAATAGTGCGTTTTGAAAATTAAGTTTGTCGACAAAAGCAGTCATGAAATCCTGTTAAAGTCAGCAAAGTCTTCCGGCTTTGTTTATCGGGCACTTGCGCAATTGTCGGCACTCTCGTGCATCAAGGAGTCCAGGGTTTTCGTTTGAGGCCGGAGACCGGACGTATCGTGCGGTCGTTCCCCATTCCACGTCCGGTACTTTGTTACCAATATTTGGGAGTTTTTTATTAATTTTTTTATTTTTTTACTATTTTTTTTTACTTAAGCATCTCATGGACTTACTGACTAGAGGAAAAATGCTGGAAAACGCTGGAAATGGCGTTTCTGAGTGTTCTATTTTAAAAATTTCCTGGGGGGCGGGGGCATGCCCCCAGACCCTCCTAGGTGCTTGCGCCGTCGGCGCTCACGAGCCGCCTTGCGGCGCCAGAAAAAAATTCACGTCCGGTGCTTTCACAACTATGTCCGCTACTTTACAAAACTATTGAAAACCCCGAAGGACCATCAAGAATCTGGCGTCAGCGAACCACTTCGATTCGAGTAATTTAGGAAACTTTGAGGAAAGTCAAGGATGAATTTGTTCCTTAAGGAGCAAAAGTATAGGACTAAAAGAGTTTTCCGAGACTAGTAAATGAGCAGTACTACAACCACCACAAAATTACGGGCCACCGAGAAAACATATCTTTCTTGCATACCGTATTTAAGTAGGAAAGGTATTTAATTATCTTGCGACATTTACTTCTAAAGTAATTTTTAAAATTCAGTAGGTTTTGTTCATTCGTTCGTTTGTTTTTGGAACAACAACATCAAAATTGTGGCTTGTTTCCTCCGAATATCATTTTCAGGCCTGAGCAAGACGATTTAACTGCTACGCACTGTCTGTATATCTTTGCGGACGTACTTCGGAATTTGTTAGAGCACTTTGAGGGTTGCCGTAAGCATAGTCGTGCGATGTGATAACATCTTTTATTATATAAACTGCAGTGGTATAGCGAGTGGTAGCAAATCGAGAAAAATGGTATCCCACATGTGTGGATAAAAATGATATCCACACATGTGTGATATCATTTTTGACCAATCAGCTTGCAGAGTTTGCCATGTTCCAATGCTGAATGAGCCAAAGTAATTATATTATATAAGTCGAAAAATTTTCGGATCTTCCTCGGCAATCTTCGGAAAACTTCGGAAATTCTCGGAAAATGTTCGGAAACATTCGTACAACCTTCGGACAACATTTTGAAAATTTTCGGAAATGGTCGGAAATCTTCGGAAAATCGTCAAAAACATCGTAATTAGCAGGTTTATATAATAAAAAAGAATAATACATGGTTTCTTGGAGATATGAAATTTATCTTCTCGTGTTCAAATCCGATATCTCACTCGTTCGCTGCGCTCACTCGTGAGCTATCGATTTGAACACTCGAAGATAAATTTCATATCTCCGCGAAACCATGTATTATCCTCTATTTATATAATTTATATATATTTTTTATTGTGGTGATATTAGTATTAGTGTAGTCTTTAGTTTTTTAGTAGTGTCCCCTAATTAGTATGGTGCTATTCCCAGGCTATAAGGTTCTTGACACTTAAATAAAGTTTCTTATCTTATATCTTTTATCTTAACGTTGAGCGCGTTTGTTTTTCTTTTCTTTTCTCAGGAACGCGCTATTGATGGGCATCTTCCTGGCGTGGGGACAGAGACCAATGGTGAGTATGACTTTTATTTGATTTCAGATGGCTTCACGGGATCACAAAGTAACAACCAAGAGGAGCTAAATAAAAGTCTGTTGCTGGACTGAATCAAATGCTGCCTGAAGTTCTTTGAGTTTTTTCTGTTTCTTTTTGTTTTGTTTAGTTTTTCATCAGCCCGTTTTACTAGTGATCAGTATATAATTTCTCCTTGAACTGTTAGTAAGAATGTAGCTACTGATCGCCAACGGGAAATTATCTTGATGTATAATCAATTCGCTCAATACTAAAGGAAATGTGTAGAGACCAGTAAGGAGAAATGTTATCTTGAACAAGAGGAAACCTATGTCTAATGTGCAGCGCTTGTAAAAAAATATCTCTTGAAAATAGGGTACTCTGGAGTGAAGTGGCTTATGTTCACAAAAAGTTGCTCTATTTGGCACTATTATTTAACCACGTTAACACTGTTTTTTATTTTCTTTGAAGGTAACATCACTCGTCTGTAGTGATTGACGTTGTAGTGTGCGTGGTAATAAAAAGAGTGAACTGACCATTGAAGTCCCTTTTGCACAATTGATGTCTTAAGGGGAAATTAGAATAATATTTTGCTGCTTTAGTATGCTGGCAAAATGGTAACGAAAGTTGCCGTAAATGTATCGCTTATATATCTGTGCAGTGGTTGGATGAAATATAGTTTTTTATTCATAACCACTCAATTGCGTAATCGTGTGATGAGAATAAAATCGTAAAAAAATACTGAACCGTTATTTCTGCGGCAATTCAACTTTTATAGCATCCGCGAAATTTGTAGTTTGCACGGTAAGAGCTGAAGGTCTAAACGTTTATAAATGTGTTAAAAGTTGTGAATAATTGTGGAAATCCGCGGGTAAACGGAAGTCCTAGAATGAAGGCTTATATTCCTTAACGAAAACAGGCTTCGTGCTGAATGTTTATGATACGCCTTTATTCTATTGACTGCGCCTTAAGTTATCCGATTTTTCTAGTTAAATATGTTATTTATTTGTCCTGGTTAGGATAATTAAAAGGTTATGAAATATTTAATGATAAATTCATTATTTATGTCACTTAAGTTATTGAAGCTTTGAAATACAGTTGGTGACATCTTTGAAACTGTGCCTGGCTTTTTTGTGTGTCCTGTCACGACTTTTTTTGTTATATTTTGCCGTGTTTAAACTTCCGGGAGGTACCGAGGTAGAAGAGTAATGGGTGGGTACGAGGCAGTTTTTTTAGGTTCGCTTCGCGCGCCGATTTTTTTCTCTGCCGTTCTTGGGAGCGTGCTCGCTGGCTATTACGTATGAAACTGGCGGTCTTTAGGGCAATGTTTTTCTTTCGGATTTCACTTGTTGATAAGTGAATTGTACTTTAAGACTGAGCTTGTCTGTATCCAGAATTTTCCGTTTTATTTGTTTTTTGTTTTTGTTTTTTTACGGCGGTGGGCTATTGGTCCACCAGTTGATATTTTTCGTAAGGTTACCGTCGCCAAGATAGTGGTCTCCCAGGGCTAAACATTGCTGTTCCTCGCCTCAGGCCAATCTTAGCCCGTTTAGGAGCTGGTCACAACATTTATGTTATGTTAAGTTTAGTTTGGTGTTGTGTTGTTGATATGTACCATAAGTGTATTTTGGGTGGAAAACCACGGTTTTATTCGAATCTCCCGGTCGCCCCAGGCAAAGATACTAGTAGAGAACTTAAGCAAAGACGACGGCGACGTCATGAAATTATCATTTATTCAAAAACTTAATAGAATTTGAGATAAGTGTAATACCCTGGCAATCGTCGCTCCGTAATCTGTCTTTTGCGTGTATTTGTGTTCTGAACCCGAGCTATTTTCAAACTATTTCAACATGTTTTTTATATTAGGCTCAATTACTAGCCGCTGTTCGGGGAATGAGCCCGTGCTCCTCCCCGAAAAGTCGGTTGGACTCGTGGATTGACCATTGTTGATTTCCACCAATCAGAAGGTCGCCTTCTCAAAAGCGTGCAAGCAGCATTAATTATTTTTCTAGAGCAGATTTCAAATTGACGAATGCGAGTGTGTAGTTTGATAAGGCACGCATTCGTGTTTCGAAGCGCTTTTAACTTTAAACCTGAAAGATTCACAACAAGAAAGCGTTGGAGAAGTTGGAAAATGTTCTTGTTACTCGACCTACAGTCAGCACCGGTGGTTGTTGACATCGTGAAAGATGCGGCGACATGCAAGTCCATTGCTGTTGTAGCCACAACTGGCTTCGCGTCTCTTTAAAACAAACTCGTAGCTATTGTGTGGTTAACCTACAGCAGCCTCTGGTGAAGCCTTTCAAAAAGAAAAAATTTATCCGTGATAAGATACAACACATCTTGCAAGATTTGTAACAGTTTTAATTAGACAGCCGAAATCAAAATGTGGAGCCCAGAAATGTGTTGCCCACTGGCATTCTTGTCTGATTTTTGGCACCATAGCTATTTCTACTAATTCGAGCTCGCTGATTTCGAAAATCGTTGTTGCCAAGCTCAATTCTTGTGTTAAGATGGCGTTTTACGGTTTTTCATAATAGAGGTTAAGCATGACGTTTACGGCAAACGGCAAAAATAATTCTGATTTTGCTCACTTTTTCTTTAGCACTTAAATAAAGCCAGTCGAAAAATAGGAAAAAAATCCTTTAATCACAGTAAATGCAAACAATTTCCCTAAATTGTACAAACGGCTAAAATCAGACACCAAAAGTTCGATTTTTACCGTTTGCCGTAAACGTCATGCTTAACCTCTCTAATGACGCCATAGTTTTGGGAACGTACCTCCTGTTGGAGTCTGAAGTTTAAGCATTTCAAGTGAGAGCCCTATTATTATTATTCTAGAACTGAGCAATGAATTTTTAGCTTCCGAAATATAAAGCGTCCTACATTTCGGACCCTCGGAGAAAAAGCTTCCCTAAAAGTACTCCGCCTAATATAAGCCTATATTCTTATATTTAGATTTGACAAAATGTCTTTCAAAAGCTTCCTGCCGTGGATCTTGTTTTGCATTCTACACTGGACGTTCATATTACGACTGTGTAGCAGATCTACATGATCATTTTAGGACAAGTTTTACACCCCCTCCCCTCCCCTCCACCCCTCCCCCCACCCATTTGTTTCACACAAAGGCAAAAGCCATTTTGAATTATAACTATATTGTAATAAATAAAACTGAAAAACGTTTAATAGTAAAATTATTCACAGAAGCGACAGTGAAAACTTAACTATATTAAGAACTCTTTTACAAGGAATGTCTCTTATAAAACCAACTATAACCTTGCTAGTCGTCGCCATGTTTATATCCCGACTAATTTTCCTAATTGTTCAGCGTTTAAATTTGCTTTAAATATAAAAGTTAAACCTTTTTTCTTTTGTAAAACTTCATTAAAAAAATAAAAATCTGCAGCGCACCACTGCAATATACGTATGAACAAATATTGATTCAATGTGAAATATCGACTTAATTACGAACGCAGAAAACAGGCAAAAACAGCTCCATATTGATGCTGATCTCGTCACCATTGCTGCTGACGTCCTTTACCCAGGTCATAGGTGTGAATCCATTTCTCCCTTGGCTTCAATCAGTTGAATGACTGACCGAGTTGGATAGGCATCTTGTATTGTCGCGTTCTGGTTTGGACGAACAAATACCTTTAATGTATATTTCATACGTTTGTAAGTTCTAGTCATTAATCGTGAAATTGGAATCTTTTATTGTTGTCTTGTTTATTGTGGATAATTTCTCACGGTTTCCAGCTCTATTTTGAATTTCCTTTGAGGTGTGTCATCACTAAAGTAGAGACAAAGTTTGGATGCCCCTAAAATGCTTTTTTGATTTCCAATAATGATCATGCATCCTACGTTTGAGGACTCTCAACGACGTTATGTAATAGTTATCCTTAAATCGATATCATGTTTGTTATATGCTCACCTCTCCCACTCTGACGTCATTGGCACTCATAGCACCTTTCATTACGACTGGCATCTGAGAAAAAAATAATTCACTATTATTACCAACTCTTTTTTTTACAAATAGCAAAGAAGGTTTTAATATTGTGACATGTCGCATGTCGCGAGCGTGGGACAAAATCTGAGTCTCCAACGGGAATTGAACTCATGACCTCCCAAACACCGAGCGGGGGCTCTATCCACTGAGCTACGAGAACTCGTGGTGAGCTTGGCCATTTACTATGTTCATATGTGACACGCGTCCTGCATACTGCTAGGATCGGCAGTGTCGATAGCGTACTGTATGGTGGTAAATAAAGAAAGATGGTAAATTTCAAGCTCGGTAAATGAAATGTGAAAGATGAAATATTAAGCACGTTCAAAAGGTTTTAATATTATTTCCACGAGGAACTTACTTTGTCAACCAAAGACAGGTGGAAATACTAGTTGTACGGCCAATTCATGGCTGAGATCAATCAGTTCATAAATAAGTTGGTAACCATTTTTACATAGAAACAGGTCATGATCCAGGAAAAAAACTGTTTTGATTTTGGATACATAAACAGGGTTAAGACGCTCCATTTCTCGTCTCAATTCTATAAACTAGATGAACAAAAATATCGGCAAAAAGGGTTATTTTGACTTACTTGTTTCTCTAAATGCACGCTTAATTTGCGAAATGGTTTCACAGAAAACTCGCTCTCGCGTTATACATCAAGTTGTTTCATTAAAAAAAGATATAGCATCATACCAGTACTAACCTCGCGACTAAGTCTGATGTCACTGAAGCTCAAAGCTCCGTTAAGATGACCAAACTATGAAAATAAACAGCGAGCTACGCATTAAAAAAGAAAGTTTGACGCACATAACAAAGTAACTTCATTTTACGAACAGTTTATTTCCGGTACGATAACTGAAACGCAGTTCTCTAGGCTCCGTGAAGGGTCTAAATATCGGGGAACCACATGTCGTTACACGATATTTTGTGAGTTTTTTGTACAGTGTAAATTGTCCAGTAATTAGGACTATCGTGCAACGCGTAGTTATCTTGGTAGTTTTAACAACGGATTTAAACATCCTCAATCAATGTGATTTGCTTATTCTTCCGTGTTTTGCTCTTTGCACTGTCTTAAAAGCTTTGAGCAAGTACAGGGTTGATTCCCGGGATAACATTCACAACAGAGTACGTGAGTAATTTGTGCATACATTCCTTACCTCAAGTCCCCCATTCCTTTGTTCTCCGTAAAAAGCAGGACCAATATGAGCACCTGTTGTGTCGCCATGCCTTTAAAATTGAAAAGCGCTGTTAAAATAGTATAGAAAAAATATTACGTTGGCAGAGCCTTGGGCTTAGTTTCTCAAAGTTTACATAACGCTATTTTCGAATAATTCGCCATCTAGTGGATAGTGCAGTTGGTTTTTTTTTTTTCACTTGTGTGCTGGATCTAGCGATTTATCTGATGCGTAGTATTATCCACTCTTTCAACAACTACATGGACCCCGGTTTATACTTGGTTCATAAAACTAAGCATCGAGCAGTCACCAATTGAATTTTACCAAAGCTAATCGTGACTTGGTTTGCGCGCGTTTTCTTCCAACTGTCACTGGTGTTTTGCATTGGCATTCTTTGTGATCCCGGTTCCGATTGGCTAATTAAGTCACTTGCTTTTGTGATTGGCCACACGTGTGACAAGCGTAAGTAAGTAAAGAACCTAGAGGAACTGCTCCTTGTCCTCCTTAACAATAAAAAACATTGTTTTCTGGATTGTCTCGATAAAAAAATATCTTTATGAAGTTGACATTTGTCAGTTAGTTTAGGCTCAGTGGAATTGTGTCACTTACCTTGGAGCGCCATTCTGCTGTCTCTTTCCTCTTTTATCTGGATAAAGAAAAATAAACATACAGCTTACACTAAAATTCAAGTTAGGTAGCCTACGGAGCCTCTCTGTAGAATGGCGAAACGACAATGCTAATGTTCGAATCTGTTTATCGTTTTTCACATAGCGACAGGGAAGGAAGCATGATTTGATAAAACAACCATTCAAACATATTGGAGACACTATTGTGAGGATAGACTCGTTGTAAAGACTGAGTAAAACAAAAGAAGCATTTGAGGTTAATCATTTTTCGCAGAGTCCATCTGAATATATCGACACTCCCGTCCCTGGGATTCTCGAACGTATCGATGCAACCATTACTGGCTTCCAATCTCGGCACCCGAATAAATTACTATGTCTTTTAATAACAGACGCAGAATAGTACAAGCATCGTGCAAAGCGACTACTCCTACTAAATCGTGTAAAACGTCCTATCAAGTTTATCAAACTGACCTGACGTGTTGTGTTTTCTGGAGCGGCAGAAAGCTATTACTGAGGCAATTAACACGACCAATAAAACACCTCCACCAATGGCACCGTACGCCCAAACAGGAAACTTCTCCTCGCCTATTACACGACAAAACATTAATTTTATGTGTTATTTCATGTTTCACCGAGTAAATAAATATGTTCACTAAAATATCCAAGTACACTAAACGGATACAACAGTTACACGAGCCAACGGGATCCCTCATAACGAACGACGGGAGATCTACTCAGGTCGACATCGTGGTATAAGCACTAATGGATTTAGTAATGGATACAAAAAACTGGTAAACTGTAAATATTAAAAAGACCATGAAAGTACATATTCCCCTTAGGTCCATGTATGTGTGCAGTACCTCTGTACCTATAGCAATTAGACGGCAAGCTCGAGGTTTTTGTCGGCTGATAGTTGACGAGGGACGAAGCCCCGACTCAACTATTAAACGTCCATTGAAACCGAGAGCGAGCCGAAACCGAGTTTGCCTAATAGTTAGTCACTGGGTTATGCTAAACGTACATGTATATAAACCTCTTGAATGAAGACTATAAAGAGTACTTTTGGGATGTCATAATAGATACTGAGTAGACAGAGTAAGATCAAAGAGGGAATCCTTCGCCGGTTCTTGGTGACAATCTTTTAAACCAAGCATGTCGAAACATAGCTCATTAATCGCTCAAAAAGTGCAATAATATATGTAAGGCTTGGCATCCCTCAAACACTAACCTTGAACAGTTACGGTAACAGTAGCCTCTGGGCCTTCACCCAGGCTATTGTAAGGAACACAGCGATAAGTTCCTTGGTCTTCATTCTTGGCGCTGACAATTGAGAGCACGCCTGTACTGGACGAACTGACTAATTTACCATCGTGATAAAACTTATACTCGGCGGAGGGGTTTGCAAGTGCTTTGCACGTGATCACTAATGGTTTCCCTTCGTCTACTGGCTCCACGGAACTGCTGAGTTGAGTCTCTGTTGGTTTATCTGCAGAACGAAAGTAAATCTCAATGAATATGTTTTAGCAACAACCTTCGGAAACTAGATAGGAAATGGCTGCTCCTTAAGATTTTCCCGATCTTTTTACCCTACGCTATGCACTAAAAATTAAATATTTGCTGCTTACAACGGCTTTTTGATAGGTGTGAATGGAGTATTCGTTTTGCGACATTTTTTTGTTTTCATTCTTGTAAAATAAATGAAAAGCAAATCTAAACACCTGTCCAGATTTATGTCAACAGAATTGTTTCCGTTCAATAGATGTCTCTGTGCTTATGTCAAATCTGACACTGATCGGTTCGTATGTACTTCAACTGGCCATATAAATATCTGATATTTTCAGCTGTTGTTTTCGTTTCTTTATATCAAATATGGTGACTTCGTGCGGGGAGAATAAAGAACCATTAACTCACTGTTAATAACGGGATAAGCAAAGTAAAAAAAATCACGAAACGAAACTGAGATGTGTTAGATTAATAGTGTTAATTTTGTTCAGTCAGAAAAAGCTTCACTTGATGAACTGAGATTGAACTTTGAATAATTCATGTTCTATAAAATTTGTTTGTCTGAATTAGTGAATACGAAACATTAGCGTGGTATGGGCAATTTTTATCTCGTTGTATATTGAACAAGGCATCTCTAGTATTTCCCATTTAGGAAACAAATCTCGACAACCTACGTCCGCAAAATTAATCAGTTCTGCAAAAACATTGCAGTATAATATCTATCTTAGAACGATAAGATCTCGAAATAGATGAACAATCTACAGTGAAACGAATCAACATTATTTTGTTGCAAACTTATCTATAAAAGGTCTGTAAAAAGGAAAAAAGGCAAAAACAGGCCATACGTCTTCCGGAGTAAAGCTACTGTGGGCGTTTTATGCGAGGTACATGTTCTTTTATCGTTTATCTCTATCTAATTTATATGCAGTTTTGATAAGATTTCGTCACTTGTGTCAAGACATCTGTGTGAATAATAAAACTGTTGACAGCCGTAATTCTGCAAATACAAATCTTGACGAATAACATTGATCGAAAACAGGAAAGGAAAGATATATAAAAGAGAAATTGGCACTGCTGCGATTCGATGGCTCGCACCATGATTCAAAATGAGATTTGTTGCTGTTTTCGACATAAACACAGTATTGAACAAACGTGTATGGTATGTTCAAGTGAGATTTTACTCAATATTGTATGAATAGTAATGATCAGATATAAATCGCAAACGAGACGCGACGGAAAAGCGGTTTGGGGGCTCCAAAGCGATTCATAAGGTAGGTCGATAATTTAATTTCATACTTACATTGTACGTTCAGTTCTATAGTACTTGGAGATGAAAAGAAACTGCTTTGAAATGAGCATTGATACCGAGTGTGATCTTCAACAGACACGTTCGTGACTTCCAAAGTGTCGTTCGTAATAAAAATGTGTCGCGGATCATCGTAGATAACTTTACTTCCAGTTAATGTCGACTTGATCGCCAAGCCAGCCCAGTTCTCGCTGTTTAAAGGCTCCTCTCGTGTCCATGTTAACAGATGAAATGTGTTTGCTTCGCGCTGTTCTTGAGGAGTCAGTAGATATTCACATGGAAGTGAAACATTAGAGCCAAGGACTACGTTGATTACGTGATTTGCCTGTTGATAATAAGACCACTGAAATCCATCTGAAACGACAACTTCGTGTTAGGCAATAACAAACAAAGCAAGCTAAAGATTCGCAACGCTGAACGAACGAAACTACCGCCGGCATCAATATATCGCTCGCTCTCGAAGATAAAATCAAGACCAAATGTTACAAAAGCTGTTTCCGGCACCACTCACCGAGTAAAGTAAAATTGTGAACAAAGAATAACAGCAGCCAGGCAGTGTGATAGACCTCCATACTTCACGCAGTCGTATTTGTATATTTGTGTTAGCGACAAGCTCTTAGCTTTATCAAAAGCCTTTCCAGTCGCTCCCGTATTGACGTCAGATTACTACCGGTAAGCCTATTGTTTTGACATTTTCAATCATGCGAGAAGCAAACGATACAAAAGAACGAGGCGCTCGAATCACGTCGCTTATGTTATGTAAGCGACAGGAAATGCAGATATCTTAACAATTTTGCTGACAATGATGTCATCTTCCGGCGCTACTTGTGAATAATACGGACTAGACAAACCTATTTTATTTCACTAGTTATTTTTACCCCTTTAGAATCAACAACTGTTTTACGGACGTTTGAAGCTCAACTTATGCTTTTTTTTTCTTGTTTGTTATTATACAATCTCGAATGGGATACAGATGGTGGGAACCACTATCGCTCTTTGTAAAAAGTACATTAAAGTAACGATCTGGAATAAATTATATAACATCGTTAACCGTATTGAAAAATGATAATTTCTTTTTTAAAAGACAAACACAGCTATTTGCGCATATATTTTGCAAACGTTTGTTTTTTTTTCGATGCAGACACTTTTCAATAGCGACTTTTTGTGGCCTCAGGTGTTGACTTCTTTTGTTTTGTCTTGTTTTTCCTATGCTGCAAAAATTATAACATGTCCATGGTGCTATATTCTCGTTTGTACTTATTAAGCTATTATGAAAATTCATGCTTACAACAATAGAAGTGTCGTTTGTAAAGGAGCTTTTTTTTAAAAAAAAATTAACGTATTTGTTGAAGGTTCCATCTCTCTTTAGTGAAGCGGCCTTTCACCATGCCGGCCCAAGGTCTTAATAAAAACCGACCCCGGCTAATTTCTTTTTTTTTTGTCGTAGAAATCTGTTCTCGCATGGCAGGTGCTCTGTCTTATCATGGTAAGTTTCACAATTGTATGTGTTCAGTGCCGTCTTTGTGCGTACACTTTAAATAACTACAAGGCCTTTGATAATTTCTCATCCCGTTGTCGGCGGCTGTACGACACAGGTTCAGTTCAAAGCGAGAAAACTAACTTAAATTGGTGTTTCTATTTGTTCATATGAAATGCTTAACTGAACATCGATAACCTATTCCGGTCTTTTCCACATAATAACTAATGTGTTATTGTGTTTTCGCGGGGTAGTTTCCGGCATAAATTTACGTCGGTTTCAACATAATTTACTTTGTTTTGGTTTTAGCTAGCTGCCTTTGTCAGTTTGTATTCCCCAGGTTGGTGTAAGCAACAATCACAAGGTCTGACCAACAAGGAGTTAAGATCTGACACGATTTACAAAGTTACAGCACTGTATTCGAATTCCGGTTGGCACCAGGCGCGAACGCGCGTGAAAGAGTTTCCACCCACGTCACGCGCGTAACCCGCCACACGCGACTCGAAATTCTGTCACTCACTACACAACAATGTAAATTGGAGGCAATTTTATCATGGAAGGATTTATTCTTTTTTAATTACATATTCTTGGATAATTTATCCTCAAAGTGAAATTTTCGGGTGCTCCTATCATTTATTTTTGGTTTACACTAAACTGAAAGTCTCTCAGGAAAAATTTATTGCGCGTGCATATTATCATTTGCAGTAACTTTGCCGTGAAGAACATGATCCAAATGAAGACTTTTTTTGCAAGCTGAAGGTAAATGGATTAGCTCATGACGAAACGTATTGTATTTTCATGTAAGCATGCTTTCAAATCACAAATCAGTCCCGAGGGATATCCCGTAGGCCAGAAACAGATTTTGTAGCCCAGGAAACAGAAGAATTCCGAATAAAAGATCCCGAACAAGGTTCCAAACTACTTTTTTTAAATACGTTTTTAATTCTCGACTTTTTCCATTGTGCAGATCGAAATGAAGCGCTCGACTGAGATCCGTTCATGACAATGGATAAAACTCTGCCGGCTTTGACGCTGTTTTCATTGTTGACTTTATCAGGTGAGGTATACAAGGTAGCTTTCACTACATTTCTGTTTATAAAAACTGTTTAGTCATGAATGGTAGTACAAGCACGCACATGTCTAGCACACTGTTGTTCGTACAATGTTCAACATCAACGCGCTCAGAATGGCAAGACTTGAAAGGCTTGTGAAATAAAAGGTTTCTATTGTACTTTTGTTATGTTTTAATCGCCTTTTAAACCCCGGCCGGGTCCCCACTTACCATTATGCCACGTTGCCTGGCTGTAGAAATATTAATGTGTATGCAGTGTCTGTTTTCCTGCCGTACAAATGTCTGATTCTTTCAAAGTACTCATTTCTTTTTTTTTTTTGTAGATTCTCTATCGTGGAGCGTCAAAGAACCTTCCAGTTTAAACAGAGGCTCACCTGCTACATTAGAATGGACAGTATCATTAACAACAGAAGAAATATTGAGAGCAAATCGCTTTTCTCTACTACTTTTGGAACGTGAGATGTATCTTTACAGTAATCTATGGCAGATTATGGCTGTAAAACAGTTTTCTAGTGGAGTTCACCAGGAAATTGGAAATGACGATACTTTTGATGTCATTCCTGGAAATGACATGACACTCAAGTTGAAAAATGTCACGGACACTGATGCCACTCGGTTTCGTTGTACATTTCTTAGTTCTTTTGCGGCACCCAAAAGTATCATTGAGGTGGAAATAAAAGGTGAGATAGTCATTCTTTGGAGACAATAATTGAATTTTTGCGATACGGGTCCTGCACGCTTTCTTGGGTAGTATTAATCTCAGTATTAAACTCTAAATGCATTAGAGCAGTATTTTTATGTTATGTTCTTTGTTTACAACTTGCGCACCCCTTGGAGTGAAACACTCAAAAATATTTTTCTTTAATATAGGGTACAGTTCTGACTGTGGCTATAACATTAGTCCCGGCGCTTTATGTCAGTGTTAACTTTGGCTAAGTAACGAGTGATTGATTGATTGATTGATCGATCGACTGACTGACTGACTGACTGACTGACTGACTGACTGATTGATTGACTGACTGACTGACTGATTGATTGATTGATTGATTGATTGATTGATTGATTGATTGATTGATTGATTGATTGATTACATGCTTGCTTGCATACTGGCTTGCTTGATTACTATTTCATGTACAGATGGTTTGGTGTTACATGGCGTATATGTTGCAGTTTAGACTACATTTCAGCAATTACTTCAAATTGTGATTTGTATTTTCCTTGTTCCAGAGCTGTTACTACAATCCTTAAACAAAGAAACACAAATCAAACTAGTTTGAAGTCATTTTGGCCTGAAATTCATGTTCAACTACAGCATGTGCACCCTGTCCAAATAAATGGTTTACTACATTTTTCATTTTTGTTTGTTCGTCTTTCAGATTCCCCGATACATGTACGTCTTGTGGGTGGAATCACTCCCAATAAAGGTCGAGTAGAAGTGTACCGAAATGGATACTGGGGTACCGTATGCAGTAACGGTTGGGATATCCCGGATGCGTCTGTTGTGTGTCGAATGTTGGGTTATTCTGGAGCCTGGACTGCCGGTTGTTGTACTGAGTATCCAAGAGGGACTGGGCCGATCTGGTTAAGTGATCTGTCCTGCATGGGAGAAGAGAATTCTTTACTGGAATGTGGCCACAGTGGCTGGGGCATCAATAAGTGCGATCATGAGAAAGATGCAGAAGCAGTATGCTACAGTCCAACTATAGAGAAATCAGTCCAATATTCGAGCGCGAACACGATGATACAAGCATCGTCATCGCTACATAGTTCAAGTACACCGACGTCCTCTACACCAGCTACATTTAATATGACCCGCAGTGCTAGCTTAATACCATCTTGGTCATTAACAGCTTTCTCGTCTTCAATAATTTCTCCATCTTCTTCTTCGATGGTAGCACTCGCATCTCTTACACCAACCACACGACCTGGTGAGAATATGTTATCTATGTTTTGCGTGTACATGTATGATGTTTAGTTCAAATGATCTTTGTCTGCAGATTATATCTAACATTTGTCATATGTACATCAGACTTGATTAAAAACTAGCAATGGTATATTGCAATTCCTGAGTTTTGATTGGTTAACAGGCAATGGTATATGAGCTAATATACCATTGACCACATATACACAGCTGGAAAACAAAAAACAGCTGGGGAGCTCAAATATTGCAATTCTTTTGGGCGTTTTTAATAAAGCAATTATTCCACTCGCGCTTGTTGGATATGAGATCGTTATAACCAACTCATATCCAACGTGCGCTCGTGGAATAACTGTTAAATATTTCTAGGACCTTCAGTAATTAAAACATATATACCAATAAAAGTAAATCTCCTATCTCCCATCAAAGGGCATCTTACAGCAGTTTTGTTATGTTACTGAGAACTAACGTACACAAATACTACACAACGCACACACATCACTTAACTGTATTTTCTTCTTTTTTGTCACTTGACGATATTGTCGCAAGGCTAAGGGAGGACTATAAGTGAACTGAATGAGTTGTTTAACTTTTTGAGAATAATTGTTAACGCTTTATTCAGCAGCTCAAATAGTACGATTAAGGGATGGCTATCCTGGTTTTGGCCGAGTAGAGATCAACTACAATGGAACTTGGGGCACAGTCTGCGATGATAACTGGGATATTAAAGATGCTACTGTAGTTTGTCGTATGCTTGGCTTTAAATACGCTTGGACGGCCATTGCATTCGGTGTCCTTGTTACAGAGCAGAATGGTGATTTTTATGGAACTGGGCCCATTTGGCTCGACGATGTTAACTGTAAAGGAAATGAGAGTTCTCTAAGCGAGTGCAGTCACAATGGCTGGTTGGTTCATAACTGCGATCATCTGGAGGACGCCGGAGTGTTGTGTAGTGATTCACCAAGGCCAGTCAATCAGACTGAATCAACAGTGGTTAATGACACTAATAAGTCTGTAGGACCACCATGTAAGTTCCACTGTGCGGAGCTATATCATGATAATTTTTTCAAGTTTCAACTAAACCATGGTTAACGTGAAAATTGTTCGTACTGTGTTGAAGGTTTGCTTTTCTGAAAACCCAATTTCGATTACGAATCTCCGGCTCGCGAAATGATTTTTCATTTCATTCTGTTTTCCTTTTTTATTCAGCTGTTCAAGTTCGATTAGTGAATGGCTCACGTGATCGAGGTCGAATAGAGATTTTTTACGGTGGTGAATGGGGAACGATATGCAATGATCACTTCGATATGCGGGATGCAAAAGTCATTTGCCGAATGATGGGTTTTCTCGGAGCCGCCGCTGCTGAGATTAAAGGAAGATTCGGTGCGGGAAACTCCAGTCAGAAAATTTTACTTGATGACTTATGGTGCAGTGGATATGAGACATCGATAGCTTCTTGTTCGTTCAGAAGATGGGGATCACATAACTGCGGCCATGATGAAGATGCTGGTGTGGTTTGTAGGGAGAAAGAACCAGGTAAATAGACTGTCAGGACCATTAAAGTTCATTGATTAACATGTTTCATTTTCATTACTACAATTCCATTGTATATCTTATGAACTAAGCACGATGACCGTACCGCCCGGGAGAACATTGGCACAAGATCTGTAAACGGTTCTGATGAATCTTCTTTTTAACGAAAAATTGGAAAAGGCAAATGGAAATGAAGAACTCAAACTGCGAAAGTGAAAGAGCAGATTGAGTGCTATGATGGATGCTATGAAATTATGTAGGGGACAGTAAAGAAAAACACTTAAAAAATGCCAACTAACTTCATCCTTTGCATAGTAGGGGAGTGCTAAGGTTGTTCGGCTTGCGTTAAAGGTGCCATTAGCGTGTTGAAGTCTTGTAGATAAGGTATAAGGTTAAGTTCTCTAAAATTCACCTAGCTTGAAAGCCAGCGGTTCAGTTACTAAAACTGCAACTGGGAAAATAGTATTCTTTGCTACCCTCGATGCGTTTCATCCAAAACACATTATCCTCACTTTTGTGAATATTTTACACAAGATGCGAACTTGCAAACGGTCCATCGATCCCCATTTCATCAAAAACACGCTTTCTTAACGTCTTGTAAAATGCAGGCCATTAATGTGTCATAATAGTTTTAAATGTTATTCTTTGTATTTTCGTGACAGTTATATACGTCGAGCTATTAGATGGAAGAGGTTACCCAAATCAGGGTCGCGTTTCTCTTTACTACGATGGCCAGTGGGGCACCGTGTGTGACGATCGGTGGGACATAAATGATGCCCACGTGGTGTGCCGTATGTTGGGGTACCCAAAAGCAGTTGCATTTACTTCCCATTCTGCATTTGGCGGTGCCCAGGATGGGCCAATATGGCTGGATGAAGTGAACTGCACAGGGAGTGAGAACACGCTTGCAGCTTGTCCACATGTCGGTTGGGGAAACAATGACTGTGATCATACTGAAGATGCTGGAGTGATTTGTGCTTTTAACTACACCGTGGATGCTAAAGGTAAGAGAGACGTGTTCAACACCTGAACCACGAGAAGTACTTTCAGTAAAATAAATGGAATCTCGGAATCAACGGTCAACGGAATCTCATATCACGTCAGTTGTACATTTATTGATATGTAAGCTGTTTGTTACCTTCATAATGCTCTTATATTACCAATATACTTTCAAAACTGATTTACTGAAACCTCCTTTTACAGATGCAAGTTGCAATTTTGACATCTGGTATTGTGGCTGGGAGAATGGGCCTGGAAGTCAGGGCTTAACATGGACAAGGAAATTTGGTCCAACTTCGTCACGTGACACTGGACCATCACGGGATCACACGTCAGGGTCTGGTAAGGGTAGCATACTTTGACGCACTAAATAAGTAATGCGATACAACTTATTATGATGCCTTTTACTCACACTTTGGACACAACCAGATTCAAGAAGCCCCCTTCACGAGTTCAGTTGTTATTTGAACTGTCATCTCTCTTGAAAGTTCTTTATCAAACTACAGAGCGTTGCAGACACGACTTTAAATTTGTCGTCAGAGGGGATTCCGTACCAGTTCCAAAAGCAGTGAACGTCTTCCCATCAGTTTCAGACAAAATAATTACCTTTTCTTTCACTGCAGGGCTGTACTTCTACATAGAAACATCGGGACGAGCCATGGGTGACGTTGCTAGACTTGTGACTCCACGAATACAAAGCAATGGAAACGCTACGTGCATGGTGTTCTATTATCATCTCTATGGACATTCAATCGGCAACCTCAGAGTAAAAGTTGAAGACCAGGTTTTGTGGCAGCTGTCAGGCAACCAAGGAAACAGTTGGTACAAAGCGACGGTCCCCCTTAATTTTCATGGCACGTATACGGTACGATAATTTTGTTTGTCCTTACGATCTTGAACTGAAACTAATAGCTAAAGTAAGGTTAAAAAACTGATAAAAATGGCCGATACGAAGAATTATTTCCGAAATCAATAAATTGCAATCATAAATATCAATACAATTTATAAAGGTATTTTATGGATAACTATATATTGTGCGGGTTACTGAAGATACAGTGTGGATTTGTCAAGATTTTTTTCCGTACTTTGCGGCGTGTGCGTGTTGTTAATACATTTTGTATTCATGTTTGCTGTAGGTAACGTTTGAAGGTATTGTTGGCAGTACTGCACTCAGTGACATCGCCATCGATGATGTTGAGTTTCAGGAAAACACAAAGTGTGCGTTAACTGCTGAAACGTTAGGTAATACCTGCAGTTATCAAGCTTTGATCTCTGGCATATTTCTATATAATTTTTTTTCTTTCTTTCAAACTTTCAAGCACATATAAAATCTTACATTAAAACGCCATTATATGGACCACATACATCACTCATAAAAACTCTCAGGATTCAATTGCCAAACGAATCGTACTTCCTCTTATTATCGCCCAAAGATCAGTTCACTGAAAGTGGATATTAAAGACGCTTTGAATGAGATGAATCCGAAGCATGTTACCCCCAATATATAGCCCACGCAGCCGCATTACTGTCCACTGATCATACTGTCATTTGCTTGGCAGCCATGTTTCAGTAATGGCTGCCACGAATTATGTCAAAGGTCTTTCATTTACCGAAAATTAAAATACCTCCTATCATAACAATACATGAATGTAGGTTTCATTATTTAGACATTTGCGTGTCAAGAAATGTTTTCTGTGTAGTTCCTTCTTACCAACCCTTTTTTTATTTTCTTTCAGTTTCACCCAGGATCCTGTGGATTTCTCCAAATCAAACAGCCGAACTTGGAAATGACGTAACATTGGCATGTGTAGTGACTGGTCTGCCCACACCACGTGTTGTATGGAAGAAAGATAACAAAGTTCTACTGGACAGTCAATCGGCTCGTAACATCACACTAGTTAACATCTCTCCGGCGGATGGTGGAAGCTATGAGTGTTCAGCGATTAACATTGTAGAAAATGACACGAGAACAACAGTGCTCAATGTAATAGGTTGGTAGTTTGATGTAGTTTGTATCCTCTACTGCCGTGTGAAGTTTGTGCCTCCGTCGCGTAGAGTATTCAGTACATTGAACACGTTTAGGTTTAGAACTAGCCCTATAAGAGAAATGCGTCATCTCTAAAAAGAACCCATTTCTCTTAACCCGGCTGCTTCAAAAGATTACAATAGTAAGCTGTTTTCCTGATATTTCTGCTGATGCCTTCAGCTAAAATAATTTCTTATTCAACAATAACCCATCCTATATACCTGAGTCATTTTGACCTTAACTAACTTTCTTTATTGAAATGGTTTGTTAATCCCTCAGCTAACAGACTAAAACAATAATTTTGTCACAGGAATCCCAAGGAAAACAACCATCAGGACCAATGTGACTAGTAATGTGGCTGCTCTAGGTGAAACTGTTGCTATACGGTGCTCGTCTCATGGCTACCCCAAACCAGTTTGTCAAATCTACCGTGAGAGTGACTTGGTTAACGTCAATGAAAGCATTTTTGTTATTCGGAACTTTACAGTGGCAGATAAAGGAGACTACACGTGTAATTGCTCCAATGCTGTCGGTGCAGAGAAGGTTAATGTTACTCTTCTTTTGTACGGTGAGTTGTTACAACATTGCCAGTAGTGAATGTCACTTCAGATTTTTAAAACGAGATTGCAGTTATCGCTTATTTTTTATCCTCTACAGAATCTCCACGTCTCCATTCAATTCTTCCTGGCTATCAGCTCGTCAACGAAACAGACAGTTTTAGCATGTTCTGTAATGTGACAGGAAATCCACCCCCTCTAATAGCGTGGGCAAAAGTTGGCGACAACAGCAAAGTATATTCCACAGAAAAGACGCTGAGAGTACAAAATGCTGAGAAGTCGGACTTTGGAACCTACCGATGCACGGCTTTGAGTGTGCGCGGGGAAAATGTTTCCACTGTGGCTTTAGTTGAGGTCGACAATTGTAAGTTGAACTTAATATTTTCACTGTGGGTCTGTCATAAACTTTCTCATCTTCTGAATTAATTACTCATACTGTCATTTGATTTTAAGTCATAAGCATGTGTTAACCATCCGACATATATTTGAGCCGTTTGAATTCACTTCTATTTCAAGCAGCAAAGAACTAGCTTATCTAGAGAACCTCTGTAAATAAATTAACGGGAATCATTCGTTATAGTTGACAACACAAAATAAACAAATATCGTAAATAATGCGTTTTACTGAGCGGCGTATCCTCTTCAGTTCATTCTCATCTACAAACGTGTTTACTTCCTTGCCATGAAGTGATGGGTAATCTTAAATAAAATTTAAAACTTTCTTTTAGGTAAATTCTAACATGATAACGTATATTTATGTGTGTGTATGTTTTGTTGTTTTTAGTTTCACCAATTTTTGACAACGTTCCTCGTAACTTTACCGTTTTGGAACAAGAAAGAAGAAATGTCACAATGTACTGTAATGCCACAGGCAAACCACCAGTAAGGCTGTCGTGGATAAGAGTAAGAGATAGCAAAACAGTGGCTTCTGGGAACACTCTAATGATCTCAACTGCTGACCGGTCACACCGCGGAGAATACAGATGTGTAGCTGACAATGGAGTTGGAAATCCCGTTTCTAAGTCAGCATTTCTTGAAGTACATTGTAAGTTGATTTTATTCCTCGCTGAACATGACGAAAACTGACCTAAGAAGTATATCGTGACAACGTGAATCCATAGTTACCTATGGTGAAAATCTTTGATAAAAATGTGTTGGATCCATTTATTTGTAAGTGATATGTAATGCATGTAATCTTTGTGTATTCAGGTACATGCTTCCAACCAGATAGTGCATGCATTCACACTTGTAGTTATTCTTTTTGATCTTCTATCATCTCCATAAGTGATAATATCTTAGATACACAAGAGAATAAAGACCACCTCTGAGCATTGCGGCGCATGTTTTCGTACAAATTGATCTAAATTTGATTTTTCTCAGCCACATTTTCAGCTCAATGCAATGGATAAGAGCTTTCCTATTTTGACCACTTGTTCTCTTTGCTGAGTTCCAAGTAGTTCTCTGGGTTTTTCTATAGTTTTCAGTTAGCTTTACCTTCAAAGTCATTTTGTAAGAAATAGCAATGTCAAAATGGAGCTCTCAAATAGGAAAGGAAATGTCGTATTTTGTTCGCAACTTAGGTTAAAAGTTTTAAGAAAACTTCGTTTCTTTCTTTAAGATAATCCTTCCTTCACAAGATTAATCACCGATAAAGTGAATTCAGTAGTCAGAGGAAACGGCCGTATTACATTAACGTGCGTGACCGATGCAAGCCCACAGCCCAGTCAATACCAGTTTTATCGTGACGGTGTCTACCTCGGAAGCAGTACCACAGGAATTCACGTGATTCAAAAGGCCAGACATTATGATGCAGGGGAATATCTGTGTGTTCCACTCAACAGTATTGGGACTGGTGCCAACAGCTCTGTCAAGGTTTATGTCAAAGGTAGACAATGTTGAAAGGATGATATCAATTAAAACTGTGGTTTTAGCAAATAATGTAAATATTATATAATTAACTTTGAGCTTCCCTTTCCACAGGTGCTTTCTCTATCACTCATATTCCACGGAACAGAACCATGAACGAAAGTACAAGTGTGTCATTTTTCTGTAATGCTACTTCCTACCCTCCATTTGACTATCTAACGCCTCATATCTCCTGGACTAAGCTTGATGACAACAATGAAGTGCTACCACCAGGTGAACTTCTTGTTCTACAGAATGTGAGTCGACACGACAGGGGAACGTACATGTGTAAGGCTGAGAATGGACTTGGGCTGCCTGATACTGCTGCTGCTGTTCTAAACGTTTTACGTAAGTACAAACCGGTCACATAACTAATAACACCGATCAAACCTTATTTTTCCATGTTTTGTCAGTACATTGTCAAGCAGGTGGGTTGCGAAAAAAGTGTAGATCACCAAGGCTTTTGCCCGTAGATAATTTATCGTCAAATATTCATAACTAGCATTGAAATGTAAGTGTAGAATTCAGTGAGGAGACTGACTTCTATTTTCACCTGGGAAAAAATGGTTAAATCGGCAGTCTAGATTAGCCAATAATGCGGAATAAAACATAAAATGTTTAACAAGAATCGTCATTGACAACTTATCACTAAAGTTTAATTCAGTTAAGACCAACGACATAATTAGTTAATCTGCTTTGACTAACACAGGGTTGCTCGTGCTACAAAAAGCAATCCATCCATCAATCAAATGGTAACAAAGTAAACACTTTTACACGCGCGAAATCAAAGTAAAAACAAAAGCTATGCGACGAGATGTTAACGGCATTAGTATATGACAGCTCAGCAGAACCAAATAATCTCATTGTCACTTCACCAATATTTTTTCTTGCAGATAAACCGTATGATACCACGCTAGAGGCAACAATTCCAGATAACATCGGTGTAATAAACTCATCAATTATTCTGACTTGTACCGCAAACGCCAATCCGCCTGTTACTGCATATAATATTTACCACAATGGTATTCTGGTCTCAAATTCATCAACTGGTGTCCACAACATTACACGCGCACTAGCAGAACATAATGGATCATACGCGTGTATACCTTACAACTCTTTTGGTCCTGGAGAAAGAGCCGCTTTGAACGTAACGTTTGTAGGTAAGTTACATGTAAAGGTTTTATGAAATTGTATCTCTTTTTGAGGGCGGCTTGTGGTTTCACAAGTTTTTTCCACGAGCGATTTTGGCTTGAAACCACAAAAATCCCTATCTTTCCGTCCTGTTCCTGGCTTCCGCTCTTGCAATACTCCGGTCTCTCCATAATGCCTTCCTTCTTTCCGCTTTCACTGCCCCCTTTCAGGTCGTTCTAGGTCTCCCCAACGCACTTTTCATTCTTCTCGCCATCCTAACGTCACCGTGAAGCTACTGTATCTATATCTTCCTACTGGCAACAATTTATTTTCTGGCCTCGAGGCACTGTAAATGTTGTGCATCGATCTCTTCAAACTGGCCTTAAATTTGACTGTAATTCTTATCCTTTTCTCTACAGGGTCATGCGGTGTTAAACGCGTGTATCATTCATGGTCGCCTCAGATCGTAGCAGGGGTGTATGCTAAACCAGGGGAGTGGCCATGGCAGGTCCAGCTGGGATACTTTGACAACAGCGAAAGTACACCTCACATCTGTGGTGCCTCCATCTTGGATCATTACTGGATTGTCACTGCAGCTCACTGTGTTAAAAATCGATTTAAAGAAAGACTTGCAGCTAACTTTAATCTCACTGTCGGTGAGTATTTTGTGTATTCCCTCGCATAACTGGTGCAGCCACGTTAACAATTTTGTTTGGTACGCATGATTTTGAGAAAAGTCAAATGAATCGGCCGATTAAATTGAAGAGTGTTTCTCATATAGAATAAATTTTTGATAATTTCAAGGGAACTGTTGTTGTTCGTCTTTCTGGTGAACCAAATAATTGAAAAGTTCTTTTTTCCTCGGTTCACAAGTTGTGCCAGTTATTATAGTCTGGGAAATCTAATATGAGGATAAGAGAGAACAATTCAATAGTTTGGTATATAACCGCGCTGCCGTGACCAACAAAATGTTTTTAATCATTAGGAGAACTTCACAGAGGGATCACTGAAGGAAGCGAACAAAATATTGCAGTTGAAAAGATCATTTTGCACCACAACTTCGATCATCAAAACCTGCAAAACGACATTGCGGTGATGAAACTCAAACAGCCAATCCTCTTTGATGCGCATGTGTCGCCAATCTGCCTTCCTGACTTCGATTTTGATGTTGGTACCACTTGTTACGTCACTGGCTGGGGACAGTCTGGGCCGGCCGGCTTGACATCAAGCATTCTTCAGGAGACCACTGCTCCTCTGATGGACCACACAGTTTGCAGAAATCACTACACGGGCATAAACCCGGTGACGTCACACATGCGCTGCGCAGGGACCCTGGGTCAGAGCCAAGGTACATGTAAAGGGGACAGCGGAGGACCGCTGGCCTGTGAAAGATACGGTCGTTGGTATTTAATGGGTGTTACAAGTTGGACCAACGGTGGCTGCATGCATAACGGCGACCCAGGAGTGTTTTCTGATACTTTGTATTTTAGAAACTGGCTTGAGCAGGTTATAAAAAATAATACCAGGACGCAAGTGTAAAATGCGGTGGATTTTTCAATTTAGAAATCTAGTTAAAATATCCAGACATTGTATTGTCATCTGAAACGACGATGGACATTTGAGAAAACGAAAGAGACTTACAAAACATGAGTGGTTGGCGAGCGTTTTCTACCCTTCAAGTGCTCTAAAAAGATAATAATGATAATTATAAGATAATACGCTGATTTAACTTCATGATACAAATTATGGTACAGATTTATACACTTTCTGAAGTATAGAATATTGCTTCCCATATTTTATATCAAATTGTAAAGTGTACTATAAAAATTGTTAAAAAAAAGATGAAATGCCAATATGCGAAGAAAAGAAAGCCAAACTATAAAAAATGCTGGAAACGAAGTCAAACGCAGAAATTTTCTTACGAGAGCCGTTACTTCGAAACAAAAGGTTGCCTTGCTGAAATACAGTCAAACCTTCTGTAACCGACCCTTTCCCAAGCGGACAGTTTTGTCCGAGTAACATACATTTTTAGCATCCCGTAAGTTGTCACCGCTCTTTTAAGGACACTTTCTCCTTGTCCGAAGATAGTCTACGCACAGGAAGCGCAACGGTAACAAAATGATGTCTCCAGAAGTTCAGTAACGAAAAGTTCTGTAGGAATTCTAACCAAAAATTAGAGACTGGAAGTTATGCCAATACAGTTACTCTCTAACGGAGTAAGAAGATTGTTTCTGATAAAAACTTACATGATAAATAAAGAAAGATGGTAAATTTCAAGCTCGGTAGAGAAATATGAAAGATGGAATATTGGTCATGTCACGAGCGGGCGCTCTATCAACTGAGCTACGAGAACTCATGATGAGCAAGGCCATTTACTAGGTAAAGGGTTTGATTCCCGTCGGGGCTTAGATTTTTTCCGTGTCCCACGCTCCTGACATGATGAATATTCCATCTTTCAGTAAAAACTTACATGTAGTACATCAATTTATTGACACACATTTGTAATCAAAATGTGAACCGAAAGAACTTAGAATTGGAACTTTTTTAATAGAAAATAGAGTATTTGTAAGTCAATTTTTAACTGACATGATTTTTTTTCTTTCTGAGAAATATTCAAATAATTTTCTACATTTATAGTGTAGGTATAGATACTAATACACATACATTTGCACAAATATGCCTCGGATTGAAAATTATCGAAAAGAGTAGTAATTTATTTTTTATTACAAATATATAATTTCAAAGTAATCCCCTCACCTTATTTGTTAATCTTTTGAATAGTTCAAACAGTCATTTAGATTTAAACCACTTTGAATCAATTTTTAAAAATACTATACTTGCTTCTGTCATTATTCTAGCGAGTGCCATGATGAGATCTAATGAGCGAACAACCTTGCCAATATTGGTGAGCACGAGTAATAGCAGACACCATTAAGGCTTTACGTCCATTCAATCTCGTCTCCAGGCCGCTCATTCCTTAACGTGTGGGACGGAAGTAAAAAGCCTCTCTTTTTTCAATTTCATCACATTTCGAGGAAAAGGCGTCCAAAGGACTAGGTCGGCATTTGCTCATATTGAAAAAGTTTACCCTAGACGACTGCCTGCTCAAAAAATAATCCCGCTAGGGAAATAACGTTTTATGATAGCTGGGAGTTATTGGACTACCCAGTTTTCGAGCAGTGACGTCACTTGCATACGAGACTATTTGATTGAGACTTCACCCCTAACAGTTTTGAGCTACGTCCGGCAGGAAGTAGAAAAGACGATTGCGAATACTTTACTTGTGAGGCGGATCAAAAACAAACATGGTGCGAACTAGTTGAGAGGTGCTAGCACGTGTGAAGCTATATGATTTAACGATAAATAAATGAAGCCTATTAATTTACTGGCTTAAAAAGAGTTGTATTTCGAGCTGGGGAAGAGAGCGTTAATTTTCTCTAAGAAGATAGTGCTCTAATAAATTAATGTCATTACATTACATCATAGCTTTACTGCTTGATATATCCGGCAGGACTTTCCCATTTCTTTTAATATATCGCCGCATTCCGTCTCTTATCTTGATTTCTGAAATCGCAGATAATGCTGAAAATCTTGTGAAGTCTCATTTGATTTAGCAAGCCAGATGTGATACCGTGCTAAAAGTAAATTTGTACTTTGTAGCCATTCTGACACGCTTTTCCAAAGTTAGATGTTTTTGACAAGTCCAGAAAAGATGTATTAATGTTCCTGGGGCTTCTTGACAGGAGGTGTAATTTTCATTTCCCTTCAGCCCAATCTCAAATAAAAAAGTTATTAGTGGCCAGGCGTCTTTGTTAAGATTTTAATTTAGATTCGATTAACTTTCTGCTCTTGGTGCACCACGATGTAGAAAGGTATGCCAAGCTCCAGTCGAGGTTTTCATTGCTTGGGTAAGTCTAGCAGCCATTTCTTTTGGTAATCTTTTGGAGCTTCACCTTTGGTTCTGACTAACCTTTTTATCAAATTCTCAACCTAGGATAATGTATTTCTAGCTTTCTCATTAGTTCACTGGGTCTCGGTTATTATACTATATATGGAAAATGAGTGCGGCAAATAGCGGGAAGCCAATTACCGTCGACTAAAAAATGGACGAAAAAAGCACATTCGGTGAGCTATCTACAAACGAAATACACCAAATTATTAATGCAGTCCCAGTAACAACAAAAAAAGCCACAAAGTTCGGGATGAGATTATTTAATGGTACGTATCCCTAAAGTTTCTCTTAAAAAAAAAATTTCAAATATTAACGTCGAGAATTTATGCATTGGTTAAGATTACGTAACAATGGCAACGTTTACCTTAACGTTCAGAATGGCAAAACCGATTAAAGAAATGTCAAAAGAAGAACTGAATGCTTTTCTAAAGTGTTTTAACGCGTCTACGAGAACGAAAGATGGCTCTAATTACAACCAGTGCAATCTCCGTTTCACATGTCACACATGGCGATCAGAGAAGCTTTCTTACAGTATCCTTACAACTGCGGCGTCAATGTCCACAATTATGACACTTTGCGATGAGCTTAAACTTCAAACACTTGAATAACTCAGTAAGGTTTTTCTTGTATACCAGAACAGGCCTTGATTTTTGGATTACTGTAATTATTTTTCATTCGCAGTGCGTGTGTTATGTGATCATATCATTTTTTTGGGTTACTGTAAATATTTTTCATTCGCAGCGCGTTTGTTATGTGATCATATCATTTTCGCGCCCGGAAGTTACATCACTTCCCTATCGTTTTGTATTAAATAAAATTGGGTGAATGCGAAGGTTGAAAAATTTAATAAAACAATTCTTCCATTCGCCCTTGTTGGATACGAGACTGGTTAAAGCCAACTCGGCGCTTTGCGCCTTGTTACCGCACGTATCGCTACCGCACGTATCCAACGCGGGCTCATGGAATAATTGTTAAGTATTCCGGGGCACTGAACTTACTTTTTTGGCCTTTAAAAGATTCATATTCTTGTTTATTGAATTCCGCTTTTTTGATATTGCTATACCGGAGGCCCTTGACAGCAGATATTATACCGTAAAAAAACTGAGTGGGGGAACATTCAGGCCGTATTTTAATTGGAATTCTATCAGAGAGAGATAGTTATTGCTTTCTGGCAATGTAATATCCATTGCACACCAGTCCTTAAAATGATTGGTTTGTTTTCTATTCTAATAAGAGAGTTGTGCTATACGTTTTGTCCTAGAAAGAAGAAGACCCAGGGACAGTTAGTCGGGGCGAAACGAAGTAAACCGGTTTAAACGTAAAACTTTCTGCCCGGTTTACTTCATTTCGCCCCGACTCACTGCCCCTGGGTCTCCGATGATGCAACTTTATGGCCCTTGAAATCAAACTCGCAAACAGTATATTTGCATTTAAAATTTTTATTATTCCAAAAGGGAAACTATTGAGATATAAATATACAAAATTTCCATTAATATTTTTACTATATAAAAATACAGAATTTCATAAATAAATAAATAAACCAAATTCGTCTAAATTTATTGTCACAAATTGGTCTTTGATCCACAAATTCTATTAAAAGCATAGCCATTAACCTTGAGAAATAGCATATTCTTCACTTCACAGGCTACGCATAAACAAATCTAGTTTTTATTTAAAATGAGAGGTAGCTATTAAGATATCGCCATGTTTAATCAAGAGACCATAACACAAGAGAACAGAAATAACATAACATCAATAGAAAATATGTCACGACAAATACAGGCAATGATCGCCTTTCCTTATTGGTATCATTAATATGAAGGGCCGCTGGCCAGAGGTACTGACATCGAATCCAAACATAAACGGCGTAACAAGACACTTGAGCTAAAAATCACTGAATTACAACTGAATACAATGGGACGAAAGGAAGTACATCTATCCTATCTCCTGTTTTATGGTCTCTTGGTAAACAATAAAACATTCAATGAATTTCATTTTCTGTTTCTTTTTATAAAACGAAACGTCATGGACAAATATCATATTTGTCTCTCAATTAAATATGGACAAATATGACAAATGTCATATTTGACTCACATTTGCACCACATTTATCTCATGTCAAATCTAATTTTTCGTCCAGTGACTATTTCCAATTATAACATGATTTTGTCCTGTTATGTCACTACCAAATGTTTGTCTTAAAAGCAATTTGCCTTCCATTTCTTTTTAAATACAATCGTGATCGATCAAAAAGATATTTGTTCATCTATTTGCGAAAATGCAAATAATTCAATAAATAGTGAACCTATGTTACAATGTACATCATTCTGTAGATCAAAAATTCGCTTAAAATTGAAGTTTCTTAATTGCCTATAAACGTTAGGTCTGTTTGAGCGCGATTCGTAGGAATTAAGGCGGGACTTAACCTGAATTTGAGTGAATTTAAAGAGGTTTTAAGGGAAAAATATTCTTGAAACAACACATCTATTAATTTTTAACTTCAAATTCTTATTCTTAAACTATATCAAATCTTCAGTATTTCTTATTTCTTTAAATGTTACTAATCCTCTGACAAACTTATCCCAAATCACCCAAGTTAAGCGCCGAAAAAAGGCCTTAGGTCTCGCCTTAATTAATGTATCTCCTACTTTCCTCCTCTTAATGCGCAAAAAAAGAACTTTTTCGGTTATGGTCAATAAAGTTATTGATTAACAAGACTGTGGTATGGGAAAAAATAACGGCCAACACCTCGAAGTTGTACACATTATTTGAAAGGTAAATGGTAAATGACCCTCACTGAAATCTGGTCGCAGTTGTTTACAGGCTGGATAACTGAAACTGGATAGCGTTATCCATATTTATCCGTTATCCATGCACACTCCAGTGAGATAGATTGAAGGTTCAAACCTTTTGCACAAGGCTAGTACACTGTGACCTACCAAATCCATTATGTTTTACTTCACTGTCCTAGTATTGTTTCTCATAACTTCCTCCACCCAGTTCCTAAAATACAAAGTATCTGAAAACACTCCTGGGTCGCCGTTATTCATGCAACCGCCATAGGTCCAACTTGTAACACCTATTAAATACCAACGGCCGTATCTTTCGCAGGCCAGCGGTCCTCCGCTGTCCCCTTTACAGGTACCTTGACTCTGACCCAAGGTCCCTGCACAGCGCATGTGTGACGTCACCGGGTTTATGCCCGTGTAGTGATTTTTGCAAATTGTGTGATCCATCAGGGGAGTAGTGGTCTCCTGAAGAATGCTTGATGTCGAGCCGGCCGGCCCAGACAGTCCCCAGCCAGTGACGTAACAAGTTGTACCAACATCAAAATCGAAGTCAGGAAGGCAGATTGGCGACACATGAGCATCAAAGAGGATTGGTTGTTTGAGTTTCATCAGAGCGATGTCGTTTTGCAGGCTTTGATGATCGAAGTTGTCATGTAGAAATATCTTTTCTACTGGGATATTTTGTTCCGTTCCTTCGTTTACACTCCTGTGAAGCTCCCCTGAGGATTAAAAAATGTTTAGTCAGTTACAGTGGTACTGGCAAACACGAAATTGATGAGGTTATTACACTGAGGTTAAACCGATTTGTTGGTACCAAATTGATTTAAGAAGATTTTGAGACAAAACCACCAGTGTTTGTGTGAGAAACCTAACTGGTTCTGGTTGTTTGAAGCACAGTTGGAACTGTAAGCTTAAAACCGAAAGCTCATGATAAATTCGGTGCAGGCACTGAATTACATAATACAAGAATGTCGACTACCTACCGACAGTGACATTAAAGTTAGCTGCAGGCCTTTCTTTAAATTGACTTTTAACACAGTGGGCTGCAGTCACGATCCAGTAATGATCCAAGATGGAGGCACCACAGATGTGAGGTATGCTTTCGCTGTTGTCAAAGTATCCTAACTGGACCTGCCATGGCCACTCCCCTGGTTTAGCATACACCCCTGCTACGATCTGAGGCGACCATGAATGATACACGCGTTTAACACCACAAGGACCTGGCGTGAACAACAGAAAAATTACTTTAAACTAGTTCAAAAAAGTGACATTATACTTGCAGGGTTTAAGAAACCGGATAAGTTTAAGGGACACTGTCATGCCTGAAATATCATATGTTATATAAATGGCCTGCAGCTTGCAACAGGAAGAGAATAATGCTATCTATCTATCTATCTAAAAGCGGTAAATGCAAAGAAATATCAACTAAGAGGGAAAAGTGACTAATAAAAGGTTCAAAATTTCACCAGTTTGGATTTCTGGACATCCTGTCCAAAAATCAATTGCAATCCACCTCCACCATTGCAATCCTGTACTTCTTCCTCAAAATAACTGTTCTATCTTGTTTTTGTGATCATTTTATCAAATTTATTTGCGTATTTGCTTGCGTTTAATAATATTCTGAGGAAATTACAAAATAGAAATTTCTATGATCATCCGTGATAGTGAGTACACTGCAGGAAGGCGATGTTTGCCTTTCGGGGCCGTACGCAGACATTGCATCATACATGTACTTGTTTTACTAGTTGAAGATTGACTGACAGTACAGAAGTGACCTAACATTGTTTATCAAAGACATATCTTCTACATTCAAAAACGAAATTACTTTTTATCCCTTGTAACTCACCTACAAATGTGACGTTCAAAGCCGCTCTTTCACCAGGACCAAAAGAGTTGTAAGGGATACACGCGTATGATCCATTGTGTTCTGCTAGTGCGCGTGTAATGTTGTGGACACCAGTTGATGCATTTGACACCAGAATACCATTGTGGTAAATATTATATGCAGTGACAGGCGGATTGGCGTTTGCGGTACAAGTCAAAATAATTGATGAGTTTATTACTCCGACATTATCTGGTATTGATGCCTCCAGCTTGGTATCGTATGGTTTATCTGCAGAGGAAATATTGTGCAATGAGATCAATCGAGGAAAGTGATGATGCATAGAATCTGTGTCTTACGTCCAAGTTTTTACCAGGCCTCCATTTTAGCCGAATCTTAAGATCATTAAGATATTTGTACCTATATTTTTAATAGAAGTATTATTTGTACACGCTTATAACACCGCCGGTCGTCTCCACTAAGCATGCCACTTATTCACTCACCAAGGAGACTCAAATTATGCGCTATTCATTTTGTTGTTTTTAACCTCATTTCACCATTTTAAATTGTGTTATGAAGCTTTTTTAACTGTCTTGTTTACTGTCGAAGAAACTGACTTCTGGATTCATTGAGAACTATTCTACGCTATACAGGCTTATACTCACGTAACACTTCTAGAACAGCAGCTGTTGTGTCGGGAAGTCCAAGTCCATTCTCAGCCTTACACATGTACGTTCCTGTGTCGTGTCGACTCACATTCTGAAGAACAAGCCGTTCGCCTGGTGGAAACATTTTACTGTTGTCTCCAAGTTTAGTCCAGGAGATTTGAGGTGTTAGATACTCTAATGGAGGGTAGGAAGTAGCATTGCAGAAAAATGACACACTGGTACTTTCATTGATGGTCATGTTCCCCGGAAAGTGAACAATAGAGAACGCACCTGCAGACAAAGATGATTTAAATGTATTTCCAAATTTTGACATCGTGACACATTATATTGAAAAGAAACAAAGAGAAACTCTTCGCTTACGTTAAGTATCCAATTAATAAATAGAAACAACCGAGGACAAAACGCACACAAAAACAAAACAAATGGCGCAGATATGAGTTTTTAGTATAATTTCCAGAGGTGAATATAAGGATCGGATATTCTGCTTGGTCGAGAAGTTCGGCTTATGACGCTATATTCACAGAGTACATGAGTGTTAAATATAGCATTTTAAGGCTTGGTTACTAAACATCCAGGCACGTAAACATGGTGGACAGTTGCTGATTGAAAATTCGTTTATTTGAAGGACACCACATCAACTCCGGGATTTTCAACGCATTAGAAATTTTTAAAAAGGTCTAACAAGACCTTGTGCACACATGTTTCCAGAAGAAGTATCCAAGACATCTAGGAGTCGTAAACACAGTGGGTTCGTAGATCACCCAGCCACCGTGAAATACCACAAACGGTATCAGATCAATCGAATGACCGAAATTTATTTCTCCTCGGGCCGGCACAAGACGATAAGCACAATTGTCCGCAAAGTCACCAACGATCAAACAAAGCGTTGGGAAGTTGGGTTCGCGACCACTGGGGACAAATCCATCTAGTGGAAGGGAGGGAGATTTGAATCCGGGACCTCCGGATTACATATCCAGCGCCCTAACCACTAAGCCACGCCGCATCCTTTAGATATGTCTACGTCTGTGTCTTACCGTTGACATAAACCTGCACAGAACTGTTGGCACCAGTCCCCAGACTGTTGAGTGGTACACACAGATATTTTCCTGCATCATCATGTTTGGCCTTTTGAATCACGTGTATTCCTGTAATACTGCTTCTGAGGTAGACACCGTCACGATAAAACTGGTATTGACTGGGCGGTGGGTTTGCATCGGTCACGCAAGTGAGTGCAATACGACCATTTCCCAGGACTACTGCATTCACTTTATCTGTGGTTAATCTTGTTGACGATGGATTATCTAGAAAGAAGGATCGGATTTTAATGAAACATAATCAGAGCTGATAAACAGATGGCATTTTTTAAAGCTCGGTAGTGAAATGGGAAAGATATAATATTCATTATGTCGCGAGCGTGCGACAAAATAAATCTGAGTTCTCGACGGGATTCCGATCCATGTCATCCATAGCCTCCCAAACACCGGGCGAGTGCTCTATCCACTAAGCTATAGAGAGACTTATGGTGAGCAAGGCCATTAACTAGGTTCATATGCGACACGAGTCCTGCACAGTGTTAGGATCACCAATGTCGGGAGTGTACTGTATGGTGATAAATGTAGCTCGGTAAAGAATTTAGAGCTCAGTAGTGAAAAAGAGCTGAGGTATGAAAGTATTTAAAAGTACCAGTACTATATTGCTTGAGCCCGATTCCCTGAGGCGGAAAAGGCGGTTCTAATAATCATTCCAAGACGCACAAACTACTAGGTTTCGCCTGCCAGATAAGATAGCATGAATGATACACAATGTATAATACTTAGATATTTTTATTCTTGCTGTTCTGTTACTAGTATCAGAGTTGCGAGAATATGTTATTATTTCGAAATAAAAATGTATTCGTATTTCGGACGGAGTTTTCCAAATGAAAGCGCTTTTAATTGATGGGTACTGGGCTGACTTTAAATGCGGGATTTCCGCCAAATTAAGGTAGTAAGATACAAAACTTTGCCATACATCACTGAGTAGGGCTTTCACTATCTGAAAGGACATTGACAGAAATGACCTGTAAATAGCCCTTTAGCTCTCTCAGAAAATAATTAGAAGATTAAAGAGGTGCTTAAACCCTTATTAGCGAATTTAACTAACCCTTCCACAAATCCGCCCTCCCCTTCTCGTCAACAAATACAAAATAATAAACCGCAGAACTTTCTGAACTTACAATGAACGTCTAGATATACTGATTTAGATACAGGATTCCCAACTCCATTATCGGCGACACATCTGTATTCCCCGCGGCGTGACCGGTCAGCAGCCGCAACATGCAAAATATTTTCAGAAGCCACTGTTTTGCCGTCTCTTACTCTTATCCACGACAACTGTGCTGTTGGTCTGCCTGTGGCATTACAGTACAATGTGACATTTCTTCTTTCTTTTTCCATGACGGTGATATTTTGCGAAATGTAGTTTATATCCGGTGAGACTGCAAATAACAATTTAAAGAATTGACTTAAAATCAAATGACAGTATGAGTAACTAATTCGGAAGACGAGAAAGTTTATGGTGAGTTATTACACGACAGAACCACAGAGAAAATATTAAGTTCAACTTACAATTGTCCACCTCAACTGAAGCCACAGCGGAAACATTTTCCCCGCGCACACTCAAAGCCGTGCACCGGTAGGTTCCAAAATCCGATTTCTCAGCATTTTGTACTCTCAGTGTCTTTTCTGTGGAATCAACTTTGCTGTTGTCGCCAACTTTCGTCCACGCTATTACAGGGGGTGGATTTCCTGTTACATTACAGAAGATTTCAAAACTTTCTGTTTCATTGAAAAGTTGATGGGCAGGAAGAATGGACTGGATACTCGGCGACTCTGTTGAGAACACGAAAACGTAAGTGTTAAGCGTTGTCATGTATCTTTTCATTGCTGTATTCTCATTAATGCAGCGAGTAGATACTTCCCAATTATAAAACGAAGTATATTAAAGGTAAAGCAATTGCGCATTTTTTTTAGAAAATGTGCATTCGGTGAAAACCCACCATATCAGAAAGATGAAGTCTCTCTGGTGTGTTTTGTTTGAGAAGGCACCATTATGGAAGGAATCCGGCGGACTTACTGTGTGTACGTTGAACGCCGCGCTTAAGCATTGCCAAAGTCCTTGTGCAATGTTCTTTTCCAGGTGTTTTACAAGAGACTTTTAAAAGCTCCCAGCGTCTACACTCCGCCAAGAAAATTAAAGGGTACTGGTACATACAGTAGTTGGGGAAACCTAGCACAACGCTGGGGATCATCTACATGGACTAATGACTCACACTGGGAAGCAACACCCCGAGCTGCTTTACAAGTCACCGGATTGGTTGGGTTCTTACAATCTTGATTGATTTTCACCACTTTTTCAAAGGGGATGCGCATAACTGTTATAGTTAAAAACTGGAGCATTATATGTAATGTATTTCCATCGCTTTGATTGGCTTATTGGCCGTATACTATGCCTGTTAAACAGTCAACAAAAATCATCTGTTTTTTTCTTAAAACAAATTAACATATTTGGCGAGTAGCAACGATACTTGAAAGAACTTTCAATTAAATAACACTTGCTGCTTATATCTTTGAACACAGTGGCAACATGTTCTGTTCCGTGATCTCGGTATGTTACAGTTGCTCAAAACACGCACTTACCATACAGAGCGAGAGTGATATTAACCTCCTCTACAGCCGCAGCGTTGGAGCAATTACACTTGTATTCTCCTTGATCAGCCGGTGTAAAGTTCTGAATAATATAAACACTTCCATTTACGTTAACCAAGTTACCCTCGTGATAAATTCGACAAACTGGTTTGGGGTAGCCTTGAGACGCGCACAGGACTGCCACAGTTTCGCCAAGAGCGGCCACATTAGCAGAGACGTTGCTACTGATAACAGTGTCCTTCGGGAATCCTGCAACAAAAAATCCTTTTAGTTTCAAATTTCATGAAGATGAAACCGGATCAGGAAGTTGAGACAGCAAATTAAATGGAAAAAGGATCATCAGTATAACAGTCTACGCCCCCCCCCCCCCCCCCCCCACACACACACACAAGGGTGCACGGCTCCAACAGAAACAGATGCCAATAGAAACAGGATTGTAGAAAGGCGACTTTAAACAAGATAAACAATTTTAGACTAAAAAACACAAATTCCCAGAAGTTTACAGTAACTTCAGGAAAAGAAAACAAACAACTTTGTCTATATATCTCGCGATATCTACTCACAGGCGTTCAGTTTCAACACCTTACACGGTGACTGTAGTTCCAAAGTTACAATTTTGATCTGGTAATTTTTCAGTGCAAGATGTACTCAAACCATAAAAACTTAAAAACTACCAACCTATTACATTGAGCACTGTTGTTCTCGTGTCATTTGCTACAATGTTAATCGCTGAACACTCATAGCTTCCACCATCCACCGGTGAGATGTTAACTAGTGTGATGTTACGAGCCGATTGACTGTCCAGTAGAACTTTGTTATCTTTCTTCCATACAACACGTGGTGTAGGCAGACCAGTCACTACACATGTCAATGTTACGTCATTTCCAAGTTCAGCTGTTTGATTTGGAGAAATCCACACGATCCTGGGTGGAACTGAAAGAAAATGAAGATAGTTGGCGAGAGGTAACGAAACACAACGGATCTAGCGCGATGTGCATGTTCGCAGAATCATGGATACAAGAAAAATGTCATAGATTAAATAAAGCACCATGACGCCAAAGTTAATTCTGAATATAATTGATTCAAAGTTTTTTTGCCATAATACCCTGAAACACTGTCTACGTCAGAAATATGGCAAGGAGACAGGCAACAAGACGCCAACGATAACTCTGAAAACATTGTTTAGATGTGCCAACAAATTCGCAGGACACACATTTAAAACAGTACCATGGTAACTAAGGAGAATTGACACTGACAGAGTTGTATACGATTCTCAGGGAATTCAGAGGTCCGTCACGTGATTATAGGGCCCGTTACCTAACGTTTCAGCAGTTGATGCACACTTTGTGTTTTCCTGAAACTCGACATCATCAATGGCGATATCACTGACTGCAGTACTACCAACAACACCTTCAAACGTCACCTACAGCAAACATGAACACAGAATGAATAAACAACACATTATAACCTGACTGAGGTAGTCAGAGGGCCAATAACTTAAATCAACCAATCACATTGCTCCATTGCCGGTCCAATATTTTAAGGTATTGGACAGGGTATTGTCCCGAATGATCCTGCGCGAATTCACACATTGTAATGACTTAAAAAAGTGAAAACTAAAGTTGACTTCCATTAAAAACCGTCTTCTATTTTATTAGTTTGTAAATCAACGTTGGGGAATTATTTTCCGACCGCAAAACCCGGGGGTCGCGGCTCGGTCAGAATGCCTTGGTCAGAATGTTTTTCGCTTTCCGCTTGTATCTAGAGAAAATGAATATCCTATTACCCAAGCTTGCTCAGGACCGTACTGGGAGAATATCGGCTCTCGGTGTTCGGACCTCACTGCCCTCGGTCCGTAATTTCAAATATTCTGTCCGATATTCTCTCAGAACGGCCCTCGCGCTGACTGACTGACTGAAAGAATGTATTTAAAGTATTCAAAGCGCCTCCTTAAAAAAAAAATGTATCGCCCACTATCTAGAAAACAGGTCATATGACTTTCGCTAACCTTAAAGGAACAATAGAGTGAGTGAACGAACTTCGTTACAAAAACCTTGCAACATGTAGAACAGAAAAGAAAACAGTTGAAAAGAAACAAGTTCCTAAAAAAAACAGATATCCAGCAAAAGACTGTCACAAACGCAGTTTCATAATCTATATTTATAATGGCAGTTTGCAGATGACTGTTCGGTTTCTGTCGACTATAGTTAACCTCTTTCCCCAATTCCTGTTATTAGTTTACCGTTAAGAACAGCAAAATTATCGTACCCTGTAAGTGCCATCGAAATTAAGGGGGACCGTCGCTTTGTACCAACTGTTTCCTTGGTTGCCAGACAGCTGCCACAAAACCTGATCTCCAACTTTTACTCTGAGGCTACCAATTGAATGTCCATAGAGATGATAATAGAACACCATGCACGTAGCGTTTCCATTGCTTTGTATGTGTGGAGTCACAAGTCTAGCAACGTCACCCATGTTTCGCCCTGATGCCTCTATGTAGAAGTACAGCCCTGCAATAAAAACGAAGAAGATTCTCATTGCTTCTGGAACCGGTAACAGAATCACCGCTGAGAGCGAAGTAATTTTGTGGGTGGGAGGTGGCATTAATGGGTGAATAGATATCTTAAACAGTGAAGATGTATATATAAACAAAGGTGAAGTATTGTATTGGATACATGTAAGTTTTTGCAGGCTGGAATCATTTTGTATCGCGTCAAGTATCAAAGTTGCTCTTACCGGACCCTGAGGTGTGATCCCGTGATGGTCCAGTGTCACGCGATGAAGTTGGACCAAATTTCCTTGTCCATGTAAAGCCCTGACTTCCAGGCCCATTCTCCCAGCCACAATACCAGATGTCAAAATTACAACTTGCATCTGTGGAAAGTAAATCGGTTATTCAGTGATACAAGTGCACGAATAAAGTTCGGTTAACATTAATTTTGTTGAATAATGTAGGTGTTTGCATAAAAATCAATAAATGAATAAATTAATTAACTTTGTTAACGCTTCTGTAAAAAAAAACAAAATAACAACAACAACAAAAACCAGAAATATCACGGAGCGTTAAGAGTGACTCATGGACAGACCGACTTACCGAACCAAGCGACCGACCGACTGACCTTTTTATAAAGAAATTCGTTAAAATA
Organism: Meandrina meandrites; assembly: GCA_963693305.1. Lineage (NCBI taxonomy): Eukaryota > Metazoa > Cnidaria > Anthozoa > Scleractinia > Meandrinidae > Meandrina > Meandrina meandrites. Next base: position 16,220,264 of record OY855911.1, on the reverse strand, counting down.
ATTGTAAAATATTTGTCATTTTTAGTTTTTTTTTTTCGACTAGCTTTTTAATTGACAAACTACTCTTCGAAGGAATTACCACGTCTCGCTTACCCTTTGCATCCACAGTGTAGTTAAAGTCACATATCACTCCAGCATCTTCAGTATGATCACAGTCACTGTTTCCCCAACCGACATGCGGACAAGCTGCAAGCGTGTCTTCATTCCCTGTGCAGTTGACCTCATCCAACCATATTGGTTCATCTTGAGCACCACCACCAAACACGGACTCGGTAGTAATCGCAAGTGCTTTTGGGTATCCCAACATACGACACACCACATGAGCATCATTCATGTCCCACTCATCATCACATACTGTGCCCCACTGCCCATTGTAAAAAAGTGAAACGCGACCTTGATTTGGATAACCATACATATCATCCAATAACTCAACGAATATAACTGTTGAGGAAGAAAAACGATGATTGAAACTATTAGCAAAAGACAAGTCCTTGAATTATGTCAAGCTCTTACATTATAAGCATGTTTTTTTTTCAAATGGAAAGCATGTTTTTTTTTTCAAACAGAGGGCGAGGGACCGTTTGCTTACCGTAATGATATGATTTAACGCCCTCTTCCCAATAAGCACCCCATTCAAATGTGTTGTTGTTAATAACCTCTTCTGTTTCAATTCCGTCAGAGTACATTGAGAACAATCCTAGTTCATCTTCCATTAATTGCACACATAACGCTTTATTGCAAAACAGTGGTCTTCGTCCGAATTTCCCAATTATTTGTATTATGTTATTGGTGCAAGTGACACTGAAGCTATCAACGTCGAATAGCAGGGTTGGAAACTAAACTTTTGGAGCGCTCGCCATTTGGGCGAGTGACCTTCAAGCTGCACTCGCCCAGATAATTTTTCACTCGCCCAGTCTCCTAGCTCCACACAAACACAGAAAACAATAAGCCCCCCCCCCCCCCCGCCTCCGCCCACGAATATAAAATATCCAAATTTAATTTTTATTCACGTTTGACACTGTTCCTTAAGCAAGTTCACAAGGTTTCCGTTGAGTTTCTCAGTTCATTTTCAAGGTCTCTTCATCATTTAACGATTACCAAGCGAAGCTATTTTTGTATGTTTGCGAACCATTAGCTGTGGACAGTTTAGATTATTTTAAAGTGGAAAGTAGAAAGTTACGCTTATTTTGAATAATATATTCTGGAACTGAAAATCGTACTCGCCAAACCCGGCGAGTGATCGGTGATTTGTACTCGCCCGACACCTTTGACACTCATCTGGGCGAGTGGGCGAGCGCTAATGTCCAACCCTGGAATAGGCTAGTGATTTTCAATATTCCATCACATTAACTAAACATCCACCGTATATTTGTTATTGTGACAGTTTCTATTATAGTTGCTTTTAAATAAATATAAAAATTTTGTTTTGCACAATCGGTTGTTTCTTAACAACGAGATAAGCGCCCTGTCTCGTGTACCAAACGTAAATACGCGTACAGGGCGCTAAATCGAATCATTACGGAGTTCATTTTGCTTTATTCGAAAAGGTGAAATAAGGTTGTTTCTGAATTATTTATCGAGATTGACCAGGAGTTATAAAGCCCGTCTTATAAATCTGGTCATGAATCGCAAGATTACCACGAACGCGTAAGTGAAGTGCTGTCCAAATGAAGGAAGAGTGGTCACTAAAATCGTCTCATGAGCTATCTTTATCAAAATATAGCGTTCCCTTCAAAAGGTTGCTAGGAAAGATAGATGCTGCAAGTTTCTGTTTTTGACACCATATTGTATTGGTCTGAATGGCTTACCTGGAACTTTTTCCCTGCAAATGACACCAACATCTTTATGGTGGTCGCAATTATGTGATGCCCACCTTCTGAATGAACAAGAAGCAACAGAAGTCTCATATCCACTGCACCATAAATCATCAAGCCAAATTTTTTGACTAGAATTTCCTGTACCAAATCTCCCGTTGACGTCTGCAGAGACAGCTCCAGGAAAACCCATCATCCGACAGATGACCTCTGCATCTCGCTCATCAAAGTCATCATTGCACACAGTTCCCCATTCACCATTGTATAAGACTTCCACACGACCTTCTCGATCACTTGATCCATTCACTAATCGAACTTGAACAGCTGGGGTTGGAAAAAACAAAGAATAAAATTAATGCCATACGAATTAAAAGGAAAATACAAAATTGATCAAACCAGGAACAAAGCATGGCTACAACAAACATACACAGTGGCCCTGTAGGTTTGTTAGTGTCATTTACTATTGATTCAGTATGATTGACTGGTCTTGGTGAATCACTACACAACACGCCAGCGTCCTCCAAATGATCGCAGTTATGAACCAGCCAGCCATTGTGACTGCACTCGCTTAGAGAACTCTCATTTCCTTTACAGTTAACATCGTCGAGCCAAATGGGTCCAGTTCCATAAAAATCACCATTCTGCTCTGTAACAAGGTCACCAAATGAGATGGCGGTCCAAGCGTATTTGAAGCCAAGCATTCGACAAACCACGGTGGCGTCTTTAATATCCCAGTTATCATCACAGACTGTGCCCCAAGTTCCACTATGAAAGATCTCTACTCGGCCAAAACCAGGATAGCCGTCACGCAGTCGTACAAGAGGAGCTGATGAATTTATAAAAAGAAAACATTTTATATTATATCAACACAGAGTTCGACACCACTACCAGATATTAAGGGTGTTACATTAAAGTGTCAATGAGCCCTTAAAACTACAAGCAGCTAAACGACAGAAACTGTGAATGGAATGCCAGAATCGAGAGATTTGCTGTATAATTAACCTGATATGTTTTTCTCACAAACTACTCCAGCATCTTCATCGTGGTCGCAATTACTTGATCCCCATCTTCTGAACGAACAAGAAGCAATCGATGTCTCATATCCACTGCACCACAAGTCATCGAGTAAAATTTCTTGACTGGAATTTCCAGCGCCAAATCTTGCTTCAACCTCAGCAGAGACGGCTCCAGGAAAGCCCATCATTCGACAAATGACATCTGCATCTCGTTTATCAAAGTCATGACCACACACAGTCCCCCATTCACCATTGTAGAAGACTTCTACACGACCTTCTCGATCGTTTGATCCATTGACTAATCGAACTTGAACAGCTGAAAAAAAAAACGTTTATCATATGTTATCATATGAATAAGACTGAAAGAACGGATGAAGACATAGCAGCAAGAAGAAACAAAGCACAGCAAGCTTTTATCATGCTTAAACCAGTCTGGAGAAGCAAAGATCGGCGCACAGCTACCAAAATTAGAATTTTCAAGCCAATTTTAAGGCAGTTTTATTGTTCGGTTTAGAGACATGGCGAGTGACGACAGCTTCTACAAAGCAAGTACAAACATTCATGAACAAGTTTCGGAGGAGAATTCTGAGAGTGTATTGGCCTGAGGTGATCTCCAACAAAGATCTATGGATAAGAACTGGACAAGAGCCTATTATTACCACCATTAAGAGAATGCGCTGGAAATGGATTGGTCATACACTAAGGAAAGGTGAGAGGAACAGCGCGCCATGCGATGGATTGGAATCCGTAAGGAAGACGTACGGAAACGTGGCAGGCCCAGAACTACGTGGCGCAGAAGCATCCAGAAGGACCTGATGGAGATCAACATGTCTTGGTGTGAAGCCAAAAGAGCGGTTTAGGATCAACAGAAATGGAAAGCAATTGCTGACGCCCTATGTCATCACCCATGGGACAAAGAGGACTAGATGAATATTATGTTATTTAAGAAACTACAAATCCGGTTCTTGAAGAAAGCAAAATTAACCTCTAACACAACGCGAGAAACCTGGAATTTTGGGTTGATACCCTGCATGAGATTTAACAAAAAAAGTTAACTGAATCAATAAATATATGTGTAGAGAAACTGCTGTTGAAGTGTTCACAAGATAAAATTAACGTTTTCTGAAACAAATATAGAGCAGTTAAACAGCGATTATATTGACATATTATATTAATTAATATCATATGCTATGTTTTGACTCACCCTGCGAACTCAACAAAAATACATAAAACAAGTAAAAGTATGCAGCGATAATACTAACAACAGACTTAATTATAAATTTTGCTCACAACCTTTGTTTTTATTGGCAGAGAGCATACGGCTTATTCACGCTGGCAACAAATTGTGGTGGCATATCTTCAGAAAACAAGATTCATGTTCGTATCTACAAACATTGAGGACATTGAGATTTGTCCACGCAGAATTGAAATCATGGTATGTGTCCCCAGTACCATAAAAGCCTTCAGGAACGGGTCATCATTGGAACTTACCTGGTAGTCCTGATGGCTTCGTGTCATTAACCACTGTTGATTCAGTCTGATTAGCTGGCCTTGGTGAATCACTACACAATACTCCAGCGTCCTCCAGATGATCGCAGTTATGAACCAACCAGCCATTGTGACCGCACTCGCTTAAAGAACTCTCATTTCCGTTACAGTTGACATCGTCGAGCCAAATTGGTCCAGTTCCATAAAGGTCATAATCGTGTTCTGTAATGAAGACACCAAATGCGATGGCAGTCCAAGCATATTTAAAGCCAAGCATTCGGCAAACCACGGTGGCTTCTTCAATATCCCAGTTGTCATCACAAACTGTGCCCCATGTTCCATTGTATAAGATCTCAACTCGGCCAAAATCAGAAGAACCACCATCAATTAATCGCACTATTGGAGCTGTAAGAAAACAAAACAAATCAATCTTAACAGGTGCTACTAGGCCATTGCTATGTGACCCCAGAGATGTAACAATGAGCCACTGATCAGAATAAAGTCAGGGTTTGTACTTATAAGAAATAAGGTTTTCTCCTGTCTATCCACACATAAAATCTCCTGAAATGATACAGGATTGACCTGTAGAAACCATCGATACTAACGGGCCTTAGACGTGCTTTTCAGGCAATTCGATAATATACATGTACCAATGAAGTACTAGCAGTCTAAGAAGGGCTAAGTATGATCAATATTGGACACGATAAAACAAGATAGCAAAGAGCCAATCTAGATTTCAAGCTAGGTTTGTGTGTTCCGAAATCACCTCTGTTTCTTGTTCCGTTGACTGTTATTAATTAGCAAAAATTATATATATTTTGTACTGAATTTCCTCAAAATAGCGTTACCCAACCCCTATATTAAGTACTTGGACGGAATTGCAATCCTTGGCTTAACACGGCGTGGGACTCTTAAGCAAGAGGTTTGACAAGTTCATAATGTTCTGGGAAAACGTGGTACTCGTGTGTTTACCTACCGGGTGGTAATGTGGGAGAAACAGAGCTCTGTAGCACCATTGAAGATAAAGTTGGAGATACCACTGAGGGTACAACAACTGTAAACAAAGTAGATGAAAAAGAAGGCTTTTGAGACACGGTGGAGGCAGTTGGTGTGGCCGACACTCGAGCACTCGATGTATGTAGGGAAGAAAAGTCCTGTACCTTCGATGTTATTGTGCTGGAAGATAATGATGGCGACATCTGAATTGTGGTGGATTTAACAGTGGAATGTACCACTGAGGATGTTGAGGTTGTTGTTGCACTAGGGTATAGAGACTGAGATGACTTTGTTGTGGGATTTGCTTCTACGCTGGAAAGTCGTGAAGGTTTTTCTGTTGGCGGACTGTTGCATATTACGTTCACATCTTTTCCATGATCACAGTTATTGATGCCCCAGCCACTGTGACCACATTCTGTAAGAGACTTTTCTTCTCCCGTGCACGATAGATCACTTAACCAAACCGGTCCAGTACCCCCTGGGTATTCAGTGCAACAGCCGGCTGTCCAGGCCCCCGAGTATCCCAACATTCGACAGACAACTGACGCATCCGGGATATTCCAACCGTCTTTACAGATTGTGCCCCAGAATCCATTACGGTAAACTTCTACTCGACCTTTATTGGGGGAAGTTCCACCTACAAGCCGCACTTTTAGAGGAAAATCTAAGGAAATGGAAATAAAGAAACTTTCAACTTTGATATCCTTGATATAACATGCAACGTTGCTCGGCATTGTACATCAATAACACAAGATTTCAAAAAACGTTACTTTTCAAACTAAACTGCCTTTGGCAAGTTTCTTTTGGATGTGAGCCAGAGGCGGAGATATACGGTAAATGCGGTGCAAAGTAGCGGAGATATACCTCTTTCATGTAAATAACAAAACATAAATACGGTGTCAAAAAACCCAAATTACATTGTGGCGATTTTAAGGGGGAGGCGCTATCGTTAGAGGTAAATACCCCATTTTCTCGGGCAAGCATTTGATAGCAACGAGGTTTTTACACAGGGACATAAACTCACCTTTTATTTCCACCTCAATGATACTTTTGGGTGCCGCAAAAGAACTAAGAAATGTACAACGAAACCGAGTGGCATCAGTGTCCGTGACATTTTTCAACTTGAGTGTCATGTCATTTCCAGGAATGACATCAAAAGTATCGTCATTTCCAATTTCTTGGTGAACTCCACTAGAAAACTGTTTAACAGCCATAATCTGCCATAGATTACTGTAAAGGAACATCTCACGTTCCAAAATAATTAAAGAAAAGCGACTTGCTTTCAATGTTTCTTCTGTTGTTAACGATACTGTCCATTCTAATGTAGCAGGTAAGCCTCTGTTTACACTGGAAGGTTCTTTGACGCTCCACAACAGTGACTCTAAATGTACAAAAAGAAAGAACCAGAGAAAAATAATTGCCACACGATACATTACATTAACGTTGGCATTAAACTAAATCAAAATACAACGGTATAAAAGCGAATGTTTTATATTCGGTGAGAAAAAAAAAACGAAATTAAGCTCTTTGGCGTTACTATTGACAACAAGTTAAAATTTGATGCACATATTGTTTCTGTTTGCCGGAAGGTTGGCGGGCAAGTAAATGCACTTAATAGACTAAAGAATATTTTACCACTTAAAACTAAGGAGGCGCTGTATCGTGCATTTATATTACCGAATTTTTACTATTGTGGCCAAGTTTGGCATCATTGTGGAGCTCGCAACTCTAAGAAATTAGAGAGGGTGAACGAGCGCGCCCTCAGATATGTTTTTAAAGATAAAACAGCATCATACAAGGAACTATTACAAAGGATTGGTATAGGGAGCACTTTAGAGAATCGTCGCATTCAGGATATGCTTATCACCATCAATAGCTGTTTCCAGGGCAGAGCCCCCTCTAGTATAATGAATCTAATTAAGACTAGAGACCATAAGTACAATTTAAGAGGAAAAAGCATACTTTCATTACCAAAAGTCAATAGTACTAAGCATGGTCTTAATTCATTCAAATATTATGCGGCAAAACAATGGAATATGCTTCCAGACGAGGTTCGCGACAAGGCTGGCACCAAGGAATTTATTAGGCTAGTGCGAAATTTAGATTTTTAATTTTTTGTTAATTATTTATTTATTTATTATTATTATCTTTTAATCTAGTTAAAACTATTTTTCATCATGTAGTATTTTAAGCATATTATTGTAATAGATTGTTGTAAATAGTTGATTTTTTAATATTTTTAAATATTATTGTAATAGATTCTTGTAAATAGTTGAATTTTTAGTATTTTTTTTTAGAATTTTTAGAACTAGTTTATGTGTTTTCATGGAGAACCTGCAAACTAGCTTCTTAGCTACGTGTTCGATCCATGTAAAATAAAGTTATCTTATCTTATCTTAAAAGATATTTTTGATGGTATTTCAGTGGACCAGGGCTGATAAATCTCAAATGAAGGCAGTAAATCAAAGAAAAAAAGATTTAGCAAAATTGCATTGTGCAGGAAGTCTAATCTAGACTTGATGCCTTCATTGCTTGCTCCATTATGGTGAGCGGGCAGCTGGAGATAACGTGAAACAATTTTGCTTCCACAGACTCTCCATATCACATTTGTTAGACAAAGTATAAACACTGCTTCAGAAAGCTAGCAGACTAGGAACATGAGTCGAGGGCTCACTTATTTGCTCTGGTGCAAGATAACCTTAAAACGCAATTTAATTTTCATAACATCAAACATTTTTATAAAATAGCCATCAACAAGTTTTATTGCGAGTATTTTTTTTAGCAGTTACCTTCCAGGTGCACAATGTTTAATAATCTAGTTCATATTTTGGTCTCCACATTGGATAACGTACATAATTGCTTATTAGATCGAGCAACATTCAACCTGGCCATTAGTTCAGGATCCAGAGGTCCAATATTCCAGAGTCCATTCCAGATTTTAATATACACGTATCATTTATAAATAACTGCTTACAATGGAAGGAAATCGGATGTCTACAACATGGAAGACATAAGATGTATAGAATTGAAAGATACATTATTACCCTTCGCCCTAAAACCTTCGCAGAAACTTTAGCTTAGACGAAACCTAGAACAAATAAAATTTGTTTTGCAATATCTTAGAAACTCGTTCGGCTCCATCAAGCATGACTTGTCGGTTTCTTTGTATTAAGTAGCTTGAATTATCGAAGATAAAACACCGGTATGTATTGTATATTAAACTTGGAACGATAGATATTGCCGTATCTTTCTAATCATCACTGGTCTCATTTTCTATCAGACTTAGAAAGACTCCATAGAATTTGTCCAAAACAGTTGTACTATAAATCATGCACGGCGAGTTCCGCGTAATTGCACAGCAATCGGCGAAGTTTGACCGTGAAAATAATTTGTTTGTGCATTTTGGGTTTGAATATGAACTTCACTAGCTAAAGTTATCCTGTCAATCATTTGTTTCGTTCATGTTTATGACAAGTAGATAAATATATCGAGTACTACACGAATTTCGCTCAAGTGTTGTAAAACAGATAACGATTTCAATTTCAAAGGTCACTTGACTAAAAATCCTACAAGGATCGGAATGGTTTAGTTGTACTTATAAAAACGCTCGCAAAAGTCTTAAAAACAAAAGATCAGATTGAACTGCTATTCCCCATCTTCTATTATACTTTTCTTTCAGTTTGAAGTAGAAGCGAGTGCGCTGTTTTGTTCATGCGTTCTTTCACATGAAAACTTCACTCAAATTTGCATATGCGGCTACAGCAACTTACCTGAATATGACAACAGTAAATAAAGTACTAAAAGTGACAGGAAATTATCCATCATCGCCAGTAAAAGTTTCAATCAAGAACTGGAACTGCCTTTAAATAGCAGCAGACAGCGACACAACTATAACGTTTCTCGATCCACAAGATGAGTCTGTGACACACAGATTGGCAACTGACGTAATTATCGGGAAATGAATAATATATTTTCAGGAATGTTCACACCTCCCACTGTTGAACAATAGAAATGCTACTGATCTGTTCACGTCACAATGTTTGTTTCCGTTTGATGTCGTAATCCTTACTCAGGCGACCTTCCAGACTATAAATAATCAGACAATTGTTCTTGTGGACGTCGTGCTTTGTTAGGAAAATTGCTTGTTTGTAGTACGCTGTTTTAATTTTCAACGTATGCCTTGTGGATAAATGTTGATCCAACCTTGGTGAATATTAATTTCCAGTTTTCATAGTTTCCGGCATCAAAACGATCGACGGAAGTTACTTCATTTATACTCGAGAGGCGATTTTAAAAATTACTGTTTGAAACAAAAGAAGGATGCCTTTAACGTCAAAGTATCAGTTCCTATAGAAATAACAAGAATTTCTTAGAGACCGGAAGCCAACAAATAAATTTTTAAGCAGTCACGCAACAGTGCAGGGACATGTCCGGATCCTGCGTGGAAGGCGTCCTCGCGCGCGTCGTAAGAGGGAGCACGGAACTCACGTTCCACGATCAACCTGGCATTATTTAGCACTAAAAAGAGGCTCGTGACATGTTAAAATATGTTTATGTGTTCATTGTTTAATATTCACAAAACTGAGACAAGACGATCTTGAACACTTCATTTGTGTTGCTCCCAATTTAAAAAGATATTTTCTCTCTTATACCAAGCGTAGTTCACACCTTTGCATTGAATCGTGTTTCATCGCAAAGTGAACGCACGGTGTGACAGAAAAATCATAAGACAGAAATAAAAATGTTGTGCTTAAAATTAAAAAAAAAAATCCAGTCTTTTCACATTAAAACGAGTGAGCACAAAAGTGTAATTTCTTAATCTTTATGGTGTATTCGAGAATGAAATGAAACTTAACAAACAACGAGCTGTCAAAAGGCATCGATCAAAAACTGGTTTTCACTCCTGGATTATAAGTGGCTTTGTGTCACAGATAGCTCAAGCTCTACAATCTACCTGATAAAAGGAAATTAACGATGCATGTTGTTATCGCGAATTTCAAAACTCGGGTTAATTTTATTTTTCCTATGGCTGTTAAAACTGCAAAATCGATTTATATTTTTAAGAAAAAAATCAAAAGATATCTTCTCAATAAATGAATTTCTATACAGCGATTAATAGTTATGTCATTAATAATTCGAAAATATTGTAAGGGACTGAAAAGAGAAAATAAATAGACCTAATTATAAAATGTAGCCATGTAAAGATAGATAAGTATTATCAACAAATTTGTAACAGGGGTTCTCCTTGTAAGCCCAAAAGGGTTTGTCGAGAACTCCTGCTCCTAAGTATATATCAGATAATTTACAATGCTGTAAAATATTGGATGGGGCAAATAAACATTGATTGATTGATTGATTGAATAAACATGCTTAGGTACAGCAAAATTCGCGTTACTGAATTTTATGCATCTAAAATTTCGTCATTGTTGATTAAATCACACGTTTTTACAGCACTGTTATTTTGAGACACCATTATTTGTAGCAAGGGTACATGTCTTCTTCCTTCCTTCAGAATCAGTAGACACATTGTCATTCAATATTGATTTTAAAATGTCTTTAGATTCGTTGCCTTCAACGGGGTAGCTCACTTCTTTCTTGTGCAAAATATTCATCTCCTATCTGTCTTCCCATTTACCGGTGAAAAATACGAGTACTGTTGTAGTACGTTGCTGTTTTGTCTTGTGAAAAGCGCAGGTTATATAGAAATTGCTACGCATAAAGCATCAAACTCGTGTTCATTAAATGTCCCAAATGTGTTTAAACGTATTCCATGTCTGATAATAATCAATTGTAATTTCATATCACGCTATCATATCACGCTATCCGAATTGTTTATGTTACGTCACTGCGTGACTTTACTTACAGATTGCATAGGCAATATATCACGTACTGTTTCAAGACAACTAAGAATAGATTTAATTAAGGCTATGTATTACAATAGGATATAGCGAGCCAAGATTTAACCGCAGCATGATTGTATTTCATTTCTCGGATGTATAAGCTATTGATGTAAAGCTTCAATTTAGAACGGAAAAGCGATTGATAGTATAACATTGTGAACGAGATTGTGAGAGAATAAAACGCAACCATTGGAAAGATACAGTCCTTTTGATTGTGAACCAGCGTCGGGAGAGTTTCCCGAACATTCCACCAGGAAATTCGCGTTAATAGACCTTTTTCGCTTGGGCGTTTTGTTGTCCCTTTACAAACGATGTGATGATACTCTTGAGAATTCTTGCTTTCAAATTCTCAAATAGTCGCGCGTAAATAAATGAACAAATTTTATGTGGATAAAAGGAGAATTTCTTTAGAGAATGTCACGTGCTCTGCAATGGGAAAACAAACCGCCCAAGCGAAAAAGGTCTATTTACATGTAATGCACGCAAACATAACTTCTTGAAAATATGCGTTAATTTTAAAACGCGTTGATTTTGTTAACATGCTGCGTTATATTCCTATAATAAGGTGTGCCAATTCGTTGCTATGTGTTTCTTTTTTAAGGATAATGTTTGAAATATCATTTTGTTCATTATTTGGCAAATAGCTCAAAGCTGTCTTGTTCAGATCAAACCTCGAACTGTGCAACATCTTTCGTTTTTCAAAGTTTGCATTAGGCTCGATACATTTGAAGCTCGATGTTTGATCATGGCGTTATAATTTTTACTTACAGCACCGATTTTGACATTAGTAAAGATACTGAAGAAGGAATGCAACTGAACTATAAATCGAGAAAGATTTTCATCAGTCAGTAGCAAAATATTCCATAATTTTCTTTTCACCTATAAATTAGCACAAAATAAAAAAAAAGTATAGGAAGTTTTCCGGTGAAATAAATCCGGTCTAAAAACTCATTCTTTCAGAAATTCTTTGGAACATAAATTCTAAGCTGCTAACCTTATAATACGATTAAACTCTCTTATCGCGCTTGCATTAGCTGTCAAATCGAAACGAATAAACTGATACGTATGGGGAAATATCAAGTATCCAAATGTCTGTGGCTCGAACACCATTTTTACAAGCAAAGGGATAAAACCCACCTTTTAAAGAGTGTTTTTGTTCAACAGCACAAACAGCCCTAGCCAAACGTATTATTTGCCTCTTCTTATTGAACATGAAGAGCTGTTTTATGTTCATGTTGGCTGTGACATTGTTTGTACCGCTGTCAGGTATGCGACTTGGTACAAGCTTAGAGATGCGTTTTCGATTCATTTACAAAAGCTTAAGAAGAACTCGTGATCAATATAAATTATCTTCCTCTTTCAGCATTTACCTGGAATAAGAAACCTGCTGCGACTGTTGAAGGAGTTCTCGGCGAAAACGTTACACTAGAGTGGCAGTTTTCACTCGTATCCACAAATGAAAAGTTTAGCTATTTTGCGTTGTTTCAAAATGGCGATGACATGCTTATGTACACCAAAGATGTGGGTGCAGTAATTTACAAACGCTATAATGGAAGTGTTGGTTTGGCATCAAATGGAACCCCGTCCTTCATACTTGCCAATCTGCAGTGGAGTAACGATAAAGCTAAGTTCTGCTGTAAAGTTGGTACCACCCGAAACCACTATAGCCATTGTGTTGTATTAAAGTTGTTAGGTGAGAGTAAGGGTAAAAGTATAAATAGATACCAATATTATCCAAATATACTTACTTACTGCATATTATTTTAAAAGTAATAACCGATTTATTAATTTCTTTGTTTTTATCCTTCATATTTACTCGCTTAAACTAAAACAAGTGCGTTAATTCTTCTTGTTACCTGTACAATATCTCGAGAATGAGATTCCGTGCACATTGTACTGGTTTTTTTCTTTTTATGGGCAAGAGGTCGGCTAAAATGGTTGTCTGTTTTATGGTATATGCGCATCTACATTAGTATTCCGGTATATCACTTTTCTCTTAAAAAATACCTGGCCTATGGCACAGCCGAAATACTGTTTATAGTTGTTCAACCATACCTTTACTTTGGTATGTGTTTAATACAGCTCGTTGTTCTGACAGATACCAGTGTTTTCTAAAGCTTTTAACGTAAGAATGCCGGGTCAGAAAGATCAGACAGCTGAACAGAACAAAGATACATCGGTAGAATGTGCGGCATCTTTTCAATAGATCCACAACTTGGGAGAGTAACGGACTAATTCGTATATTCTATCTATAAAATTAAACTAAACTATGATGCAGGGTAGCTGTAAGTATAAACAACTAGTATGAATACAAAATCATTGCTGCACTAGACTGCTAAGACCAACTTATTAATTACCGGAAAATGTAAAACTTAGGTACCTAATCGCCATTAATCCTCCTCATATGCTGTCTATTTTGCGTCATTGTTTGAGAGATCGAAATGTTAAAAATATTGAGGTAAATTACAGAGTAGACGAAGAGCAAAGTCTAGCTAAGACGGCCCCCAAAAATGCACGAACGCCTCGCTTCTTCAAATTTGTCCCAATTCATGATTAGCGTGTACATGCGTATGTTTTGGTTGGCAGTAAAATCGGGAAACTTTGGGTTTACGAACACGGAATGACCTTATTAGACTTTTAAAGACGTGATCTTTAGATGACGGTTCTCTTGTTGTAGACTATGTTGATTTTGTTCATGAACCATCAATTACTTTCTCTTTATAATTGTATTTATTAGTCCGACCCAGTATAGTGGAAATCTCAAGAAACCAAACACTGAACGAGAGCAATGATGTAATGCTCTCCTGCAACGCTACTGGTACACCACCTCCTAATGTCACGTGGTCAAAAACGGGTAACCAGGACAACCAGTTCAACCCAGGACTTTTCCTGCCACTAAGAAACATCAGCAGAGGACAAGATGGCTTATATTGGTGCACGGCAGAAAATGGAGCTGGCAAATCCACCGCTTCAGTAAGGGTTATTGTCCAATGTAAGTACTTAAGATGTGAAATTATGAAATTATACCTCTTGGACCTATGCCTGTAGTGTCGGCAGTGTACCACCTCCAGTGCTTGAGTTGCGTTTCAAGAACTCACCATTAGGTCATTTCATAAATGGCAAGTTAACTATTGACCAAGCAAAAGCCTCCGATCAAGGAATGTATGAATGTTTGGCGAGCAACAATGTTGGAGTTGGCAATACAGCAGCTCTAAACCTAACGGTCTTAAGTTAGTTTGGAGACAACCTCTTTCCGCGGGGAGAGAGAGACCCTGAAGGTGGTGGCAAACGGGGAAACATTTGTTGCGGACGCAAAATGTTTCTGAAAGAAAGTAGAAACATTTTTGTGTCTCGGGCACAAATTTTGCCCGCGCGGGCAAACAGGGAAACATTTGTGTCCGACAATGTGACAATCTGACAATGTGTCCGCAACATTGTGTCCTCGTTTGCCACCACCTTGAGAACGAGGTTGGCATGGAGAGGGGCTAAAGGCTCGACTGCAATATTGCTGAAATTTATACGTTTTTATACTTGCCGTACAGAAATGTCATGCCTCGAGTTGGCATATAAACTCTTATTTGATATTTGACACAGATACTTTATACAAATCAAACAATAATCCATGTAAGATGATTCGACAATATAATGGAAATTCGCAAACAAACGCGCCAAGACAAGCTCATGCTTTAATCACAACATAGCGTAGAGAGGAAAATAAACCAGTTTTAGTGACACCAAGTGTATGTAAATATTTTATGGTCTTTTCAGTGATTCTGAATTCTGATTCAAATTTCTGGATGTTTCAGTTCCACCGTCAATTGAGTATATTTCCCATGATACCACAGCCACCGAAGGTGATTACGTCAAGATATTCTGTAATTCAACTGGAAACCCTCGACCTAATATTACATGGACATACCTGAATGGTTCAGGTGCAAGGATTATTACGAGCAGGGAAACTCTCACCTTATCCAATGTAACAAGAAACCAAGCTGGGAAATATCAATGCACAGCAACCAACAACATCATGGCCCCCAAAACAGCCAACGTATATGTTACGATAAACTGTAAGTCGCTTTTTTGACTGATTGATTGATTGTATAAAGCTTTTGCACTGGTGGCTAATTAGCAATTTATATAGCGCACCTTTCCTTCATTAGTACCGTTGTAATTTCATCTTGCTTACTCGGTGGACGGACATTAATTAGAACGTAACAACAGTTAAAAAAATATCTTAGGGCGCGTTCGTTTGGGATCAATCCGGAATAAGAATAACTGGAATAATGCAATTTAGCGTTCGTTTGGCTGCTCTTCCTTTTTTTTTTTTATTAATTGGTTGCACAATTATAATTACATACAACATAAAAAAATACTTATACAAAAAAAACTAAATCACATTGACTAAATTGCAAAACATTACAGTCCTTACAAGTACGATAACCTATATCAAATTAGCCTATAACTACATAAATACTACAATACGTTACAAGTCATTGCCATATAAAACAAATAACAAAGGGTGGTCACTACGCTACTTATACAGAGAGTTTTAGTAAAGGAAAGATAGGGGGTTTAAAATATCTCACAAAATAGATAGTAGATTAGTCCATTTCTTAAAATGACACGCAAGCTTGTCTCGTTTCCTGGCAATATTTCTTTCTATTTTTTCGTAAAAGCCGAGTTGGTTAATGAAAAGTTGTACACTTGGCATTTGGCCACTAGATCTAGACTTATATATTATCAGTTTGAACACTGTAAGAATAAGGTTTATTATAGCGCCGTTTTTTCCGAGTCAATACCTAATATAATATTTGAGATGTTCAATTCTGGTAAAACAATTCCGGAAGATTTAGTCCAGATTCTTATGTCCCTATACAGGGATTTAGAGTGCTCACAATGGACAAAAACGTGATCGATTGTTTCTGAATTATTAGAACAGAAGGAACAAATAGGAGATTCGATGATCTTGAAGCGGAATAGGTCCCTATTTAAATAAAGGCAATTGTTTAGGATTTTATATTGAAAACATCTGGTGTAAGGATCGATACACATGTTATATATTCTACGATAGACGGATTCCCAGTCAATTTGGCTATCGACCCGTTTGAGGATGTGGGATTGGGCAGTAGGTTTTTTAAATTTTGATTGAACAAACGAAAGGCATATGTCTTTTGATGTTATTTTGGAAGCAGTGCCGTTTCTACCGGGGTTTGAGGGGTCATGATTCTCAAAAGCTTCAACGTCCTTCATTAGCACTTTCCAGCTTTGGGGAATTGCGCTGGTGATGCTGGCCCAGAAAATAAAGTGACCAGGCTCAACACCCATCGCATGAGCAGTTTGCCAATTAATTTCGTTTCTTTCGTTATATAAGTCTTTAACCCTGAAGATACCACTTGAAGCTAGTTGGGGAAAGAAAACCGATTTGTTGTTTACTTTGATATTTTTATTATTCCAGAGGACTTGATTTGCGATGTGTTCCGGGGTGACGACTTCTTCGTTACAATATTAAGCCCAGCTGACTAAGACACTCTTGTAGAAGTGCGACAGAACTTTCGGAATCCTTTCCTTATCGAAGTTCGTTCCTATCGCCTTTGTTCCTCCTATAGACGCTAAATGCTGCATGGGGAAACTCTTCCAGGCTTTAACGTAGTTTTCGTCTAGCAGGTTGAGAGCCCATTTGACTCTGTTCGCTTTGATTTGTGACTCAAAGTCGGGTAGGTTAATTCCTCCGTTATCGCAATTACCTATTAAGGTGTCGTATTTGATTTTTGGCTTCTTCCCGTTCCAAATGAAGTCCGTTATTACGTTTTTGACTTTGCTTATGAAGTAGTCTGGTACAAAAATCTTGGAACATACATACAATAATTTAGGCAGAGCAAGCGATTTAATTATTGTCGATTTACCAAAGAGCGTCAGACTACGCATTTTCCAGATGTTTAAAACTGTTTTAAAACTTTCAAAAATCCGATCGAGGTTTTGCTCTCGAAAAAAGGTGTCATTATATGAAAAGGAAATACCCAGAATATTTATGCCGCTTTCGTTAAGATTGATCCATTTTATGCCATCATCGTTGGTAGGTTGCGCATCTAGTTTACTGCTGCCTATCCAGCCAGCTTCGGATTTAGTGGTGTTTATCTTAAAGAGAGGAGAATAAATAGAATTCCTGGATTGATTTTAGAACCGCATTAAGGGAAGCTATGTCTTTCAGAAAAAATGTGCTATCATCGGCGAATAGCTCGAGCTTTTTATGCTTCTCACCGATCCAAATTCCTTCAATCTGCCTATTCTGGCGAACTAACGACGCTAGAACTTCTATCACAAGGATAAAAAGGTAGGGAGAGATTGGGTCCCCTTGTTTGGTTCCTCTTGCAATGTTGAAAAGATTTGTCGCGAAGCCATTGTTCAATACACACGCGCGGTTCCCTCGGAGTAGTACACTGATCCATTTTATGAAGTCTTCGCCGAAACCGAAGTGCGTCAGCGATGCAAGAATAAAATTATGTTCAATACTATCGAAGGCTTTCTCGAAGTCGGCTGCGAAAAGTATAAGCGACTCATCGTTTTTCATTGTGAAATCCATAATGTCGTCAATGAGGCGAATAGAGTCCTCAATATTTCTACCTTTAATAAACGCCGCCTGGTCGGGGTCAACAAGTTTTGTCAAGACTTTACTCATTCGATTACTTAGTACCTTGCTGCATATTTTGGTATCTACGTTAATAAGACTAATTGGGCGCCAAGAAGACAAAAGTCTTTTGTCTTTGCCTGGTTTCTCTAACAATGTAATTACTACCTGTTGTTGGGAGGTGCTCAATGTTCCACTATCAAAAGCGCTGTTGAGGGATTTAATTAGTTCGGCATTTAACACATCCCAAAACGCGAGATAAAATTCCTTCGTAAGTCCGTCCATGCCAGGTGTTTTAGACGACCCTAATCCTTTAAGGGCGTTGAAACATTCTGTCAAGTAACCTTCGCATGTTGCTTTCTCCACAGCTGTTAAAGTGGGGGAATCGATTCTCGTCATGAAAGCTGAGCAGTCCTCGTGGATCTTTATGTTTTTCCGCGAATAGAGCTCACTGTAGAAATGTTCGATGTTGTTAAGAATTTCTTTTGGTTCTGTGATTTCGTGACTATTTTCCGTTAATAGCTTTCTCAGGTGTGTTTTGGCCTTATTACGCTTTTCCAATGATAAAAAATGCTTTCACCTTGCTCATACCAGCTTACTTGGAATACTTGGATTTCCATTCCGGCTATTCTGCTCCCAGGAGCAGAATAGCCGGAATATATTCCAGAATATATTCTTATTCCAGAATATTCCCAAACGAACACGCCCTTAATCTATCGATCGATGAACTGCTCTGGTATAGCTCGGTAGATGCACTTATCAACGTATGCCATTGAAAAGGCTTTTGCTTTCGTTTCATAGCTTATCAAGCTTGCAAAAAGGAACCATTTTGCAAAGATTAAAGTAAAGCGCATTATGTGTCACATTTTAGATCCTCCAGAAATTAAGAGAGGGCCTGTCAGTCAAACAGTAAACGACTCCGGTTACCTGGAACTGTTCTGTAACGCCACTGGAAATCCACCGCCGAATATCACGTGGTCTAAAGTTGAGGATCCTGCCGTACAACTGCCTTCTGATAAACTTCTCAAATTAAAAAATGTCAGCAAAACTGATTCTGGGGTTTATCAATGCCGGGCTAGTAACGGAATTGGAAGTGATGCGATCTCCTCAGCGAATGTGACAGTAAACTGTAAGTTGGAAGTAATTTCTTAAACGAGTATTTAGAAAATTTAAATGAATACTACAAGCTGGATTGTACCATGGAAAAGGTCTACCGTGTGAGTGTCTGATATAATGAAAACCTCTTCTGAAATATCATTCCAAAGAAAGAAAGAAAAAAGAGTTCTTTTTGTTGACAGAAAGTAGCCAGGCGTCTATGCGGACGTGAACGGGCAGCGGAAGCAAAGCAACAAATTTCACGTTTCGGCAATTTGAGTAAAAACCGATCTTTTTATATTTGTCAAAACAGCTTCTAGTGGAAAGAATCTAACTCATATAGTTATTTGAGAGCTACAGTGTTCCTAATATTCCGCCGCTAAATGCTTATAGTACAGTTCAGCGTCAGTTTTCATACGTCCAATATTAATTCAAAATCATTCAGCGAAATAATTGGCTGATTTCCTCATCGGACGCAATCGCAGCCGAGACAAATCGTTGTTTTAAGTAAGTAGTTTTGCATCTATTTGGTTGCAGACAAACCAACAGCAACTCGTCTCACATCAAATGTCACAGGAAACGCTGTTATTTTGAACCTCTCTGTAACCTTCCACTGTAGTGTCGACAGTGTACCACCTCCAGTACTCGAGTTACGTTTTAAGAACTCATCTTTAGGTCATTTTACGGATGGCCAGTTCACTATTGAACGAGTTAGGGTTTCTGATGAAGGAAAATACGCGTGTGTTCCAAGCAACATTTATGGACCTGGTCGCATAGCAACTCTACACCTGGCTGTGGTAGGTAAGTACGGAAACAAAATATTAATTCAAGATTTGGTAAATATGAATATTGAATATGGAAAGAAATATTGTAAAATATGCATGCACTTGAGCAAAGTTGTCTGGTCTTATTTGGGCTGATTAGAGAGAGTGCCAGGCTTACTAGACTAATTTTGCTATCGCAGATTAGTAATTGTAAATGTATACTCAGAGATTTGGACACATATTTCATACAAACGTTCTATTTAATGGGACACGGCCGGGTCTAACAGCTGCTTGATAATACTGAAACCTTTGAGCTGTTTTCATACAAGACAAAAACTAATATGAGACTAAGAATTCCTTCAATTGTGATTACTGGAAAAACAACTGTGGCAATAGTTTGAGGGTGGCAGGGAAAGCAGAGACTACTTTTTCTAGGGTCACGGGATGCTATGTGAATTGACATTATTGGACTTCCTCGATGTTAGGTCTGAAAGTAAGCTTGGAAACTCAGAATGGTGTCAAACTATAGCTTATGCCATAAATTCCTTAACGTTTGTCAGAAAAATGAGAACTGAATTTCTAATTCCTTTCTCAACTAGATTTTCGTACATTGCAGATGCCGCATGGACTCTGCTCTGGATTAGCAGAGGAACTTCGCCTGAAAAAGACATAGCGCACGTAATATTCATAATGGCAGCCCATCTCACCTGAAAAAAAACACAGAGGGCACTTAATAATCAAAATGGTGACAAATCTCGCATGGAGAAAACAATGAAATAACTCACTTTCTCTTCATTGATCAGTGTGTCAAACAGGGCAGCGAAAGTCAGCTGATGACATGACTAATGAAACCGGCTACCCTTTTACGCTGGACTTTTTCAACTTCATTCACTGTCAACAGAGGCTTAGGGCTGATTTCTTGACTGCTTGAAACCATCTGTCACTGCCTTGGCTATCTGAACTGTGTCGCGTGCGCGTGTGTGTCTTATAAGGTTTAAACCCAAACCTGAAAAACTTGTTAGCTTTTGGCTATGTGACATCACAGTTATGCGGTTCAGTGTCTTTCAGCATAAAGAACCTACAGCGACCTTGATGACGTCAAGTGTTTGTTTAAACCAAAACCAGATTTGCCTAATGTTCGTTTCCGGCTCTTTACAACCTTACACATCCCTACAACTCCTTGTGACGTTTTGTTTTGTTTTCCCGCCATTCTAACATGCGTCCCGCCTTTTGTTTTAAACATTATTCTATGGTTGCGTCCTGGTAATCCCGTTTTCTTTTTTTAAGCCCAGATTTGTCACCATTTTGAATATTAAGTGCGCTCTGTGTTTCCAGGTGGGATCGGCCGCCATTTTGAATATCAAGTGCGCGAATTCTTTTTCAGGCAAGATCGGCCGCCATTTTGAATAGTAACGGCGCCCCAATGTAACGGGATTATACCACTATTCATATAAGCTAGATTTTTCGTGAACTTCCACATTTTTTGCTGTTTCAGTTCCACCGTCAATAGAATACATTTCCAGTAATACCACTGCCAACGAGACTGATGACGTCAAGCTATTCTGCAATTCAACGGGAAGACCTCATCCAAATATTACATGGACATTTATAAAAGGCCCAGATGCAAGGGTTCTTGGAACTGAGGAAGCTCTTATTTTATCCGATGTGGGTAGAAACCAAGCAGGAGCATATCGGTGCGCGGCAGTCAATGGTGTGATGACTCCAAAGACTGCTTATATACATGTTACCATAAACTGTGAGTACAGAGAGCCTTGATCTAGTACTACATTGATTTTGTTGCAAACTCTCAAGTTAAGCGCCTTGGCGAACGCTAAATTTTGAACATTACGTTTTTAAAAGATTGAAGGTATTTGTTTAACATTACCCAGCCATGCATCTCATGAAAGCGATTGTTTGGCGCCATTTCCATTCTATTTGCACGTACTTTAAATTGTTTCGAACTTTTAGCATAAGGACGAATGCTTTATTTTTTATTTTTTGTATTTCATAGATAAACCAGTAATAAAAGACAGCGTACGCATGAAAATAAATTCCTGGATAAACCACGAAACAAATGTGACATGTGAGGCGGAGGGCTTTCCAATACCAGATGTCACCTGGACTCGAAATGGCATTGCAGTGTCTTTTGTACAGTCTGAACCTGGCGTAAAAGAACTTAGCTTTACACCAGAAGATGCAAACGACTTTGGTGATTACGTGTGCACGGCAAAGAATTTCCTTGGGTCAACGAAGAAGATCGTCACTATCAATGAATTAGGTATTAATTGAGGGAAAAGTGTTAAATTGGTCGAACAGAGGGGAATTTAAAAACTATAAGATGTCCCTATTCAGACCTTTGTGGCTATGTAAAAAACCTAGATCGTATGAAATATTTTAATTTAGAAGAAGGGTAAGCGTTTATGTTATGTCTCACAGTGCCTCTCTCCACCCAGGAGTAAAATCGGGAATCGGCCAAACGTTGAGCGGGCAAGCTGATTATTAATAGCTTAGAAATAATGGCGATGGGCTAGGAAGGGTGTGCAATAGTCTTAGTAACTTGATACTGGTACAGAATCTTCAAGAGGTGGAAGCTAAATATGAGCTACTTGGGATGGTTAAATATTCGCAGGCTTCTGTTAACATCTATTTTACAAAAGATTATGAGCTCGAGATTTCTGTGAGATGATAGTTGATGAGGCCGAAGGTCGAAACAACAATCACGTACCTCATACAAATCGAGAGCGAATAATTACTTTAGTAGGTGGAATTACCAGTTTTCGCGCGGACTGAATTATTATTTGAAACTGGCAGCTGTGCACACCTGCTCGTCAGTTTTATTCCACAGTGATGTATCGATACATACACTTTATTTTCGTTCCTTGACTGATTCCGAGATATAACAATGTAGAAATAATTCCGATAGAGATTTTCCGTAATACAGAGCTAGAGATAGATTCTTTTCCGTTCCTTTCGATTCTCTCCGATCCTCTTCGATCCCAAGCTTTTACACGTGTTTCAAGTGTCAATCACCCGCCTCGACTTAGTCCTCGCAGGTCAAACTAACTCGTCCCTAACTTATTTACAACACACAGTTTCGATTTTTTTAAGTTCTGCAAATTAGTCTTCTCGGGAATTGAGCTACCCAGTAACATTTCTTAATCTTTCTTTAAACTTCAGAGAAACGAGAAAACGTAGTCATTTTGTGGCCGACCTCAAGCGACTACGCACTTATGGTTGATAGTGTACCATAGCTCAGTAGCATTTAATTTGCATTAGAACACTAGAAGCATTCTACTACTGTGACTTCGATTGTTTGTAGTTGCACCAGAAGCGCCAGAAATACTCCGCATCGACCCAGGAGTTGATAACATGGAAATCTATTGGCATGAGGCAATTTCCAATCCTGATAGCCCTGTTCTGGATTACCTCGTGATGGTCAAGGAGAAAGATGGACCGGGCAGGTGGAGGAACTGTACACAAGTCCAAACAAGTGACAACTCTCTGATGTGTGTTGTGAATGATTTAAGAAGTGGAACGGTATATACTGTGCAACTTGCAGCTAGAAATGTGGTGGGTTATAGTACATTTACAGAGACAGAGGCTGAAACTGCAAAACCTGCAGGTAACTCTAGTTTTGTTACATTCTTGATAATTGAAAACTCCTGAGCATCTCCCCAGGGTCCTCCCCAGGCTAGTTTTGATTATCCATGCATTTCATTAATTTCTATTAAGTTTTTCTACTAATTGCTATATTTTGGTATTTCTGCTATTTTTCCTTTTCTTTTTTCTACTGTTATCTTTTTTTTTGTACTTAAATGCTTTAGAATTATTTGTTCTGTAATCTACTTCCTTAATTAAGTATGTAAAATGTAAAATGCCTCTTTTCTGACCTAATATTTAGTTTAGCTCTTTAGTTATTTTGGGTGACCAACAACTGTATGTATTTTTAATTTATTTATTGTTTAAGTTGTCACTAGTAATTTGCAGTTCAAATAAACCTTGTTGTTGTTGTGTAATTACCTGTAAATCTGGCAATGTTCGGAATTCGAACGAACTAGATACAATAATTGGATGGATTGCAATAATTATCTACATCAAAATGTCTACTTCCAGCTATGGGATTAGTTCTCTACCAATGGATTCTTGTGTACCCCTTTCATTGATGTAGGTGATTATTGTACTCTTACCTTAAGCTGAGCAAGCCTTTACGTGTGATAAAAAGTTTTTTTCTTAAAAAGTGCTGAAATGTTGTCTCGTTTTGTTCGGGCCGTTTCGGTGAGCACCTCCGTTCTGTAGAAGGCTTCCATCAGAATCCCTGCTACCAAGGAGCTGGATTCCCTGTCGCTGAACACTCTAACCTCCCGGACCAGAACAAGATCAGTAATATGCGAGTATCTGTGGTGAGCCAGGTGAACAGCGACACGGCAAGAAGACAGCGTGAGGAAAGAGGGGTGATTTTCGGGCTGGGAATACTTGCCCCAAGGGGCTTGAACGTGGACTTCAAATTTATTTAATTTGATTTAATTCCTTTCGCGCGCGCGACCTTTATTTGACATCTACGCCATATGACACGCGCACAAAGTAACGTTTGATAATCGCTCAAAGGTTTCAATTTGAACTTTGCGACTGATGAAGGGGTTATTCCCGAAACGTTTCGCAAAACGAGATAACATTTCAGCACTTTTTAAGAAAAAATTTTTTATCGTACTTGAACAAAGCGCTACACAGCAACTTATTATTATTTTTAAGCCTTTACGTATACATGGTCTTACACATGTGTCCGACTATCTTTAGCGAGCTAGAATAATGACGGTTAGCGAATTCCTGTTGTGATGCTTAATAAATAATTGTTATCAAAAGACACATCCTACAGTAATGCTTACCCAGTTTTCAACTTTATTTTAGTACCAGGAACAGCCGATGCACAAAAACAGCAGCAACTTTCGAGAGCTACTATTGATGGCATCATCGCTGGAGTGATTTGTTTCTGCAGTCTGGTGGTGGTGATTGTTGCTATAGTAACACAGAGACGGCCATGTGACATAGGTTGGTTTCTCATAGATACTCATTATAGCTACACGTTGCGAAACCTTGAACTATTTCAAATCATGTTCAAACCCTCTACGGTAATCAGCTGAGTATAGAGCCACGGAGGTTACGTAATAAGGTTCGTCAATAAAATCCCAATGTGAAAGAGGACCACAGTCTCCTTTGCAGTTGTTACAATGGTCAGAACACTCACCAGACCTCACTCACCAGACCACAGACTGATTCATTTTCTATTTTATTTCAGGCTGTAAAAAATACAAGACGAAAAAAAGGTAAGATCAAAACAGTGTTTTAAAAGGTGACTTGCAATAGATTAATAGTATCGCAAAACAAAGTGAAACAACAAGAATATTTTGTTTAAAATAGAAAGACAAAATTATGTAGCACCCGCACAAATATATTGTGTCGAAGCGTATACACCTTATTCCAAAATGGCGGGAGATACATTCTTCTTTTGTTTGCATGTTAATTGGCCCTCATGGCCTCGTTTTAAGCCAAAGATTCTTTTGAATTCTGCAGATGCGATCGAGGCCATGAGGGCCAATTAACATGAAGACAAAAAAAATAATATATTTTCCGCCATTTCGGAATAAGATGTATTGATCATTTATTAACCTTATTGATCTTTTTATAAACACCTTTTCTATAACTTGTTATATTCACTTATTCGGGAAGTTCTAGCTACTATGATGAAATTCGCATCTGTTCTATGTCGTCTTAAAACATAAACAAGTAGTCTGTATGAGAAGAAAAATGTCGTTTACTGTTTTCAAAAAAACATGTTTTCTTTCCAGTCAAGTTTTTAAAATATGCAAATTAGCGATGCAATGACGTCATAAAGTCAACCAAATTTGATCAAATATGAAAAGAGAGATTTCTCAACCAATTTGTGTCGGAAATGTTTGATTCTTTTATAGTAACACTCTACTGGTTGTGTTCCACAATAAAGTGAGCTTAACAGTTTTGTTACCATGGCAACCTACTGGGTTCCAGACCCCCTGACTTCCTGGCCGATTTTTGTCTTCTATTTTGATATTTGCCAATATGATGTCTGATAAGCATAGTCTGGCAAGCATAATATATAAATTGAGGCAAACCTAAAAGTGGAGCTCCCATTTTTTAAATGACTAAAATATTTAAAACAGATCGTTGGGAACTGGACAAGATTTAGTTCCCCTGGTTACAGAATTTCATTGTAACCGTGTGCCACCTGTAGAACTATTAGTCTGCCAAGTTTCACTGGTCAACTTAAACTTTATACTTGACTAAAATTGAGTTGAGTAAATGACGTCATCAGACCCTCAATTTGCATATTTTGCACATTTTTAAAGCTTAAATATTTCCGGAACTAATACAGATATTTGAAAACGGAAAACCCCACTTTAAATCTTTCGTGGAATTCGTTATGATACGCCTAAAATTGCAATGGGTGAACATTTGATTATAGTAGCACTAATAATGGGAACTTGAGACGTAATAGGCGCGTCGTATTTACGAAACGGCAGACAAGATGATATTTTGAACTTTCCACAATGTAAACCTTCTTTGTTCTGATTCAAATCGTTTTCAAAACGACTCAAAATGACACAGGAACACAGGTAAACATTTATGCTATAGCCAAAAAAGCGTTTGGGTTCCCTGTGGTATTTCTCAAAATATGTCCAATTTTCTGTGCAAATTAAATATTTGCCCAGCATGAAGTATTCCTACAAATCAACGACTACTAGTAAATACCACTGGAGAATTTTACACCATTCTCTTGTCGACTGAGTTCGGCAATTGAATTGTCATGATTCAGACAGAAGCCTATCACCAATTGCACTCATTTGCGGACATTTCATTCAAAAGGTCGCGCATCACTGATGATTGGTGGTACAAGATTTCTTACGTGTCAGCATCTATTTATTTTTTGTTTCTCTTATAAAAAGCGCGGAAGAATGCATCGATGGACATGAGAATACAGCAATGGAGGAAAACCCAGAGTCCATTCAGATGGAGGTAAACTGACTGTGCAAGCATTTTTTTGCTTATAAAATGAATAAATTTTAAATAATCTTTCCGAACATATTTTAGTAATTTTCCTTGCGATTAGTCACTGAAAAGTCACGAAAATAGTCTCACCGTGAGTACACCTATTAAGGCTATTAAGGTAAAGTTTTATTGCTTTTTTTTTTTGCAGGAGAGAGCGTGAAGTAAAGAGCTTTAGCTGTGACGCATAAGCCGAGGATATGTGTTGACTAATATGACCTCAGATCTTCTGACTATAAGCACACAGCAACCATCTGTTCGAGTGTGTTTTATATTAGAAGTCTAAATATGTGTGCGGACAGCTTATAACTACTGCGTAGTTGCTCCCATGAGAATAGACTGCATCTAGTTCTTTCTTTATCGAAAGTGACGCAGTTAGAATATTAGAGAATAGTATTCTCTTGACAGTTTTGTTTCAAT
This sequence comes from Meandrina meandrites, assembly GCA_963693305.1. Taxonomy (NCBI): domain Eukaryota; kingdom Metazoa; phylum Cnidaria; class Anthozoa; order Scleractinia; family Meandrinidae; genus Meandrina; species Meandrina meandrites. The sequence goes on along the minus strand of OY855911.1, from coordinate 16,193,069 downwards.
GCAAAAGTGTAGCGATTAACCGTGTTCCCCAAAATGACTACACTCCAGCCCTAGGTCTAAGGTATGTCGCCTGCTTCCTAACATGAGACTAATTCGAAAAAGTGTTCGTAAAATAATAACAGTATGGAAAAAACACAGGCGCGTGGCTGACCCTAAATGTAAAGGTTATCTGACTTTAGTCTCGTGTTGCTGTATAGCACTTAGCTATCAAGTGTTTGTGCCAGTATACCAAGTAGAGTCCAATTGTCCAGTAGTCCTGGGTCCAATCTTTATTGGAATTTAAACACGTTTTCATTTCATGTATTGTCCTTTACTGCACTTTACTTGAAAAATTACCAAACAATAAAGTTTCAAAGGCAATTGGATTTAAATGAATAAAGGTCACGAAAATCCACCATATTGTTTTACATGTTGACTGTTTAGATGATACCCTGTTGCTTTGTTAAAAGATTTAAAAATAAAACTCAAGTGGTTTTAGTCATAGACTTAATGGAAATCACTTCTGTCCGTTGATATAAAACCCCTCTTTCTCTTGCTTGTCCTTCCTGAAGACTTTTTTCTCGCCGGATTGTACAATTTTTATCGAAGAAGTTCATGATTATAAATTTCGTGTCCTATTGTGAATAGGCGAGTGCTTGCCATCTCCACCCTTGTCCCTTTGAACTTTGCTACGAAACAATGAAATAATTGTACCGCATTAGAACGAAACAGATATCAGGTCTAAGGTATGTCAGCCGGCCAAATACTCATAAGGATATATCACGTTACAGGGTTTGTTTTAGTATGTTATAGACTTTTCTGGTCACAGCAGGGACGAGAAATAAAGGGCAGTGTAAATGTGCTCGCGATTTGTATTGGAGCTCACCCAAAGGATTATAGCAACATAAAAACCACTGTAACATGATGGGAGCTATGAAAAATGCTTGCTTGGCTCGCTCAGGATTTGCGTGTATCTATTTGGCTTTCGTTTTCGTGTCCGCAGTCACGCTATTCGTGCTGTCGTCAGGTAGGGCTTATATCAAAGATTTCTTATTTTCTTTTGGCTACTGTACTAAAAGTGAAATCTTACTACACACCCCATATCTTTATTTCTAGCCCAAGTTAGCACGTGGACCAAGCAGCCAACAGATCCTTCACATGGGGTGCTCGGTGAAAACGTTTTCCTTGAATGGAACTTCACTCTCAAAGGAAACGATAAGGTTTTCGAATTCAAGTTGCAACAGTTGAAGAACTCTAACCAAAAGGATATTGTTCGCTACCAGCCTGGAGGAAACGTAAGAGTTTCTTCAGATTTTAAAGGAAAATTCGACATGGTTAAATTTGCAACGCACCCAGCATATGTGCTCTTTGATGCCGAGACAAGTGATGAAGCTAAATACTGCTGTGAAGTATCTACAAAAGATGGATATGACAATAAAAGCTGCATTTACCTGAAAATATTAGGTAAGTTTTTTTCAACCGTATATCTATTACAAATTCACGTCTCTAAAACGTAGTTGTTAAGCGAGTACTTTGTTTAAAAAAAAATCATAGTTTCTATGGAATAAATAGCATTGCAATAAATAGCATTGTGATCAATATATCTCGTGACACATATCCAGATGTTGATTTCTAGCTCCCTCATACACACTTCTACTGATCGCTTAAGTTGTGAAATTGAGAGAAGTCGTAATGGAGGATAGAAAACACCACCAGGAAATGTTTCGCGGAATCATTTTTGAGTGATTTCGCCCTTATTCTTCTCAGTTCATAACTTCCTTAGAAACTCTTAGATCATTCCTTAGAATAGACTTGATCACCGGAGTTTGGGACTAGATTTTTCCACATAGCAGCGTCTAGATAAAACTCGATAAAAGGTGCAATGTTTAGTCTTTCATTGATTTAACTGTGTGTGCTCTCGGCAAAAGAAACGTAAGCAGTCTAAGCAGTAGCTTTGGTTAGCAAGAACTAATTTCCTTATCTGCGAAAGTCCAAAAAAGTTAACAAAATATATTTGCGTTGCAAAGTGTGCAAGGCATGAAGTGTTTTTTGGAGATGAGAATCTTTTTAGCCTGTCTGACAAATTAAAACTTCGCTTATTATTAGAGATAGTCTAATCGGCGTGTGTTATAACCAGCGTGTGTTGCGGGTCTAACCCTAACTAATGAAGATAACTAGAAGAACAATAACAGTAGCTTAAAAGTTAGTGGACGAAAAATTGAACTTTTCTTTTGTTTTCAAGTTTTTCAACTGTATACTACTCCAATAAAATAACAATAACAAAAAACAATAACAATAGCTTGTTGACATGGCATGTGCATTGAAAATTTAATAATTGCTATTCCCCATAGCTTCCTGGCTCGTAATTTGTATTTAAACTTTTTACAACGAAGGAAGAATTGCAAACATTTGTCACGCAGCGAGAACCGGAAGTCGCGTTGGATTTCTACGTTTAAAGGCTGTGGACCTTGTACCTTGCACATATGTCAGTCCTTTACTTTGCGACAATTTTCATTGATACATTTCCGTGTCGAAAAGTGCAATTGTTTAAACTCTGTTCCTTCGGTTTTACAGTTCAGTTGTAGCCGTTCAGACTCATTTCAAGTTGATCACCAGAGTCAAAAATCTCTGCTCCGTTGAAAGAAAAAGCAAAGCCGGAGACAATCTTTCCGCAACCACATGGATTTGGCGCAGATCAAAATTTTCTGGGGATGGATGTATTTGAAGTTCGCGGGTTTGTTGTTTCATTAATGCATCAGTCAATTGAAACCCCGGCCCCCCGACCCCCGGGACTTGGCGGGGATTTAACGCGTCCAAAGCCGGGATTTAACGCACTTTTAACGGCGCGTTGGCCCCGATGGGCGGTGGATTAAACAAATTGTCAGTAGACCGGGGCCGTGGAGCGGTGATTTAACAGAACTTTAACATCAAAATAAAGGTGGACTTCTGCATCTAATAAAAGTAAAATCGGCATATTGAAGGCCAGCTTTCGCTGCACATGGAAATTGCAGCTTAAGAGGCTGGAGCTTTTAATGATAGAAACGAAAACAGGTGAATTTCAAATAGACCAACGATATCGATTTAAGTTACAGTCGACTTCCGATAACTCGAACCTCGCGCTAACTCGAACCAAAATCGATTTCCCCTGGATTTCCGTCAAACATTTTCTGTAATTTTACCCTCGGCAACTCGAACCTCCCGCTAACTCGAACCAATTTTCGTTTGCCTTCAGGTCATTTTCTATATAATTTTACCCTCGATAACTCGAACCATGTCTGTCAATACGTGCCAAGTCAAAACAAGCAGTGTACTATAGTCCAAAAAATTGATTTTATCTTGAAATGAAAACGAGTCACGAGTCAAACCGGCCTCCGAAGCGCCACTCAAAATATGAACTGTGCCCCTGGGACTGTTCCACGCTGTTGACGTGCTGCAGACGTTCAGTTTGTTTGTGGAGGTTGATAACGATTCTTTCAAAGAGCGTACTTATTCTGACTATTCTGCTGCTCTGCTTTGTTTCACGTTACGTTACGTTGCAATATAAACGGCTAATTTTAAAAATACATTGTTCCATTTTCACTCGACCTCTTTATACTATAATCAAATTTTATTTACTGAAAATACAGACTGTATGAATAGTAAAACACCAGTTTCTCGTTATTTTCTATTGCTCAGTCTCAAATCCCGATAACTCGAACCGTTTTCATTTTCCCTTGAAGGTTGGATTTATCGGGAGCACGGCAAACACGTAAAACAGTATATATTAGATATTAGATATGTTTATCATTTTGACGTTTTATAATAATAAAGTTTGTCATTCATTCATTCAGTCGACTGTATTTCTCCATTCGGTTCGGATGTAGCGGGGCTTTTAACAGACGTCTTGGCCCTAGGGGCGGGGAAATAAGCCGTTTTTTAACACTTGGTAAGTGTTAAATTCCCCGCTAAGTCCCGGGGTTTGGGGGGCCGGAGTTTCAATTGACTGATGCATAAAGTGACGTGCTTGTTGAAGGGGTGCTTGTTGAAGTTGCTGTTTGATCTGCTCCCTCTTTTTGCAAACAAAAGGTACACAAGTATTTATGCTTGAGCCAAAAAATTAAAATTGAAGCAATAACATAAACTAAAATTTCAAGCTGTTGTTGTTATTGTTATTTTATTATTTATAGCTTTGAATAATTGTACTCATGAACTTTTGGAAAAATGGAAAACAAATAAATATTCAGTTTTTTTCGGAGCCTCGACAATTTTCTTGACCCGCGACGCGCGACATGCGCCGATTAGACTATTTTTTCTTATTACATTACATTATAGTCCGTCCAAGCATCACCGAAATCTCAAGAAACCAAACATTGAATGAAACAAACGACGTGACACTTTCCTGTAACGCAACTGGTAAACCACCTCCAAATGTGACATGGTCAAACCCAGGAAGCGAGGACATGAAGTATTCAGAATCTGTTCTTCTATTAAAAAATATAAGCAGAGAACAAGATGGCGACTATTGGTGCACCGCAAGTAACAGAGTTGGCAACGCCACAGCTTCTGTCAGAGTCACTGTCAACTGTAAGTACAATGCAAACGAGTCAAAAGTTACAAATGAAGCCCAATACCATCACTGAGTCGGATTCAATAGGCCTCTTATTTGTTTTTCTGGGCTGTGTTTTCAACTCCTTTATAACTACGAGTAACATCATTTAATTCTGTTATGAGAACAGGATACTCAGCTGTACATGGATAAAACACTTAACTGTTACAGTTCCTCTCTCTATTGGTTACGTAGAAAAGACCGTTCATGTTTCCTTCTTGCAAAGGAACCTGAACACAAAATTCTCCTCTAAAACCGGTCTGTTGTGGATTTTCAGACTATAAAAGTATAAGAAAAGAAACTATCGACATATGATGGGCATCTCAACCCATTTACTCTCCAAGATCGTCATAGTTACATACACTACTTTCAAAACAGGCTACTCACACCACTAATAATCCAACTAACAATACTTAACTACACGATACATTTTTTCAATACCGTAGTTTTTACACTAACCATGAGTGCAGTCGTTCAATGCTTATTTCATTCAACAAAAAGTAACATTTCAAGGCTAATGTGTCATGCATGCTTCCATTCTTTTCACTTGCTTTACCTTACTTTAAGATAAATTATCAACTGTCTGCTCCAAAATCGTTTTACAAATGTTGTACCTCCTTATGTTGTTAAATCATTCCAGATGCACCTTCGATTGCCCCAAATTCGACGAGATATAACTTTTCAGAAGGACATGACATTGCGCTTAGCTGTGCTATCGATGGCAGACCAGAACCTACAATCACCTGGGCGAAGATTGGTGAATCTAGCAATGTAGTATATCCAGATGGACAGACTCTTATCATCACTAATGCAAACAGAACTGACGCTGGTACCTACAGATGTACCGCGACCAATGGCATCGGAGATGGTGCATCCACTAGCATACATGTTAACATGTTTTGTAAGTTTTTGTTTGTTGGTTTTTATTCTGCTTCCGGTTACCTAGATACTAAAGAGTAGCCATTTGTTCACCCAATTATATGCCTATCTGCCTGTCTGCCTATCTGACCGTTCTTTCCCGCTGCCTGTCTCTCTGTCTATGATGTTAACGGTGAACTGCTCTGCAACGTTTCAGTTCCTCCAACTATTCACAAAGGACCAGCTAATAGAGCAGTAAACGAGACTAGTGACCTGGAACTGTTCTGCAACGCCACTGGTAATCCGCTGCCGAATATCACGTGGTCCAAAGTTGGGAATCGTGCCGTACAACTCTCTGTTGATGAAGTTCTCAAAGTGGAGAATATCAGCAAAAATGATTCTGGAGTTTATCAATGCAGGGCCAGCAATGGCATTGGAGGTGATGCGCTCGCCTCATGGATTGTAACAGTCAACTGTAAGTTGCTTATGGGTCCGCGATTATTTTAAATAACAATAAACAGTTTCAGGTAATGTAATAGTACTCTTGGCCACCTGGCTTAACTCTTCAGAAAGATTTTCTCGAGTTTCTAAAGCATTAACCTCTCCCGGTCAATGTTAATTAGAGGGAAAAAAAGTGCCGTAGGAGATCACAAAAATATGTAAGCGCAGCGGAAAGAGACGATAAAGTGGTTTTAAAACCCATAACAAAAACAAAGTATTCGATGTAATACGGTGCTGCCATATAGAGAGAAGGAAAAGCCAGGAAGTATATAATTTAACGGAGGAGTATATACGAGTATCTAGCAGTATCTGCGTTCTGATGAGTAAAATCTTATATTTGATTTACAGACAAACCAGAAGGAACTCGACTGACATCAGACGCCAATAATGGCGCTGTAACGGAAACCTTCCAAGTTACATTCTTCTGTTCTGCTGATAGTGTACCTCCTCCAGAGCTTGAGTTGCGCTTCCATAACTCATCATTGGGTCTCTTTGTCAATAACACGTTTACTCTTGAAAACATCAACGCCTCCAATCAAGGACCCTACGAATGTGTTCCACACAATATTCTAGGAACTGGCCCCACAGCAACTCTAAACCTGACAGTGTTTGGTAAGCATGGAGACGAAACTTTCTGCTTTGATGTGATGAATGAAACTATAAGTGTCGAAAATAAGATTAGATTAGATTAGATTATATTGGATTGGTTTGGCAAACGTCACTTTAACTCATTCTCAATGTATTACCATAATCTAGCCATAAGCATTTTACTCGACAGGACATCGATTAAATTTTCGTGAAATTCAGACTAATCTATGTGGATTCCTCGGATATTGTCAAATATTGGTAACATAAACAGCTGGTAAGATGAACGCACTACGTTTCCAATTTATCTCTTAAACTGTTTTTTTTTTAAACACAGGTGACTAAAGCGTGCTATAGTATTTAATCATATTTCTTGATATTTCAGTTTCACCATCAATAAACTACATTTCCCAGAATACCACAGCCAACGAGACCGATGACGTAATGCTGTTCTGTAATTCATCGGGAAATCCTATTCCAAACATCACGTGGACCTTTCTGGAGAATTCCGCAAGCCTTGAAGTCGAAGAGCTTCTTTCCTTGCAGCAGGTCAACAGAAGTCAAGCAGGAATATATCGATGTACGGCAACCAATGGCGTCACGAAACGTGCCTCGGCTGATGTGCATGTTCAAGTAAATTGTAAGTTAGTAAACCGTCGCGTGGTATTCTGAATTTGCTGTGACTAATCTACAGCAGATGTTAAAAGAAGTACGGGAAATCCTGGTGGTGTAACTTTGAAACACACACACATGTGTGTTGAAACCAGAACGATGAAAGGGAACATCTGGGGGTGATCTAGGAGGCTATGAAAAGCTAAGAAGAAACTTCTGTATGGGATTAAGGACTTTTGCATTTTTATTGTCTAGCTTGCAATATTTTAATTATGTATATACCTCTTATTAATCGAGTTCGAGGTCCGTACTGTAGAAATATGTACCGAAAAGGAAAGCCCCTGAAATCTAAGATTTCTCTGAGTCTTCTTTCCAACTGCTAATCCACAGTTGCCAAAAACCATTTTCAACATATTGCTTTTTTTTGCTGCCTTTCAGATAAACCAGAAATGAAAGATGGCCCTTCGATAATCAAGTCCTGGATAAACCATGAAACAGTTGTGACATGCGAGGCGGAGGGAGTTCCTACTCCAGAAATTGTCTGGACTCGCAGCGGTAAAGTAACACCTTCTACGACAGGTTATTCTCGAACCAGTACTCTACAGTTTACACCACAAGAGAGGAATGAATTTGGCATTTTACTTTGCACAGCGAAGAACATACTTGGTATAGCAACAAAGAACATAACTGTTAAACAACTTGGTAAGAAAAAGCTCGCTGTTACACAAAATCCTGTTTTCTACTGTTTGTAAGTTAAAATCAAGCGGAAAAGGCAAGCAACTCTGAGACAAACATTTCAGTTGTAAGTTTTAAAACTGGACTGACATTAATTTAATGAATCTTTAGTTTCGATATTAACTTTAAAACAGCTTGGCCCAGTTTAAATTTGAATCACGGAAAGGTAATCAAGTTTATCTGGAATCAGATTTCTCTGTGATAGCCGTTACTAAGTTGATTTGGACAACGTGAAAAGGTTAAGAAAAACGAGGAGACGTAGCTCTATTTGCAACAGTACAAATTATATTCACTACAGATCCCAAGGCGCCAAGTTCTATGAGAGGAGTTCGATATTCTTAAAATTAATTAAATTTGACTTTGTTGATTATAAATATTAGCAAGCAATAGATGTCGCCAAGAATAGTATATTTTCTTATTGACCTGTAAAGACCACAATCAATATAACCAAACACTCATAAGGGGTTGAAAACCCTTATGGGTTTCTGGTGTAACTTTCACTTCGATTTTGTCTGATCTTGTGTTTTACTAGTTGTACCTGTAGCGCCAGAAATTCTTCAAATAGACGTGGGATCCGACAACATGGAAATACATTGGCGGCTGTCCGCTGCTGACCCTGACAGTCCTGTTCTGAATTACCTGGTACAAGTAAAGGAAAAAGACGAATCGCACCAGTGGATGAACTGTACACGAATAGCTCTAGAGAAAAGCAGTGGTTCAATGCTGTGTGTGATGAACGACATAAAGAGCGGTACGGATTACATTGTGCGGGTTGCTGCCAGAAATGTAGTGGGTTACAGTGATTTTACTGTAAAACAGAGCTCGACTAAACATGGGACAGGTAATAATCGATACTTACTTGGATTATCATTGTTGACTTAAATGTTACCGCTGGCCAAGGCAAAATATTACATTTTTCCATCTCTAATCCTTTCTGATAATGAACCCATTCTCCATTTTTGACCGTTAATCGTACTGCTAATTTCCGAAGAGTTTCATTTTGAGCCTTGGCTGATTTTATGCCCGGGAAACGTTCTGAGCATGCAATACTTACCGCAGTTTGTTTGAGCTCGTTCATTCCATATTCGACTTCTGGTTTTGTAAAAGTGAGACTAGCGCAACTATTTTTTTTTTACAGGAAAAAAGGATGAACAGAAAGATTTACCAGGAAGCGCTATTGATGGAATAATTGCAGGAGTGATTTGCTTCTTAGCTGTGATAGTTCTCATTGTTGCTATCGTTAAGCAAAGACGGTCGCGGTCGCGAGGTTTGTTTGCCACAAGCATACTATTAGTACAAGTCTTGAGGTTTTTCCTTGTTGCGCGTTCTTGAAGCATTTAATCTTTATTACAAGTCTAGAGCTTAGCTGCATCTCTACTGATATACCTTCATAGAGGCAGCGTTGTCATGTGTTCATGGTTCAAAAATGGACTTTCAGCATCCGGCATTATTTTACGACCACTTGCTGGAGTTAAACCTCACGGATAAGTTGTTGTTTCCCAAACAATAAATTCCAAGACTAATACAAGCTGACATTTATTTTTGATAGGCAATAACGTTCGCACAATCCGCCGAGGAAACGGTTCGGAGTACTTTAAAGTAAAAAAAGGAAACAAAAAGAAACAAACAGAAGAAATAGGGGTCCTCGAGACTGGGAGCGGGACCCAGTATTATGGTCACAACGAACAGTTTTTGTATCTATTTTAATAAAAGGATAAGAAATCCGCGCGAGAATTACCGTTATCTTTGCGATGAAAATGTTGCAAACAAAGCAAGGTATTGTACGTAACACGGCATATTTCGAACATTGTTCATCATCAGAGAGGTCAACTCTGATATGCCTATCTATATAAACAGTTCTGTTTACATAGATAGGCATATCAGAGTTGACCTCTCTGATGATGAACAAAGCAAGGTATATTTTTATTTTTTCAGATAGTAACAAGAATATCATTGATGAAACTCCTGACATTAATGGAAGGTATGTTGAGATAATCTACCCGGAAAACAATTTATTTTTTACTCAGTAAAAAGTACTGTCTTACCTAACTCTGTTAACGAATATGTTATTCAGAATTCAGTTCATGGTTTTATTGAATTTTCAAAAGTAAAATTGAAATTGTAGACTGCTTTTAAAATCGGCTAATGGATCTGTTGTGAAGGAGCCGTCGGGTGTTAGAGGTTTGTTTGAAATGCGTTAACTAAAAAAAACCCGAACAGAAATAGGTGAAAAGTGAAAATGGCTTTTAATCTGTATTGCTATGTACTACACTCCTACTCTAACAGACTATTCTTCGTGCTTTTATCTTTTTTAACTAGCTCCAAGAAGATAACTATCACCAGCTATGAAAATCCAACAGTGGAATCAGACGTTCCTAACACAGAGGACCCACAGGTGATTTCCGATTGCAAGGTACAAGTTAGTGTAGGTTTTATTTTCTAACCAGGTCCGGTTTTCTAGAATAATTACGATGATAGATTATCCCAATAGTCATCTGGCCCATTTTAATATAATCCGTCATCTGAATAGTAATGTGCTTCTATTGTGGCATAATGAATTACATGTAGGATGGGCATGGATTTGAGTTGCCAAGATCCCCATTCCCTGGTAACGATATCCAGTAGCACACCAGATTCGAGAGAGGCAGTATCGAAGAGAAATGCCGAGAAATGCAGCGCAACCGAGTGTCGAGACTGGGTGGCTAACCAGACTCGAGTTCTCGTTTGCTATTGAGACCAACACACTAAACAACGAAATTATTTCGAAGTGGCCGCCGTCTTGGATTTCTTGGCCTAAATGCCGAAGATACGAGGACACTAATGAACTGGATCAATATGGCGTTCAGACTGTTTTACTGGGATTTTCTGGAAATAAAATTTAAATAGATGTTCACCTTTATGGTATAAAAAGAATCAAATGCCAGGTTTATGCCAACACGAACCGAAAATTTGTATTTTTAATAAAGCCTTTTTAAAATTTACTTTACTTTACAATTTTGTTATTTTTAGGAACAGTCTAAGAGCTAGTGAAATCTGAGTCTGAAAAGTCTCCTATTCCCATTGGATCACATTGGTTGGTTTTATGCATCAAGCTGCTAAATGTGTGAATTTTCAATAAAGTAGATCTAATCCATCTTGGCTGGCTACTCAGTGTTAAAGAAACAAAGTTCTAAGATTGTGCCCTGTTGTAGTTGTTTTTTTCGCCAAGTAGGGCGGACGTTTGTACCAAGCTAGAGCAGTGAAAGGCAAAACATTTCAGTGATCACATTAAGTAATTTCTGACGAGACAAGAAAATGAATAAGTCAGAAATAAATATGCTGACGGCATGATGTAGAGGCCCGCGCGTTGTGATGTTTAAGGACAATTTATAGGCTTGTTTGGTGTTTGTCTTTCTCCACGTCAGTCGGTTTTCGTGTTCGCCCCTTTCTTGATCAAGTTTTTTTTTTATTTCAGTAGATTGCCTATCGATTGTCGATAGGTTGTATACTGTAGATTGCTGTAGAGATTGTCGATGGATTATACCCATTCCCTGGCCGGGGCCTTCCCGCTGCATGAGGAATATCCACATTTTTCGCCACCTCTAGACTGTTCACAGCCTCTATATTTTTCAACGTAAAAAAACGCGAGGAAGACGGCAACAAAGCGAGCGCGAAGCTCGGGGGTGAGGGTGGGGAGCGAGCTCTTCCCCGAGTTGAACGACCGAAGAAAACACGAAAAATAGAGGGCTGTGAACAGTCTAAGCCACATTTTAAGAGTGGTTTTTAGTGTTTTTTTTTACCTGGCGTGCTACAGGTTCCAAGCCTTAAAGGCAATGCTTTATAACAGATTTTGTTATTAATATACATTCTGTACAGATGGCTGATTGATCTATCCTGAATAAGCTTTTGTTATTGAATATGTGGTGTTAACGAAGTCTGAATGGGTCATTTTTGAGACTATAATGTACTATGAACCGTACCAGTAAATGTTGTTCAATGGTAATTATTTGGAATAGTTTGAGTATGTGTTATGAAAACTCTAACAGCGAAATTAATGTTATAGAGATAATGTTATCAAATAAAGTAAGATACGGAAATTATAATAGGTGTGAAATTTGTATTTGTGTTTTCTTCGTTCTACATTCGATCCTCTACTTATTTCAGTGTTTTAACCCTATTCAGAACGGGCTTTTTTGGATCTTTACAGACCGGGGGGGGGGGGGGGGGGAGGATTCCGGCAGCGTTTGGTTGAATCTTGAAAAAGTTATAAACGTTCAAAGTCAGCGCGGGCACTTTCCGTCCCCTGCCTCCAAGGTCTGGATAGGGTTAAGATATCCAAGCATGCACGTGTCCACTTGTAGTCATGTTTTAAGGAATCTGATACATATAACCGACCAGCTTAACGGCTTCGAGGATTCGAGTTTCGTTACCAACGCGTTACGAAACTCAGGTTTGTCTAAACCATTACACGTTCCGTTCATTGGCTGGTCTAAGGAGAGAGCAACATTTTCTCGTAAAATACCAAAGAAGCGTAACCCCAAGGAATTAATTAGAGGGTTTCCAATATCATCGAGGACGCGAGTTTCGGTGCCAACGCATTAGCTTCTTTTTTTTTTTTTTGATTGACGTGCCATCCTCTTGCGCATATTTACATGGCGAAAAGTGGTAGGAGGGTCACCATCCATACAGAGCCACTCCGGGCGCGAGAACTTTAGTGTGCGATTTTTCTGTGTAGTGTATATAACAAACGAATTTATTACCTATAAAGAGCGAATCGTTTACATCATGGCCCGAGCCCATGGTGACTCTCGTTGAAGGGTCCCTCAGGATAAGATCTACTGTAGGGACAAGTCGCCGGAGACATTTATAAAGGATGAGCGAATCAGAGGGCCAACGTTCGGTTCGTTCAGCAGGGTGCTGTTATACCACTTTGCACGCAGACTACTATTCTCAATGCAAAAAGCCCCAAATAAAACACTTTAATTCAGTTATTAAGATTATCATTTGTGTTTAAATTCGAAACTCGACAGTTATCTTTATTTCTACTTGATAATGGAGTCAACATGATTCCGAAACGTCGTAATCTTATTTCGCTTATTTTTATAGTCAATTGTATTTCGAAATGTTCTCTTAATTTATTAGAATTTTGAAAAGTTCACGTGCAAAAGTAAGATGTAAATTAGACGGACTTGAATGCCTAAGCAATGGTATGTCCTTCATTTCCATAACAAAAGGAGCCATTAATTAAAAGTTTTACAGTGATTACTCCGTCCGAGTTTTTAAGATAGTTGAAGCGTTATCAGTGGGAAACAAATCTAACTTGAACATAATGACATTTAGGGGCTCATCCTCGGTGTAAGAACCTGTGAAACTCACGGGTGACGTAAAACAAAGAACGAACAATACAACAAAGAGCTGGCAAAACAAAGATAGAGAAGGAAAACAATAGCTCCAAAACAAAGAAAAATATCACAGGTTCTTACACCGAGGTAAACCCCATTTAGGCCAGTGATTGCTTCAAGCAGTGGGAACGAAGAAAACTACATCATTCCAAGTATTAAGTAAGCTACTTCAGTTGCAGTAGTAGGTAATTTATTAGCGCCTATAGCATATATAGTGTAGTTTAAAAGTCGCATAAGCATCAAATTAATTCAGTCAAAATTCCAGGTAAGCATCTTCAACTGATGTAACGATGCTCATGTGTATCCGATGATAAGAAGACTTTGGTAAGATTTCCGCGCAGCACCATACAGTTATTATGCTTACAGTTCTTTGTATAGGGGAAACGTGATACGGTCATCAATTGAAATCGAGTATTGCAGCGACATTCAACAGACAACACCGATGTTGTGTTGTCATGACGGATGCTGTAACAGCATCCTCGGATGAATTCTATTTTGTAAATGAATACAATTTCAGATTACTGTGTTCAAGAGCTCAATTAAATATTATGTAGTTAGCTACTCACATCGTGTAACTACGCGACATTTATTTGCAATGAATGGTACTGAACTAAATTCTGCCTCTGTGATAAGGTATTCTCACAGCTCACTCGTGCCAGGCGTGAGTGTACTTATCACACAAGACAACTGACAAACAATCTTTACGCCGAGCCGATGTACCTAGCCACTGTAGCTGACAATAGAATCCAAATAATTTTGTTTTGTAGTAAATTATAGAGTTCAGATGCCCGATTTATCTCCTCCCCTACATTCTAAATTGATAAGCCTTTCCTTCTCATGATGGTACACCAATAAAAAAATTGAAACATGAAAACAAATTTTTGAGTACTTTATAACTTTTAGTTTTTTCCCTCCACATTTGTTTTTTAGTGCATTTCCATGAATACGGAGAGAAATTATTCTACAGATGATATAAACATTAATCAGACTTATTTAATTTATGTGTATGTACGCTAACTGATTTATAATTTGAAATAACGAGCCTCCCCCTCTCTTGTGCGTTCCTCACTTCTTATTAAACCCACTTCTTCACCGTCCCCCCCCCCCCCCCCCCCGCCCACACACACACTCCCCCTCCCCATTCCTAACTTACTAGCTAAAGATTTTTAATTTCCTTGGTGATTCTAATTACATGGAACTTTTTGAATGGTGCAATGATATTTAACTAAGCCCTGTGGAAACGACTGTTGTCAATTGTAAATTGAAAATTTGAGCATTTTAAAGTTGTCATTTTTTTCTGTATGTTTCAATGGAACAGACTGAATTAAAATCGTTCAGTCGTCGTGAAATCGTTAGTTCGAGTAGTGATGCCCTGTCGGTAAGATAGCCAATCAGAAACTGGGGCAAATAAATTTACCTGTACTTAGAGTAGGATAGTATAATAAGTTTTATGACTGCGGACTGCCTCTTTCTTAATGTATACAAATATACAACCAGTTTTAACACCGTGACCATCTTTGCAAAACCCTATCCTTGCTCAAACTCACCTCTCCACAAATTTGAAACTGAACAATTAACTAACGAACCCTTTCAGCATTAATATTGGCACCTTTTTGAAGTGGAGACCGTTTTGCAAGAAAAGCAGCTTTTTGAACAGCCACTAAAATTCACTTGAAATAGCTAGGTAGTAAAGTTTGATATTTAAATACTTCCATAAAAATAATTACAATAACACTGCTGATTAAATACACCTGTCTGATGTCCATTACAATGACAATGACTGATTCGTTGAAATTTAAGTTCATGAGAGGCAACAATCTTTGCTTTATTTTAATCTTTTCGTTGGCTAAATCGACACAAAGAGCAACTGAAGCCTCCACCGCTGAAGTGATTACTTTAAAGAGATATTACATGAAAAACAAAGAAATTGTTTTAATTTAGAAATAACGGGAAAACACAGTATACAGGATACAACTAATTTAAACTGATTGCGTTTTTTACTATTTTAAATGAGAAACTGAACCACCAGTCATGAAGCGTTTAATCCTTTGGCCGGTGTTCGGATGTATGCTTCTAATGGTTTTCCTTCCCATGGTCGGTAAGTTTGACTCTATTTGTTTATGATTGGTCTCAGTGGATGCTGTTTAAAATCCAGTCGGTAACACACTGCAAGCTGAAAGGATAAATATAATTTAAAATTATGCTTAAATATGCGCTACTAGACTAGTTTATTTACTAGTTTTTTTAATGTTGGATGCAAATTTCTAGTTGTTTTTTTAGCGTTTATTGTTGTTTTTTGTTCTCGGATTATTTAATGCAGACCAGGGACATATAGTTCTCAAATTCTTTTAGTTAAAATATCCTTAGCGTCTAGAAAAGTACATGTATTTACAGTGTCAGCGGGGTAATGTGTACATATTTTTAAAATTTGAGTTCAAACTCGGATCATGGCTTTATTGATGCTGTGCAATGCAGGTCAACATACTGAATCTTCAAAACTCAGTAACAAATTTAGCTAAGTATTTAAATTGACTTGACTCTAGCAAGATTTTTGGTGTGGTTCCATTACAACTGCTGGTAAGAGAAAGAGGTGCCATGACACCTTCTAAAATACAACTTAAATGTATATATTATTCTCTCTTCATCATTTCACGGTTACCATATGACTCATATGCGAAGAACGCCGGCGTAACTAACCAGCTATCATTTGCTTCATAGTTCAGTAGCAGAAAGCTTGCACTCAATCATTACAATTTAAAATTGGATCGAGGATCCGTTCCATTGAAACCTGAATATTCCTTTAGTTTGTTTCTATTTTTTGCAGGCGAACAAATTCCAAATTAACGGCGAAGGTCTTTCTTGTTTTATCTTTCCAGAGGCTTCTACTTAGCAGTAAAAATTGTTCCTTTTCACTTTGCAGCATGTTTCTAGTGGACACAGGAGCCAAAGAGACCCACACAAGCAAGTACAGGTTCAACAACTGTTCTACAATGGAATTTTGTGGCTTCCGGCGACAGTTTCTGGTTTCTTTTGGTATCCAGGAATACTTCCACATCAAGCAATTCAAGCGAAGAAGACATCGCGTTAAAACTATCAAATGGAAGCACACATGTTTACGATGAGTTCAAGAACCGAGCGGAATTGTTAAACCAGGCTTCTCTTATTTTACACGACGTTAAAGATTCCGACGAGGGAAGATATTGTTGTAAGGCTTTCTACTTGCAAGGAATGTACACAAGCTGCGTGGACATGTTAGTTCTTGGTAGGTAAAGCTACTTTTTTTACTGGTCTTTGCCAGATAGATCTATATAAAAGGACACGGAGACATTAGCTGTTAAAGTTACTCTACAATCCGAGGGTAAATAAAGTATTCACTTCACTTCACACACGAGGTATCCCACTTATTACAAATTCTTAAAAAAAATAAATTGTATACCCTTGGCCAAATTGACCAACCGGACAAATGCAAGGCTTCTCTGCATATTTGCTGAGGCTATAGTCCTTTAGGCAATATCGTATCAGAAGCCCAATAAAGTCCAATAAAGTGTTTTAAAACTGGAATATCAAATATGTTCGTGGATTTATTGTTTTATTTTATCCTTACTATAATCTGTACCACCAGCCGTGACAATTTATGCAATTTTCAGCCAAACTGAATATTAATATCTTCGTCAAAAGCGCTGCCGATGCTCTCTCTAGAGCGAGACTGACGTGGTCCTCGTCAATTAATCTGTGGGATAACAGCGTGCTTCAAATTATCTGAGTACTTTAAACTTTGAGGTTTAATTTTCCAAGTTTTTTTGCTAATGGGCGCGTGAGTTAAACGAATTTATATCATTATCAGAATGTAGTTTATCTAACCGGTATCACAAAGCGTTTCTAGACAAGTTTGCCTGAAAAGCCGCACTAACATGTTTTACATACATAATATAACTTTTGTTTGTGTTCATAGTGTCTTAGCTTCAGCTAATAACATACAGCCTTACCCAATCATTTTCCGACGACTTGCAATTGTTCCTTTTTACGTAAATATTACTTTCTCGAGCCATGACGACCGGCACTAAAACGTTCGAGATGTTGTGAGATATTCCAATTTTAAAAAGCCTAAGTATACTATTAGCAGGGTCTTTATGAGTTACAAGGCAAACACGGCCTTACCAAATTGTTAGTATATGGCCTGTTTTGGAAACGTTGCATTTTCGGAATGTTTATCTGCTGAAATTTGAAAAAATTAAATACAACCAAAACAACGCTACCTAACTCAGTTCATGAGCGAAAATCAGTTATATATTATTTAGTGTTTTAACATGTTTTGCGGTTTTTATCTACACGGAAAACAACAGTAACTATTTATAATGATAAAACATAAATACAAAATACTACTAAGCGTTAAAGGTTCTGTTATTGAGTACCTATTTTGCAATCGGTGTCGGAGGATAACAGCTTACACTGCATCACTGTCAAGGGCTTGTTGTCGAAATCTACGCTGATCCAGGATAGTGAAATAATCGTGATGACCACAACATGTGCACCATGCACATACACAAATACCGCCCATACACAGTAGAACAGCTAGGACAGTTAATAAAGTGTCAAATTCGTTGAAGGAATCCTTAGGTCGCTTCCTTGTGTCATCTCCTGCGTTACATAGCGGTACGACGCTGCCACAAACTGCTAGAAATAAAACTGCACTGGTTATAGCATTGTTCTTTGAAGAGCCTTTCATTTTATGCGAAGAAGAAAAACGTGATCTTTTCACTCGCCTTCCCTGACTGGGTCCGGTGACAAAACGTCAGCGAAAAAGTGATTCTACTGCTGCTATTCCATTTTGCAATGTCGCTTTTTACGCGAAGCTTTAAATGCAAATAGAATTTTGTCAAGCCAAGAGATTAGTGAAACAAATCGAACTTATTTCATATCACCCGTCGATCTTCCTTGCCGACAGCATGCAAAACCAGCCAATTCATCATATGCCAAGTTTCTCACAACATAATTATCGTATTTGGCCGAATTTCAAACCTCTTGCGGGGAAGTGTAATTTTGACGCTGGTGTCTTTAAATTTCTCCGCCGGCAAAAAAAGAGGAAAATTTTAACGATAGTGTCATAGAAACACTTTCATTCGCAAGACATTGTGCTTGGCAAGTGTACTATTAGGCTGCCGGCATTTGAACTTTACACTCTACTGAATTCTGCCACCGGTTTATAAGTTTTACATATATGCTTATTTTAGGTAATCATTTTTTGTAATTGTTTCTTTCCTGACTACGAGGAGAGCACATTAAGTAGGACCCCTTGACTGCATCACCTGTTGGTTCTCAGTGCTAATCATAGGCGTTTTGCATATTATAGCAGGTCAGCATTTTACTAAACAACCCGTATCGCACGCAATATAAAACGTGAATATTGTATATCCAAACTATTTTTGCCAAAAATGTTTTTTTTAAAGAAGTACATTTTTTATTAATGTACACTATTAGAGCAAAGAAATGCATTCATTTATAAGATAAAGTCTCTTTTTTTAAGAAAAAGAAATTAAAGGTGAAGTTATTGATTTTTAAATTAACGACCTCTTCAGCGTTGTTGTTATAGCAGTTCCATTAATTAGCGTACAACAAGCGTTGTTTATAAATTAAAGTCACAAAAATTACTATAAAATTTAAGCTCAACCTTGGCTTAATGCAGGAAATTAACTTTCTTGTTTATCAACATATTTTAAATTAACACGACTTAAATTAATGAAAATACAAGATCAAGATCACTTAAAATAAGAGAAATTAACCTAAATTTTTGTTTCAAATGACAAAAATTCGTGTCTCCGAAATTAAAGCACAAGCTTAAAAGTTCGCTTAATTAACGCTCCATGAAAATCAGTTTGAAATTCGCGTTAATTTCAAGGAGCATTAATTTCCTGTGATAAGGTAAACAACCTTAGGAGATGTCTAGACTATTACGAGAGGTTATGTTTTTTTATATCTTGTCCTGTTCACTTTGCCTTTCGTAGCGGAAGCAGGTAAGTTAAACTAAAAAACCTCTTTTATTATTCCACTATTGCGCATTTTACCATATTAGGGCAAAAAATCGCGCAAAATATGTCACGTGATTACACTGTAGAACAGGGCAAAAATACGGACTGAAAGCGGAACGACAAAATGACCAAACTTAACTTTATTTTATCAGTGGAATGATACATGCCTTATTCGATGGTTAAATATATATTTCGCGCGGACATTATGTTCACTGCTACGCAACCTGCAAAATATCTGCGCGTATTATATGTTAAACCATCGAATAAGGTGTATATATTAATGAATACCTCGCGCATAGAATACTTAACGAGATGAACTACAAATACTAATCTTTTTCTGCTTAGGATCTTCATCAAACGCAAAAAATAGCCCTTTATAGGAAGTCTTTAGCTGTAATTAAATGCGTAGTGAAAATGTTTATCAGACGATTTTTTTGTCTTCATATATAAATGAATGACGTATTCCACTTGCACTGGCAAGTTGTCTGAAAATCAATTTGGCTCCTACAGTCAGTATTATTTGAAAATTAGAGAAAGCCTTAAGTGTCAGAATAATTTTTCTTGGTGAAGACAAAATCATACATTATTTAAAACCAAACAAAGCTATAATATTTTTATAATCATTTTTCTGTGTTTTTGTATTTTGCCGAAAACTCAAACATTTCAGAGGGTTGGATAACTGTCTGACAATTAACAGACAGCAGAATTCTAACTTGTTAATTTGAAACATTTTTACCGAGAATTTGTTAAATACCGAGAAACTCTCTGATCACTTCTCAGTAGAAGAGTTCGATTCGGCCAAATACAAAATCACACTAACTACATGTCAACATGGCGACCCAACACAAGACCGGGTCCCCTTCTATAATGCGCATGCGCAACTTCGCTGACAATACATGACACAATTCAGCTGTGTCAGTCAGTATCCAAAATTAGAACTGAAATTGCGTTGTAACTAAGAAAACAACGAAGATGTTAGTTTTAACCGACAGCATAAAAAAGGGCTCAGGGAGGCGCGGTGGTGTAACTGTTTGCTTGTTGCACTCGGAATCGAGCGGATCGGTTTGAAGTCCTAGGCGATGTTCTCTCACAGTGTCTCTCTCCGCCAAGGTGTATTAATGGGTACCAGCAGATTTATTGCTCGGAGTAACAGATTTATTGGTACGGAAACACGGATAAGCTCCAACGGTATGGGACGCTTGGATGCGATTTTGAACTTGCCTCGCAGATTAATATTCTACATTTCATATCCTTTTATCTTTAGCCCCTCCAACCATTGCCATCCATCCAATAAACACTTCAATCATAGAATTCAATGAACTGCTGTCCTTCTGCAATGCCTCTGGTCAGCCACGCCCTACGATCACGTGGCGCAGGAGGGATAAAGAACTGGTGTTTCCTCCCGGAGAATACTTTACAATTCCTAACATTTCCAGTGATGATGCAGGACTGTACGAATGCATGGCACAGAATAATGTTGGACATGTGTTAGTGCAGTTTTGGGTAAACGTTCTTTGTAAGTATAGCCGTCTCTGTAAGATTTAATCCTGTGTGATTTCAATAAACAAAAAGCCTCGATGCAATAGGGAATAAATTCATAGTGTAATTATATGTGAAGAACTTAACTAGTCAAGTGAACAAAAAAGACCTTTTCTCTCGCCAGTACTACGGCGATAGCTACCAAAGTGCTTATAAACACTGAGTTTAACTTGGTCAAAAAAACGTAAAGATCTAGAAGTCCATCTCTTCATTGACTCTTTTACAAGGCTAAAAAGGATTGAAATATTTTAACAAATACAGGACAATAAAACGGGTCTTTCTGTAACTACTTTTAAAGCGATCTATTGCGCTGACACACCATAGATATGATTCATATATTGCCTTCATGAAATTATCAAAAATACGTTGTCGAGCGTTCTGCTGGTATTATAGTCATCAGCTATTGACCGATGATGTAGCACGGACCAGCTCGAGTTTTTCTAGAAAACGACTGCACCAGGAACGAGGAAATCTCCACACCTATTGTTTATCTTGCAAACAAATGAAAAACAGTGTATTTGAAGGTAAAAGCAATTACAACAGAACTAACTAACGTAACTGGGTTTTCCATGAGGCTGGAAGTGTAATATTTGTCGCATTTTTTTCTTATCATGAATAGACAAACCAACAGCGTACGTCATCCCAGGAAATCTAACTGTCAATCAAAGTGACGTAATAACACTTACGTGTATGACGTCAGGAAATCCCTCTCCTAATGTCACGTGGACAGCAGACGGTAACACGTCATCAGCGATTCTGTCAGCTGATAATAAACTTGAACTAATTGTAACAAGCAAGGCAAACGAGGGGAGATACCGCTGTACAGCCTCTAATGGAATTGGTTTGCCCAGCATCTCAACAGCATATGTATTCGTTCAACGTAAGCTATATTATTTATGTTAGTTTGTATATATATAGTTAACCGGTTGATGATTGAAATATTCGATAGAAATGCTGCTTTCCTTTGTTCGTATATGTTAGCATGGTGTATCGCCCATGATCTTCGTGATACCGGCATAGCGAAGGGCGTCGGTTCAAACTCCGTGGCAGAATTGAACGGTTTTTTAGACTAAAAAAGCAGTTGTTTTAATCGCTTGTACGCTGCGACACTTATTTCATTTATTTCACAGCAATTAGCCGGTGGCTAGATTTGTTACTAATAGAAAAAAATATCTGGTTGTAGTATACTCCAAATAATTGTTATTTTTAAATTATAGAAATATAGGAATTTAAGTTCACACTGATCAAGCAAGATTCTTAAGGCAAGTTTGGATTATACCTTCAGTCATAACGTTTTCTACAAACTAATCCGAATAGATTTAAAATACTCGCTTTTGTGACAAATTAACTCAACTTTCAGCGCTGAACTTTTACAATTATTCACTTTCAATTATTATTACAGCTTCCCAAAACTTTTACGATTTGTCTCATTCTTCTCTTTACTTATATTAGACCATCGTCCGATGAATACGTCATTTATCTCCTGTTCACCTGATAACACTGCCTGGGTTAACGATGGTATTGTATTCACCTGTTCGTCAGTCAGTAGTCCATCCCCTGCTACGTATGTGATATATCACAACGGCAAGATAATTAAGAAGAACAAATCCGGATATCACAAAATATGCAACGTCAAACTACAGCACGCTGGTACCTACATGTGTGAGCCAAGAAATACGTTTGGTGTCGGAGAAAGGAGAAGTGTCCGTTTAACTGTTTATAGTGAGTAGAGGACTCGCTTATTTTCAATTATCAGATAGGAAACAGTGAAGGCTATTATGCCTGAAAAGGACCCACAATAATACAAAAAGTATGTGATCTCATTTTTTGTTTGTATTACAGGAAAGCCAACTGCTCACGTGATTCCACGTGTAATGAACGTTACAGAAGGGAGCCCTGTTCTTTTTATATGTAACGCCACAGGGAGCCCACCACCCAAAATCACGTGGACAGCCATGTCCAGTGGAGAAATCTACAACGGGAGCCAACTTGAAATAAGAACTGTCCAGAGAAATGACACAGGAAATTATCAATGTTCAGCAAGTAATGGATTATCAAGCCCCGTTAAAGATATTGCGTTTCTAAATGTATATTGTAAGTAACAGTAGTGAACACTTATGTTGTAGTGTGAAATTGCAGCTGAACATTTTGGCTTTGGTTTCTGTAAGCTTGCCAGTGTTATTTCATTCTCAATAACTGACTGTTTAGAATGGCTAGGAGTAAATGACAATGCATTTGACGGAATTCTTAGGTAGCAATTTAACGAGGGGAGAGGGGTCTTAAAATATTATTTATGCTGCTCAAATTGTACACAATCTAAGACCACTATCGCGGAGTGGTTTTCAGGGCCTGCTTTCGGTTTACTTTTTAGATGGACGAGTTTTTAATTGTATGACTATGCAAGTAATTCCTTGAGACAATCAGGACTTAATTTTGCTTCCATCAAAATTGAGCTTTACATGATTTTGTTCTATTGTTACTAGAGGGCATTTCTTATGCTGTTAACGGGTTTCGTGGCATTAGTTTAATGTTTGGTTAATGCTTGCAAATAGCTTTATTTTTTGCTATATTGCTTTACGTATAACTTGCAAAGATTTTCTTTAAAAGAATTTCAGAAGAGTTTCTCTTGCACTGGGTTTTCCTAAAAAACAATTTTCGGCCTACAAGTGTGTTTTAATACCCTTTTGTTGATTATTTCTTTGAAGACGCACCTACAATTACCAACGCAGCCGGGCCAAACGTCACAATCAAGGAGGGTGGTACGCTGAAACTCTATTGTCATAGCGACGGAAATCCTCAGCCAGTTATCAGTTGGAAATTGCTGGGCACCAATCAAACACTGCATGGAGAAAACGAGCGCCTTGTGGTACAAAATACACAGAAATCACAAGCAGGAGTTTATTTGTGCACGGCGAGTAATTTCTTGGGGAATGATTCTAAAACAATAGCTGTGGATGTTTGGTGTAAGTATATTACACGCCAGAAGTAGAAATTAAAATTAGCTGTGCATGTTTTGAAATTTACACCTTATTCAACGATTCTCTATTTGACACCTCTTTAAATTCGAGGTCTGTAGCGGACCGAGGTTCTTCTTGTCGCTTTATACTTAATCGTACCTTTTTGTCGTACATCATGCCAGGTATCTAAAAATCCTCGCGCAATCTATCTGTGGCTGCACTAAGTACGTAAAACTGATTACGAAGGCGAATAATGACAGAGTGAGGTTACGATAACTGCACTGGTAACAATAAACAAACATTCTTAAGATCCTGACAGTAAGTAAGTACAATAGTTTTACGGAAAGCATGATCTGATTCCAATATATTATCTCTTGGTCACCTGGTTATTTTTGCAGACAAACCAAACAATACCAGTCCAACATCTGAATGAAATGCAACTCTTGAGTGACAATCACATGCACAACAAACTCCAATCCGTCACCTTACACTTTCTACAAAGATGGCGTCGTTGTATAGGAAGGGTTCAATAAGCTTTCCTACTTACGTTACTGAATTGGCCAAGCCGCACACTCACAGTTCAATTATAAATATATTGATAACCGAGGTGGCCCCCTATAAGCCCAGTGGGTTCCTGGAGGTCTCCTCGCCCTACATAAACTGTGCAAATTGTAAAAAATACATTCTTGCTATGTGGCAAATAAAATAATGATGATGACGATTGTACTTTTCACGTCAGGCCCTCCGTTTCTCATTGATGGACCACGCAATCAAACAATCAATGAAAGTGATACATTGCTGCTGACTTGCAATGTTGGAGGCAATCCAGCGCCGAATATTTCTTGGTATCGTCATGACAGTGATAAAGAATTAGCAACAGGGAGTGCTTTGCTCATAAGTCACGCAAACAGAAGTCACGCAGGGAGTTATCGTTGTATCGCTTCCAATGGGTTTGGTAATCCTGTCACTTCTCAAGCTACAGTACTCATCAACTGTAAGTTCATCATAATAATCATTATAATGAACTTATCAGGCCTCAAAAATCAAATCGAAGAAACCAAGGCACATGGCTACAGACACTGCCAAAAACCAACATGGTGAATCAAGTTTATTTTTCATCAAATAGTGTAGGCCTTTCCGTTTTTTCTTTTTGGCTCTGAAGAACGAGTTCTCGTGAAAATGAGTTTGTTTTATTTGAAAATAAACGTGCAGTTAAAACACATTTTCATGTAACAGGTTTTACACGAAAAGTTGTCTTGACACTTAGGCAAAAGGCAACTCGGTCTATTGCCACATAAGTAGCTTATTTGCTTTCAGGTATTTAACAACAAAGTAGTTTTCTCAGTGTAGCCTTCCTCCTTCGTAAGGCCTTGAAAGACACTTTTCCAGTTTCAATGAAGGAACAACTACATGGAACTCTCTCTCCCCCCTAATTGATAACGAATGTATCGACATGGCTTTAAAACTAGCAGAACTTATATCATGTAAAAAAACGAAAACTGCTCGTTTCATTTTTTTCATCCAGATAAACCAATAATACTTTCCGATAGGAAAAATCTCAGCTCATGGATTGATCACGACACTCAAATGCAGTGCCGCGCGGAGGGCTTCCCTCGACCAACTATTCACTGGTCTGCGAAAGGCGTGGTGACTAGCCTCATACTCTCAAAGACAACTACACAGAGCACATTAACTATAACACCAAGCAGCCAATCAGATTTCACCATCTACTCCTGTTACGCACAGAATATTCTTGGATACGACAGTATAAGCTTCGTACTTGTACAACTTGGTAAAGTATTCTGTTGGATAAAACATATTTAATAGGGGGAATGGTTATGAAGCCCGGCAAAGTTCTTTGTTATAGGTTTTTGTTCCCTATTTTGAGGGTTGACCGTGCACAAAACCTGACAATATACAATAGGTGGTTACGTGTGTTCATGCAACTTACTAATAAAAACATTGCGATTACGTAATTCATGCCTAGTGTATTTCCAGCGTGAAACAAAAGATGTGCACGTTCATGGACCTTCCAACCTCAATCTTGGCCTTTTTGTTTGCTCCTTTGATGTTTGCCAGGCTTCCTAACCATTTCCTCTATTGACTATGGATAAAATCACTCACTGTTCATTTATCGCCTTATTTAATTCCTATTGCATCTTCAGTTACAAACACTAAGCACTGTCCCCTTTCACTGATTCTTTCATTTTTTTTAATTGTATTTACTTGTTACAGCAAAACCTGATCCTCCAGTTATAACGGAATCCAGCAGTTCCTTTATCCGAGTGACTTGGAAAGCCCCAATAAGCAAAACAGGAAAACCTGTGATTGGCTACTTAGTTCAAGCAATTGACGACAAGAACCCAAATAATGTGCTTAACTGTTCTGACGTCACCAATACTAGCTGTACCATATATGGATTAGAACCCGACACAACTTACCTCGTCCGAGTACAGGCCACGAACGCCGAGGGTTACAGTTTTTCAGCGCATAAAAAAGTTGTAACAAAGTAAATAATTTTGTTTCCTTGGTTTGTGTTCTGTTGAAGTTGAATTTCGTTGTTGATTTCACGTGAATATTGCAAAGATCTGCAGGAGAACCCTATAATATGCCGGGCTGCTTTTGCCAATCCATAGTTAAGTTAATAAACCCCAGTTCATGATGGTTTGGCATCTTTACCACGATTTTGCTTTGTCTCGTGAATAGTTCATGAATGCAAGTTTTCATGCAGACAGTCACTCATGTTGGCAGACTATTCAATACCGCACACACCCTTGATACCACTGGTTTATTTAAGGTTATTCAAAGGGTAAGGAAACAGAGACGAAAAATGGAGCAAATAAAGGACTTCCAACAACCATGTTAATAAGCGTCCTAGCAGGCATTGGTGGAGCCATTTTATTCATAGTTGTGGTCTCTCTGCTGGTAAAACGGTTGAAGTCAACTGGGAAAGGTAAGTAACGTACACAGCAACTCTGACTGCACCTTTATCGTAATCTTGGCATGGTATATAGGATAACAAGATTGAGACAAGTCATGGAGCACATGATCATCACGCTTCCAACTAGTCTGAAATGAAAACTTCAATACATAACCTCTTCGGTTGCTCAAACTCCTTATAAATCAGTAGCGCAAATACTATGAGTATGCGCAACACCACCTACACCAATGTTCAAGGTGAGCTTATGACTAAAAAAGCAAAACAAAACAAATTAATACCGTACTTACTTAAATTAAAACTCCCTCCCTAAATAGCGCCCCCATGAACGTTTCCTCACAGCAGTGTTCCCAAGCGTTCTTTGAACCTTTCATTGACAGGGGGGGGGGGGGGGGGGGGGATGGAGGGGGTTATTTAGAACATTCTGACTTCAAAATACAGTTTAAATGAGCTATCAAATCTCTGTCTTATCTAACTCTTGTGCGCGCAATTGATTTTCTGCCGGGTTCAGGTTACCTTCTTATTACATTAATAGTCACTTATAAAAATGAAAATGATCTATACAATTCCACAATTAATCAAAACTATAACAAAATTCTCGAACATGATTGGTTATCAGTAGCCCGATTTGAGCACTAATTGGACAGTGTACGCGTCATGCTTGTAATAAATTGGACAGTGTAATAGGACAGTTTACATGCCATTTGCGCGAGCTGCTATGTAGACTATCAAGTTCATTCTCCCGTGCATTGCCGCTAAAAGAACAGACTGAAAAGACTGTTATGTCTTTATTCATGGAGACGTTTAACCAATGGTTATTTTGTGTCTCAAATTTTTTTTATAGTTTTGATTAACTGGTAATAATAGAATCCCCCTCTAAGGTACTAACTTCCTTCATAATAGAATCCCTCTCTAAGGTACTAATATGCTTTATAATAGAATCATGTAGAATCCCCCTCTAAGGTATTAACATGCTTCATAATAGAATCCCCCTCTTAGGTGCTAACTTTGCATTTGTAATAAGCGCAACGAATATTATATCTGAATACAGCAGTGGTGCTCCGTGTAACCGGTGCTGCACGCTTCATCTCCCTCAAGATTTTCTATTTCTGCGTAAGAGCACGTACACGTAGTTCGGGAATCCATGAAAGCCCGGTTAAACGATATTTAAAGGTTCAAGTAACAAAATCAATCTTTTCACTTATTTGTCATTGAGCACCCTTAGAATTCTTTGGCAGTTATTTCGCACCTTTTGATTGTTTTTTTTTTTTAATTCCAGCATCAATCACTGAAGAATGAATTACAGACACTGGCTTGGTGCACAGGCGTTATTGTTACAAACCCTAAACTTATAAACCCTATCATCGATTCTTTTCTACGCCATTTATTTGAATTTATGTGGAGACCACAACACTACATGCAGTTTCGTTGTGTTAAGTCAACCAGATTTCCAGTGTTCTGAGGCTTGTATAAGCGAAAAAAAAAATTCACTGTTCGAACAGCTGAAACGTGTACGATTTTTTTCCTTAAATAAAACTTTGCGGTAGGATCAGTCTTTGTTGTTAACATGTTTATATGGAGATAATCGGGATAAAACTTTTTGAAAATAATTTATATTTCATCAAAATAGAGTAATATCTTTGGAAAAAGGGGGTCATCTGGAACAAACATCAGACAGTTTTTTACGGCATGTTGTGTCAATTATTTCTAAATAACAAAGGTCCCCTCTAATTTTCCCTCCCTTCAGCGCCTGTCACGTAGTCTATTACTTCAGTATGGTTTCGTCACTTTTCACTACCTTGGTATTTTCTGAAAACCGTGAAATTTAATTTCGGTGTTTCGTCATCCTCGGATGTCGTTACTTTTGGGACCGCGCGGCCACACCCACAAGCACAGTCCACATAGTTGACTTAAAGAATATACCAATTTTTCCAAAATGGCAGCAAATACATTATTCTTTTGTCTTCATGTTAACTGGCCCTCACTGCCTCAGTCGCATCTGCAGAATTCAAAAGAATTATTGGCTTATAACGAGGCAACAAATGCCTATTAACATTTAGGCAAAATAATAAGGTGTATGACACAAAACAAAACCATGCCTCAGCCTTAGATGACTTACTTAACATCAAATTACATCAAAAAGAGAAAAAATTGCCACAATTATATTGGATTCCTAAGCTTCACAAGACACCATATAAGGCACGGTTTATTGCTGGTTCATATTCATGTACCACCACTAAACTCTCTAAATTAATAACTGACTGCCTTAAACTAGTTAAAGATCATTGTACTGCTTACTGTAAAACTATTCAAGGAAGAACAGGTGTTAACAGCATGTGGATCATCAACAACTCATTGGATGTACTTCGCACATTGCAACAAAAACAACTTTCGCTAGACAAGATAAGTACATGGGATTTTTCAACTCTGTATACAAGCCTACCACACGCTAAGCTTAAACTTCAACTGCATGATCTACTAGAAAGAGTTTTTACCACCAGAGGAAAAGGCTTCATTGGAACCAATAACTATCACACTTTCTGGGCGAATGATAAAAAGTCTACAAAGTACACTTACTTTTCTTGCAGAGAACTTTGCCTCGCTATTGACTTTCTTATCGACAACATCTACGTCCATTTCGGAAACTCAGTTTTTCGACAAGTTATTGGAATACCAATGGGCACTAACAGTGCGCCTTTATTGGCTGATCTGTTTCTCCACACTTTCGAGTACGATTACATGCTCAAAACTATGAAGCAAGACATGCCAAAGGCCGTCGCATTCAGCAACACCTTTCGTTACATCGACGATTTAATCAGCATTAATAACGAGACTTTTGGGCCTTCAATCAGCGATATTTACCCGTCAGAACTGGAACTAAAGGAAACTACACTGGCATCAACCGAAGTGTGTTATCTCGACACGAAAATCAGTCACGGAGATAACAACACACCCTTCCATATCAGCGTTTACGACAAGAGAGATGACTTTACATTTCGGATTGTCAATTTTCCACATATGGACAGCAACATTCCAGCCAATCCAGCTTATGGAGTTTATATATCTCAATTGGTGAGGTATGCTAGGATTTGCACATCAAAGTTGGACTTCATACACAGACTACGATGCCTATCTTCACGTCTTCTTCAGCAAGGCTTCAAACTTACGTCGCTTTTTAAATCGTTTAATAAATTCTTCAAAAGCCACGGCGCATTAATTGGGAAA
The DNA here is from genome assembly GCA_963693305.1 of Meandrina meandrites. Lineage (NCBI taxonomy): Eukaryota > Metazoa > Cnidaria > Anthozoa > Scleractinia > Meandrinidae > Meandrina > Meandrina meandrites. The sequence continues at coordinate 16,163,148 of OY855911.1, read as the reverse complement.
TACGACGCTACTTTAAGAGAGTTAAGATCGGCGGTTCATGGTTGAAAACCACCGACGTATCCTTTGCTTGTTTGTTGTCTTTGTGTCGTCTAAATAATCCTAGTTCCTCAGTTCACACATGCTTCCTTTTACTTGGATAAAGGTGCGCGCGCTTGTCTCGTTATATCCGCGCGCTTTGCTTAATTCATTTGACGTGTGCGCTTAGTTCGTAATTTAACGGTTTAGTTTATTTTGCATTATTTTCCTTATTATTATTTTTGTAGTAACTGTGCTCACATCGTGGGTGGCTCCTCCTAAAATGTTCTGCAATTGGTATAGGATTTAATGGAGCCGAAACCAATTGTAGAAATGCACGCATTTTAGGTATCCTACTGATGAACGGTTACAACAATTAGATATTTACAGGAGCTACTATTGTGTTCGTGGTCTGTCCCCTTAGAACTGTGAATTCAGTACAAAATAAAAAGTGCATCGTTGCGAGATCGAGGTTCTGCGTGTGGCATGTACATGTTAAGCAAAACTTGCAACGCAATATCACTAAGACGAACCAATCAGCCGGAGCGCGTTCTTTGCTCGTGGAAGATTTCAAGATGATACTTTTCAACGGGTGCTTTGCAAGCCGTGTGCACAAAAGTTGCGAAGGTGTGACACCCCATTCTGCAACTTGCAACGTGGTTTGGTCCTCATCATTGCGTTGCAAATTGCAGTGTTTTCATTGTTTCAGCCTTAATACAAGCATTTACCCAAGATTTTAATGCCTATGAAAACACAAAACAACAGCTGAAAAAACGACGACAGAAAAAATGTTTAGGTTTTATGGAGAAGAGAAAATTTTTCGGGATTCCTTCACAACATTAATGGCCGATAAAAAAAATCTAGATCGGACTGGATCGGACCGGGTTAACAAAACCTGGAACGGATGTGCTCCAAATGACAAAACCCGCGTCGGATCCAAAAAAATTCTCGCAAAAATAGTCTCGTGATATCTCTATTCAAAGATAGCGCAAAAGAAGTAATCCGACGTTCTCTGCGTTTCTTTGTAGTCAGTATTATCTTGGTAAGAAGTTTTCTTATTCAGTGACCCTGCTTATGATTTCTTTTCCTTGAGGGAAAGATCAATTACCAACATGGCGAAATAGAAGTACTGGATCCTCTCACTGTAGAGGATCTAATCAGCTATAACTGATGTACCCACGAACCCTTGGAATGTCTCGTATAATGAAAATTGAAATTATTTTTTCTAACTCTAAAATAAAAATTCAATTGCCAGTTGTCCCACATCCTCATGCACAGCCCTCGAAGCACTCAAAGAAAACTTAGGACTTAGTTTTAACTTAAGTTTTTTGAACTAAGATATTCATTTTGAACTACAATCATGATGGCAAAAATTTTATCGGCACGTTTGGAATAAAACCAATACGTGTACTGGCCTTATACTTCTTTCTGTGGCATCTTCGATTAAAGACATCACGTGACTATTTTGGCGGGAATTTTTGGCGACCCGACTTTTTTGGATCCGATCCAGGTTTTATCAGTCGGATCACATCTGGTCCAGGTTTGATAGCCCTGTCTGATCCGGTCCGGGTTTTGTCAATCTGGTCCGATCCGGTCCGATCCATGCTGTATAAACGGCCAACTTTAATGCTGCCTTTCCAGGCATTCAGATTATAAGATTGTAAGAGAACAAGGTTTTGCTCTCGATGTTTTTGGGCTTCAACATAAGTGTGCGATTATATAGTGATGATGTCAGCCTTAGCAACAGGTTGATTGGCAGCATTTCGTCACTGTATCCAAGCACCGCTATGAGGAAAAAGGAACATGCCGAATCCCCCATGGTGAGCACAAACGGATGTTTTTTTATAGAAAAATAAATAGCTCGAACATCATGCATGGCTTATAAAAGTAGGCACGCGTTTTTACTGTAGGACTGAACTTTGGAAACTTACTGTGGACATAAAAGGTGTGATATTGTTTACCTTTCTTGTTATTGAAAAACGACTTCCGAACAGGAGCATTAGCAAGCAATGAACAATATCCGCGAGCTGTAAACAGAGCCGTTTACGTAGAATTTGAAAAGATTACAGGAATTTAAAATGACTATTTCGTTGCCTTATTGTCTAGAAAAGATGCAAGTCAAGGAAAATATAGAAATTGGTGCTCATTTCACTGAAAATTATGTTTTTAGCTGACCGACAAAATTATCATATAACTTATGCACATCGCTTGTTTTGTCTGTTTAACATCCTGGCGGAATATGTAGCATAGCTTAATTTACATAAAGAGACACGTAAAAACTCGTTAAAAACTGTTATTTTCTTGTGGGAACCCTCTCAGAACGAAATAGATGACGACAGCCAATATTACTGATTGTCGTTAATTTGCCACATTGCCAATTTGCAGTGAAATGTTGCCAATAACTCGGCCTCATACGAGATTATTAATATGATAATATGAACGGCGAGGCGGAAATTATTTCGGTTGAGTTATAGACATGTTTGCTGTGTCATCGGGAAAGTTGTCAAGTTCAAGGCAGCTGAAATATAAGTGGGTATGTGGTATTTATAAGAGTTCCATGAACAGACTAAAAATATACACAACTCATCCTGGTACCTTGCTTTGAAAAGAAAAATACAACTATGAAAAACTTGCGCTCGACAACGCACGAAAACAAAACTGCATTGTAGCCATTGTAGTCAGTTAACGTGTGCTGGGGGAGGGGGTGGGGCGCTTTGAAACGTCCGGTCTCTCACGTCACTCCTGGAAACGTCAGAAATTCATCAAGACATTTTGCGCAACAAAATCACGCTAAATAAGGTCTGTGTAATATAATTCGTGTAAGCTGAGTTTGCCTGTAGATTTTGCACGGATCTTGCCGCGCTCGGCCCTATGTTCCCGTCAGGACCTGTCACTCAGTAAATAATCTTATGTTATATTTTATCATTGCTTAGAAGGAAAAATCCATTTCTTAAGCGAGACATCTTTGTGCACCAAATTTCCTAAATTACTCATACACAAAGCGAGAAAGTGCACATTGTTCAGAAACGAATGTACTCTGTATCTCTTCGCGGTCTACCTAGGATATGAGCTATAAAAAAAACTGTATAGAAAATATAGTGCTATACGTATTTTAAACACCTATAAACATTTTTTGCATAGTTTTTAGAAACGGATGAGTTTCTAATTGTTTTTTTGTTTTGATTTTAAGAAAAGAAGTGTACCAGGGACAGCTTAATTCACTATCACGAAAAAGGTTATATGATAGTTTTGAAATGTTAGTAGATTTGCTCATAGTGCTACATGCTGACCATGCTACATACCTTGTAACTATACATGTTACATTGTATTTGACATATGACATTAGTTTCCCTTCATGATATATAAAACTATCACCTCATCAGAATCAAAAGAAAACAAGTCAGAATTCTTGACGCCTTCCTTGTAAATTATCTGCTATAGGTTATTTTCTCGAGAGATTTTCTTTTTCAAGTTCCCTGGAGTTGCATTGCTGTTAGTTGGATTCTCCAGCGATGTACGTAATGGTGTCACTGTATTATTTGAGCTACGAAAACAGTTCTTTACAATCCTTCTTAGAGCGTCGCGAAAACATTTGTTTCGATAAAAGTATATTATAGGATTAATAGCAGAGTTTGCAAAACTTGCGGTAACAGGTGCTATATAACTGACTCCGTAATTTTTTTGTGGACTCTTAGCGATGTGATATCCAAATGGCGCCCAGAATACTGTGAAGAAACCTATAACAAGTGCAATAGTCTTTGCCAGTCGCTTGTCCTTTTCTCTGTTAGCAGCTTGGTGGTTTTGAAGCTCTCTTTGCCTGAGAGAGTTCTGTTTTTGAACTGTTATGAAGATTGCTGAATAACACATAATTACAACTGAATACAAAGCAATAATCCCGCTTAGAATAAAATATATGTACACAAGTTTGTCTTCCACAAACGCGTCTAATATAGGCACCACCATAGCCAAAAACCAATAAAATATTAAGATGGACTTTAAAGTTGTTGGAGTGACGATGCTTTTATATTTCATAGGTTTTAAGATGACGAAACATCGATCGATGCTCATCGTAGCGAGAGTTAAGATAGATACAGCACATGACAAATTTCCAATAAAGCGAGCGGCGTGTTCAGCTCTCACGTAACACTTGCCGTCAAGTTTGCCAACAAAAATTGAAATAACCAGCGGTTGAGTCAGTATATTAACCATAAGGTCTGCCAGCGCTAAATTGGCGATACAGTAATTTGACACGACTCGCAGGCTTGGTGTGAACAGCACGGTGAGACACACAAAGGTGTTCCCTGCACTTCCAATCACGCTTATCAAGGAGTTCACAGCAATGAAAACTCCGCCATCCAGAGATGTTAAAGTACATCTGTTAGTATCAACTTTTATATCAGAAAACATGTTAAATGAATCAAATTATTGCATGTTGTACAGGAGATGCAAGCTGGCCACTACTGCCTCAACTATCGCCCGGTTGTGCAACATATCCTTGAATGTTGTTAGCACTAGGGAAAAGATACTATTAACACACTTCCATATATGGTTGTCATGAAAATTGGCAAATATCGATGTTTACTTGTTCGTTTGCACAGGAAACAGGTATTGTCTGATGTTATTGCGTACTGTGCCTTTTATTTACCGGAGTTATTAAACGTGTATGCTAAACTGTGTAATTATCTACCTAGGATAGAAGAACTCGAAGGTTTAAAGGAAATTGAATGTGCGAAAGTGATATTGCTATAATAATAATTCCAAAACGATGATAACATTTTCTTTATTTATATATGTTAACATATGACATGTATGAAACTTTGTTACTCTGCAAAGTTTGTAATCGAGATAAAACATAAGCGCTTGGGTGTTTCCTTTTATAAAAGGAATTATCTCAATCAATATTGAATTTAGTTGTTCCGCCGATTACTTTATTTCATCAGTCCGTTTTTTTGAATATTTCCCAACTTATTTTTCACTTGTGTTTTTAAAGTTTATTTTGGGTGGTTATATTCACTAACTGAAAGTATTGCAATCTGTTGTAGATCGGCTTCAAGAAAAACTCTTTCCTAAAGTCTAATAAAAACGGGAAAAAATAGCCTAACAATTCCCTTTGACGTGTGTACCTCACCAAATAACTCCCCTCGGAATCCCCTCAATACAGTAGAGTTCAATCTATTTGCAAGTGTATTCAAATGACAATAGAGATCGATGTAGTGCCCTTACTTTAATTAGAAACGTTGGCCATTAAAAAAGGGAGAGTGTCTTCAGGAAGATTCCTGACCAGTTAAAAGCCAGTGTGAGAGTTGAAGGTTTAGATGATTCTGCGTTCTCTGTAGACCAGTTGAGACGGAAGCTCAAATGGTCTAATGGTTTAAGCAAGCTTTGAGTTGTTGGCAGCCACTTTCCACATGCAAGACTGATGACCAAGCCAGAGGCAGGCAGTGTTGGTACCAGGCAAGGAAGCATATACGCCCTAGGGATTTATCCCTCAGTCCAGGTAACTAACCCTTACCTACGTACGCCCGAGACATCCGTTTCAAGGCCATCCTCGGAGGCCCAGGGGCAGTTATTCGGAGGCGAAACGAAGTACACCCTGCAAAAATCGTAGGGACGAAAGTTTTCAAGAAAGGGCTGAACTTCTTGAAAACTTTTGTCACTCTAATTTGTTTCGCCCCGACTGAGTACCCCTGGATCTCCAAATTAAGGAAAATTCAAGGTCGGCTTTCTAAATACTCGCCCACGTTTCCTTCTATTAGATAATCGAGAGAAAAGTATCGTTGAATAGCGTGAATTGTACGTTAGATCACTTTTATCATATGCCTCTCTACGAGTGGCAAACGATCTAAAATTACCCGAATTTACTCTAAGGTCACCCGAAGGGCTTAATTCCGTGTCTAGTACAACTGCCTAATCATAAAATAGAACAAGCAACTTCTAATAAATATAATGTTACCAAGCAACCTTTGACTTATGATTAACGCGTGCTCAGTAAGTACTAAGTGCTGTGCTCTGAAAACCACAAGTAAAATAAACAAAGATGGGACGTATAAAGGAATTACTTGAGAACTAAGAACTCCGAAGAATACCTGAATGCCGGCTCTATAAAAATAAACGAATCCTTAGCTTGGAGTAACAGTTTCCTGTTTTGTTTCAGATGGAGTTGTTTTTTGCTGTTGTTGGAATAACTTTTCCCACCTTACACTTTTGAGGTGAAGTTATTATCTGACAAGAAACCACGATATATACGAAGAATAGCATATTTGAAAAGGTTTTCCATTTCCGTTGAGTTCATCTTTGTTTGTTGGTTTTGAAATTCTCCAGATAACCCTAGCCTTTCAAATGGTATATCATTTGGTTTTTGGTGTTCGTACTATTACAGTAGCTACTATTTCACAAAAATACGGCATTCCTGGAATTAGTGAAAGGGTTAAATCTGAAATGGAAAAAAATGTATCTTGTTGTAACATGTCAAGCTCTCAAAAGAAAGCGGTTATCACTTTAATTGAAAAACAAGGAAAAGATCGAACACTTATTGAAAACTGGAGGCCTATTTCTCTCATTAATGTTGACGCCAAAATTACATCAAAAGTAATCGCAGCAAGAATAAAAAAAGTGTTGCCAAGTATTATCCATCACAATCAAACAGGTTATGTTAAAGATCATTACATTGGAGAGACAGTTCGATCGATTTTTGATATAATGGAATTTACAGATAGCCAAAATATTCCCGGTATCTTGATTTTTATTGACTTTAAAAAAGCGCTTGACACTTTAGAATGGAATTATCTGTTCAATTGTCTTGAAGCATTCAATTTTGGCTCTGATTTTATTCGTTATGTAAAAATGTTCTATACTTATATTCAGAGCTGCGTGATAAATAATGGAATAGCATCGGATTATTTTATGCTGGAGCAGGGTGTGAGACAAGGAGGTCCGCTATCCCCCTATCTTTTTCTTCTTGCAGTTGAGACGTTAGCAATATCTATTCGCGAAAATAAAGAAATTAAAGGGGTAAAAATTGGACAGGAGGAAACTAAACTTCTCCAATATGCGGATGATACAACGGCAGTTCTTTCAGATCTAAATTCGGCTCAAATTTTATTTCAGCAGCTTGAGTTTTTTAAATCGCTCAGCGGCCTAGAGGTTAACAACTCAAAAACTGAGGGCTTTTGGGTGGGGTCTCTAAAAGACAATGATATGAAACCACTTGGAATAAAATGGCCAAGTGAACCAACCGCCCTTAGGTGTTTTCTTCACTTATGATCAGAGGTTACTTTATGAGAAGAACTTTCAAGAAAAAATTGATAGTATGAAGAAGCTTACCAACATTTGGTCTTCTAGAGGGCTCTCTGTTTACGGGAAGGTAGCTATAATTAAATCTCAGCTGATTTCTAAATTGGTCTATACGTCTTCATTACTTCCAACTCCTTCCCAAATTATCAAAAAAGTGAATCATATAATTTACATTTTTTTTTATGGAGTGGAAAAGACAAGGTGACAAGGCTATCCGTCATCAATAATTACGAAGCAGGTGGTATAAAAATTATGATAGATGTAGATAGTTTAATTAAAGCCTTAAGACTTGCATGGTTAAAGCGAATCTTTAGCAATAATAGTGCCACGTGGAAGACCTATTTCATGTTCCCCTTAAAAGAGTTAGGAGGCCCTTTAATTTTCAGCTGCAATTATAATATAGATGACCTCTCTATAACATCACTTTTTTTATAAAGAGCTTTTACAGTGGTGGTCACAATTCCGCAATGATTTTGCAGACCAGAAAGACTGGTCTTCTGTAATTTGGAATAATAAGGATATAAAAATAAATGGCAAACCAGTTTTCTACAAGAAATTTTTCTACTTTGGAATATATTCTGTCAGTGATCTTTTATTCAACCTTAGCAACATCAAATCCTACTACGTAATAAGTAAAGAATTAAAAAAGGTCAATTTTCTTACACGGACTGGACTTAGACATGCGATACCACTCAGTTTAAAGAAGATTAGTGGTCCCACTAAAGGTGATCCTATCTTCAAACATAACGGAAATATTTTTGACATCACGAAAAACAAAGCAAAAGATTATTACTCCTTGATTGTTAGTAATAAAGCCCAACTTCTGAACCATGCACATAAACTGAAACGCGATTTTAAATTATCCGAAGATGACTTGAAACTTGTTTACAATCTCCCCCATACAGTGGCCCTTGAACCTTATGTTAAGGCCTTTCAGTACAAGGTCTTAAATTCTATACTTTATACTAATACAAAATTACAAAAAATTGGCTACATTGAGCAGGATAAATGCACTTTTTGTAACTTAGAACCTGAAACATTACAAAACTTTTTCTTTAATTGTCCGCACTCGAGTTTATTCTGGAAAGATTGCGAGCAATACGTCTTTGCTATCACAAAACAAAACAAAGTTCTCAACTTGCAGGACATCATCATTGGTATCATAGATTCATCGTCAGGTCCCTTACTAAATTATTTAATATTAATTGGTAAACTTTATCTATGGGACTGCAGAAGGAAACATCTACTTCCGTGTATTGAAGGTTTTAAATTTAAATTTAAGATCAAATACCAAACAGAAAAATACATTTATACTAAGAATAATAACTTACATACATTTCATAACAAGTGGACGAAGAATTTTCCTTTTTAAGTTGTTGTAGATGTGTTTGTGTTAGGTGTTTTAGAACGTATTGAATAGTAATCATATAGGCTTGTTAATACATAAAGAACTTTGTATAAAGTACTAATTATCAAACATGCCATCAGCAGTTGCGAGGCTGTTAGGCTTTCTCTCTTACTAGTAAAAAATTATAACCACTGAAATAAGTACTGAAAGCAATGTAAACGTAAGTAACGTAAGTATTTTGTAAATAGTGTAATCAGTGTAATGTTATGTAGGACTGTAAGTAATGTAAGTATGTAATGTAAGCAATTAGTATGTTAACGATTAAAAAAAATATTAGTCATATTAAACTATAAATAATTAAAATGTGGAAAAGTCATATCAATTATTGGCTACGTACGTAGACATTTGCAAGCTAAAAATACGTTAGAAGTTACTCCCATTGACGTCATGATCGACCAAAAAAAGCCCGCGTGTAGTTGGGATTTAGTAGCTAGACAACATTTTTTAATTATAAATACTGTTTGTTATGATCAATCAATGTGAGAACAAATTGCGTTAGATACTATATGAAAACTGTTTGTTCTATATTTAGCTACCAATGCGAAAGTGTTATATTTAGTCAAAGATATTTGAGTAAAAATGTTCCCAAGACCGTCTTTCGTTTTAGCGAGGCCTACCTTGCAACGAACCCCTGTTTAAATAGATCTCAATCTGCAGATTGGTCTGTCGTAGTAAATGCAAAAATATTTAATTTAAATGTATCATGACCGACAATATCTTACTGTTCTAGAATTAGATAGAGCTATATCAATACTGGTAACAATGCAAGAATATCGATACCATCTTGAGAGGCTAACATTAAACTCACTCCTTACACAAGATTGAGTCTGGAGTATTTTAAGTGTGAGTTGGACTGAGTCGTAGATTGTCTTAACAACTAGCGCTCAAGCTACAACACTCTAAAGTTCCATCCAGAATATTTCTCAACATATCATGTATTCAGATTTAGAGGCTAGTCCACATCGATGTACATTGACATATCTTGACGGAAGTCTGCTAATATCAGTGAACGCTTTACTATGTGTGGTCGGGAGCCTGGGTAACATTTTTGTTTACCTCACCATTTTTCTCACACCAACTCTGCGGGTTGTGTCCAGCTACTGTATTGTCAATTAGCCCTGGCGGATCTCTTGGTCACCATGTTGGCCCAGCCACTCTTCATTGCAATTCTGGCAGGAAAAATAAACGGCCAGTGTTTTGTGAGTGCAGAATACGCTGCTCGCTTCATAGGAAATCACTCGTGTCCAGTTTCAATGTTGACTCTTGCAACTATGAGCATTGAACGGTGTTATGCTATCGTAAAACCAATGAAATACAAAGCAGTGGTGGCGGCTACACTCGTGAGATCTCTGCTGTTGATCGATTGGTTAAGCTTCTCCTTAATTGTGCCTGTGTTAGACGCTTTCGTCAAGAACAAGTTCGTTTACATTTGCTACATTTTAAGTGGCATTGTTGTGATGTTTTATGTTGTCCTTATCAGCTATTCAGTAATTTTTATAACCATCAATAGACAGAATTCGGTGAGGGAAAGAGAACTTCAAGATTACGAAACCGCTAGCAGAGAAAAAGAAAAAAGGCTGGCTAAGACAATAGCACTGGTGATCGGTTTCTTTACGTTCTTCATGGCTTCCTTTCGTGTTACTTATCGCGATAAAACCCAATAAGAATAGTCTGAAATGTCATCCGTCCTCTCTTCCTTACCCCCCAGAGGAGGGGCGCGGGCGAGAAGGACGTCGTCCTCGCCTCTGGGGGGTAAGGAAGAGAGGACGGATGACATTTCAGACTACAATAAGAACTATGGCAAAGCTTTTATCTCTGGTGTCACCGCAAGTTTGGCAAATTCCGCGATAAATCCGATAATATACTTCTATCGCAACGGTTTTCGTCAAGCTCTAAAAACATACTAAAGGGTCGTGTCCTAAAGAAGCAAACTTTTTCCGGACGCAAAAAGGCAAAGTTTTGACACCAAACTCTGAAAACGAAGGCTATAACAGAAGAGAAAGGACAACAATAAACACATTTTCATGTTTAACCGTCTACATCATTAATCAGTCCCCAGAATATTTTAGTTACTGTCTTGCGTTCATCTTCTTCTTTCTGTCGTTAAGAACAGCGAGAGAATTGATCAAGTTATTGTGAAAGTGGTAATTTGCGTAAAAGTGAACCGCCTTTGAAACGCAGGTTTCAAAATGTAACCTAAACTTTAGTCTGCTGGCTGACGGAGACGGTGTATACGTAAGCGGAGTCATAAGGTCGACGGAATCGGAGTCGGCCGCATCCAAAGCAGACGTTTTTTGGGGGGAAATGCTTCGAAAACAGCGATTACGAACGACCGCCCGCCATTTTGAGCGCGTGATTTCTCCCTGGTTCGCACGCTCAAAATATCAGCCGGTCGTTCGTAATCGCTGTTTTCGAAGCATTTCCCCCGCAAAAACCGCCTGCTTTGCAGGCTACGGAGTCGAAAGAATCAAAACGTTTCCATTTTCTCCCAATTCTGCTTATGGCTTCGTCTCTTACGATCCAGTGAAAACTAGATTTTCGGACTCCGGGTCGCAAGTAGAAGCTGAAGAACAAATTAATCACAGTGCTAGTTCTCAGGCCCTTCGAGTGCTATCGTTTCTGCTTGCGCGCGACACTGACAATTTACTTTTCAGCTGTTTTCACTAAGCGACGGAGTCATAAGCGGAATCAGAACTCTGCTTACGACTCCGTCGGTTTGATCTTCACTGCATCGTAACGCTCTGCGCTCCAACTCCGACTCAGTCGCTAGTGACTGAAAATAAAACTGAAATGAATACCACTTCTAATTTGTGAACATCTTTGAACTTTAAACAGTAAGACATTACCTCTCTGGAACCTCTATTTTCATTCGTCCGCTGTAAACACTACTTCTATTGTTATTCAGGGCTAGGGGCATTGTTATGACCTGTTATCTATTGTTTTAAGAACCAAAACGACGGATCGTAATGCATCGTCTCAGAGTTAGCCCAATCACATTCCCCTGATTCAAATAAACAACGTTAACAAAGACACATCTGGTATGTCCTCACTCCTTATACAAGTGCATGGTACACGAGCAAGTTGTTGTTTACGTAATGTTCAGTTCTAACGGTGGGGTAACGGTTGGGTTTTCAATATAATTCGCGTTTCCGTCATGTCTAACTGTACTGAAGTTTATAGTTCTGAAGGACCTATTGAGCGAGTCCTTCTGTCGTTTGCATGTACAATAAAAAAGCCGAACAATTTTTTTATAAGGGACTGCCAAACGGGTCTGAAAACGATACTGATCAATGACAGAGAAATAAAACTTGGTACAATATCTTTTTTGACGGCGTAACGGTTATCTTTTTATTAGAACCATTCATGTGAAGTTCTGGCCGACTGAGAGAGGCTCTAACTACAACACGGAAAAGAAGCTATAATGCTAGTGTTTTTTTGGTCCTACATTTGCACACAGAATATAGTGTCGCTACGCATTAGGGGAGTAGGTTGAGCCTCGAAAATGACCATCATCTGATAAGTCATCCGTGATACGTAACTTTTTGTCAACACGTGCAACGGACATCTGAATTTGTGTTAAATGTAGCACTAAAGCCAAAACAGCATTGCACTAGGCAGGCACTCCCATGAGGACAATCCATTTTTTTTTCATTTGCACGCAAAAAATTTTACTTTGCGCGTCACCCCGATATTTTAAAGAGCATAGAGGGATAGTAATTATGACTCATCTTTGCGTAAAGAAGGCTTCAAATGACTAACATGTATACAAGCAACCAGTTTTTGTTGCCTTCAATAAACATAAAACGTATCTGTTATTTATGCAACCATAAGCGACCGTTTTTCCTTTTTTCAAAGGATATTTAATTTTATGCTTCTTAAAATTGAGATCTTCGACTGTATGTAATGGTAACAGGACTGAGTGGAGTCCAATTCGGTCTGTTATCATACGAGTGATTAACAAAATCGGACGACCGCGTAGCGGGAGTCCGATTTGTTTAATCACGAGTATGGTTACAGACAGAATTGGACGACACTCAGTTCTATTATCAATTAATCGTAAGTATAACAAAATTCGAGAAAAAAAATAGATAAAGCGAAGCCTATTAAGGACTTATCATCACTAAGGCAAAAAAGCCATTCTTGAAGCTGAAGGTTTTAGGAATATCAAGGAGCATTTAGTCAACAAAGAACCAAATAAAGACCGCGCGCATGCGCAGCACGCGAACTTTGTTATTGGATACCTTGTTATTGGACACTTCAGCCGCGCGCGCTCCAATTTGGTAAAAAATAGGGCGTGCAAAGAACCAATCAGATTCGAGAATTTTGTTATAGTTGTGATTAATCATGTTATTTTGAGCACAGCTGAAGAAGCTTCGAAGAACATAACAGTAACAAACCGGAAAGGAATAACGACCGTTACAATTTGAAAGATTTAGAAGGATAACAAAACAAGGTGTAATCTGGACGCATTGCATATCTATTATTACCACTTCGCTCCAATGGTCTAACGCTTGAAACGTCTGAAAATTCACTACGGCGGTGACCCTTAAGCGTTGGAATCTTTTCCACTTTACACTTGTCAGGTTACACACCCATCTCCACATCTCCTTCAACATCAGCAAATAATGAAATGCTTACAATTTGAGCGATTAAATGCACGTTTATTTCACGATCAGATGTTGGTTACACAGCAATCAAACGGTAATACTTTATATACAAATAGCTAATTTAAAAAATATAACTGATTATATGCATCGATATTGGCCTGCGTACCTGGTTACAACAAAGAAGATGAAATCCAGTATCTCTAGTTAAGGAGTTCTTGTTTACCAAAAGGTAATGACAGGCCGTGGATTCGTGCAGCCGACTACAAGGATATTTAAATCAACCTAAACAGCTTTATCTAACACATTATTGTGAACATTCACCTGTACTTGAATCAGCTCTGTTACTGAATTGTCTAATTATTTGTTTACTACATTATAATAAAAAGGACGAACCGATCTGTAAATTATCAACGCACCTGTAAGGCTTCAGAAAAACAAAGGGTGAATAATTATGTTGATCAGTTAAATGTTTACATGGCTATTAAATAATGACATTCTATATAATCATGCCTTCAAGAATTCCAGCAGGGACACATTCAACTCTTGCCGGCCTCACAATAAAGACATCTATTAGCTTGGTTACTAGCATGGCAACCTGCTCATTATATTCAACGTTACTCTAACTAAAACATTATGATGACTTGCTAAATTACTTGAATTGTATAGACACAGTCAAACCTACGCTTGCAAGGCCACCTGAACTGATCTGGTCTTGGAGCTTGCTAAATAATGGCATCTGCAACCACCTTGGATTCACAACAGCCAAATATGGGGTGGTGGGAAGGCACGGGTGACATTTTGCTACCTTGCCATCAAATGGCCACAACCTCACCACACAAAGAAATTGAGAACTCCACATTTTCTGTGGTTAGAAGAAAAAACTTTGGAGTTCACAAAATAATGTAAATGAAGGTTGTTAAAGTTTGTTACCCAGCAGAGCAAGCTACACTGTCCCAGTATGGCACATTACAAATTATAACGCAAGCAACGAAACCAAGAAATTCCTTCAAATAACACAATCAAAGTATGCGATGAATGCTACATATGATAGAACAAGTCGGAATAGAAATGCTTCGTTTACATTGCATTCTCTATCGCTTTCTTGTTCACTGGTTAACTTAAAACGCATCAATCACATTCTCTATCCCCCTCCCGGGCCATACATATAATTAATCATGTAGCCACACTAAGCTATCACTCTTATTCAAACTATCAAACAAGAAATTGCTTACTTCAAAGTGACATTGACCAAATTAATGGATGACATTCATCACATCACTTTAAACACGAGTACACGGCTTCTAATTGTATGCTTACTCAGGCTGTGGTTTTCTAGCTATATTGTTACTACATGTACATCCAATGAATGTAATTATCTCACATCTTTAAATACAAGTATGCATTTTACTAGCTACAGTAAAAAGTACTTCACGAAAAAAATTTCACTCCTATAAAAGGTCTCCTATGAAAATATGAATTTCAAACATTATCACTAGTGAAATATCAACAATATCGGTGTCAGTCGTCACTCGTCTGAATCATGCAGGACATTTCAAGACACTGTAGACATTCAGGTTCTACATCAAGGACCCAGGGCTTAGCCCAGTGCACAGCACCAACCTGTTTTAACATATTTTTCTTGCATTGAGTAGTAAAAAAGTAGAAAACTTGTTAACCCGGGGTCCTTTGTTCGGTACCATCTGCAAGTACCGGAAACAGTTGATGTAAAACAAAAGAAATAAAATACAAGAAACAATACTGCTCCAAGATACAAAAAGTCACAAACAAAGGTAAAGCAATGTGACTTCATTTGCATCCGGTACTAATAGAAAGACCCGGTTGTTCAAAGCATAATTAACCTAATCCAGGATTGGGGTGAATTTTGATTTCACCTCACAATCTGCAACTTTCCAGTGAAGATTTCTTTTAGTCCTGTTTGCACTTTAGTTTTGATTTTGAGT
Source organism: Meandrina meandrites (assembly GCA_963693305.1). NCBI lineage: Eukaryota > Metazoa > Cnidaria > Anthozoa > Scleractinia > Meandrinidae > Meandrina > Meandrina meandrites. Next base: position 16,147,864 of record OY855911.1, on the reverse strand, counting down.
AATCTCAAGATTACACAAGACAACAGCAGTGAAAAACACTTTTATACAAGAGAAATGAATTAATTTAATCCTGAATTAGCATTAATTGGCTTTTGAACAACCGAGTGCTAGGGGGTATAGCTTTCAACCCTTTGATGCTCTGTGATGGTCAGGGATAATAATCATTCAAAGCGAACATAAATTAATTGTAGCAGATCATTGTGTCTCCACTTGTGGGTGGGTTCAAATCAAATCGCTAGTAATTGCTGCTTGCAGCTGACGTCACGGCAGCCATGCTGGTTGACAAGAACAAAGCGTTTTCCTCTGCTGAGAACTTAACTTTTTTATCATGCATATTCTGCGAAAGAGTTTTTTGTTTTGTCCACCAACATGGCCGCCTTGTCACGTGGTTGCAAACCATCAATAAATGATAGTACTACTCAAAATATCACAGAAAGTATAATACCAGTGCTAAATTACGCCAGAAATCAACAACACTCAGCAAACGACCTAGTGAACAAAAATGCTGAATAATCAGTAAATACTATTAGCAACTAATAACTTGCTTATAACATAGCAACCTAAATGATCACAAATGCTACTCTAGAGCAACTCCTTGACTTAGATGCCACATGCAGGGTTCTCTGGAGAAGGTGGCAACAAGATGATTTCCAATTCAAGGAGTCGCCTGTGCTCTGTTATGCTTGTTGTCTTGTGTAGCTGGACGTTTTATATCTGTTTAGGTGCATGAGCATGAACCCAGTTGTTCAAAGGCAGATTAGTGCCGTTATTTCAGGATTAACACGTTATCAAGATTTTTACCTCTGTTCTTTCACTGCTAATTTTAAGTTACAAATGTAGTAAGACACTGTCCAAAGATAAAAAGTGTGGACAAATGATCCACTGATAAAATCAAATTCCAATTTACTACAATCCACGTTACGTTCTATGAACAACTGGGCCTTGATCAAAAACCTACCATGAACCCTGCACGTCACGCTCCAGCCTAAACCTAGCACCACAGCTCAAAGCCTCCACCTTCTCCCTGCTGTCCTCCCGCAGGTGGAGGTCGCTTCTCAGGGGACATCTCACTGTATTCTGTGCCAGAGTACCGTGGTGGCTGCCTGCCAGGTGCAGATGAGTTGTTAAAGGACAAGTCTGCATAGTTCAGTGGTGGTTTCGACTGATCATCCTAAACAAAATAAAACAACAATTTTCATCAAAGGGTATCGGTGAAATCACAAGACAAAGTATCACAAGGCTTGACCGCACAAAAATTGTTGCAGTTATATTCGAATTTGTATGACATGTAACACATTCTTTCTTTACCTTGTTATAAAGTACGACTTTGTTTGGAGAGAATTAGCCATACAGAAAAGACTACGAGCACCAACAGGTTGGAATTTTATGTGTTGAAAACTGTGAACTTTTACACTACCATCACCATCGGAAACCCCCACTGCCTGAAATGTTCTTTTTCCTTGCGGTTTCAGGATAATAGCGGTCTTTTTTATGTGTGCCATTATGCAGCACTTCTGAACACTATGCTTAAGTAAGTAAGCTTAAACCAACGAACATTCCCTTCTGTTGTCACAGCAACTTTGAATCTAAACTTTTCCCGTAACGAGCTAAATGTTTTCACAATCTACATGATAACATACTTTCTTTGCCTCCCCTACCCATGGTATGTTTTTGCATATGCCCTGCCTTATGTCACTGAGACACAACCTTTGATTGGTGATGTCCATGAATGGTTGGCAAAGTGTGGTTCTGATAAATGGAATGGAACTCGTGACTGGCCAACCCACTAGACAAGAATGCAGATAATATGTAGATTTAAGCAGACATTGGTGGGAAGTACCTGTTTTCTTGCAGCAGTAACTGGAGCATACTGTCTGGCCTCAACATATGCTGGACTTGCTGTACCAAGCCCTGAGGGTGGAGGCTGTTGTCTGTTCCTACAAGGGATTGGGTTAGAAGTAAGTACTCCATGACTGAGACAGGCCAAGATGCCAAGAGTACATAATTATACTGCTACCCAGGCACTCTACAGGACTGCCCTAGTCTGTCACGTTATCGGCCAGTTTACCCCAACACAAGTAATAAGTTTCACCAAGCAAGTTAATAATGCTAAAATTACTGAATGTCGGAAAGTTGTTAATTTGTTGGCAAATCAAAGATATACACCTGCTCTGCTGAGAATAATATAAAGAAATTAGGACTTTTTTTATACTCTTGCTCTGTTGAGAATAATATAAAGAAATTAGGACTAACACAATACCTGCTAAGAATACAGGCTGGGTTACAAAGGACGTACAACGTGAAAAGTGTACTTACATGCGGTAACCATCAGCTTCACTGTACGACTTGCCACCTTACACAAATTAAAAAAAAATTGGGCGTTTCACTTTCAGTCAAGCATCAATTTTCTTCCCAAGATATTCTCAATACAAACATTATCATACAAAAATTTCACAAGAACCAAACAGGTTAACACCAAAAAGATTTGCTCTAACAACATCTGAAAAATTATATTACAGTCATTCATTCTTCTAATCTTTGAACACAAGAAGTAAACATAAACAAACAATGCATGAACGAAAGGAGGGACGATATTTCTGAAAACGTCTATTAATAACAACATGTACATGCACAGCAGTCCTTTCAATAAGACTCGGCACCTGCTGGAGCTCTGGCAGGTATTTTGAGGTGAATCACCACCTACATTCATACAGTTTCTGACAAAAGTAAGCCAGGTGTTTACAGCTTCTTATATTGCTCTCTGACTGATGGGTACTGGACAAGGGCAGCCACGGCCCACTGCTACTTAAAACTGTATTGAAAGCACTGTGTTCAGTGTACTTTCAAATTTTAACTGTTTAAAAGCCCAGACAATGTACATCAGTCCAGAGTCACGGAAATACTTCATTGAAAACAAAATAAATGGTTTCACCAGTGGCTTCAAACCTGTATTTTATTCCTTTCTTTATCATTGAGCATTATGTTGTGTCAATAAAAATTGCTTTTAAGCCAAAGTACATTTCACCACTCCAACTACAATGCTCCAAACTATACATTTATAGTGTCTTAATATTGCTGCTAATAAAAATGTAATTTGCCTACCCTTTGAAGCACCACCACTATTCTTCCTCCTTTTGCAAATGCAGCAAATAAGGATAATGATGACAATAAGGAGAACAAATGCAATGCATCCTCCAATTATACCCCACATTTCACTGTTTGTGAGACCTCCTGATCCACGTGCACCAGGATCGCCTGCCTCCTTTGCTCCAGTAGTCGTTTGTTCTGTGGGGGAGGTAGGTGGAGGTGAAGCTGCAGAGAGAATGAAAAATCATTGAAGCCTTCCTAGCAAACATAGACGTTGCCACTGTCAGTATTAGACTGTCCATGTCTTTTACACTACAGTACTTAACTTTACTGTCACCAAACTATAAGTTACTTTATAACAAACGGCTTCAGACAATGTGTACTGAGATGTTGATGAAATCCAGTGGTTTCTATAATTATTTCCAAAGTTCTAGTTATCAAGAGTTCTTTTATCGTACAGAAAATTAGAATTGTTTTAAAATTGTGGCAGCTTCAAGTTATCAAGGATTAGAGGAATCAGGGAGTAAAGTTGCAGTGTTTTAGTAAAGCAAATTCAAGGGGAAATAACTTTTGGTTCTAGTCACTGGAAGTTTTTTTAAAAAAATAAATAAAATTTAGGAAACTGGTATTTGGGGGTTTGAATTGCTGGTGAAACCACTTGGAATCATGGGACATCTCATGGTTGTCTCTATTCTAAAAAAAACATTGTAACTTAGCTATTCTGCTGTATGACAACAGGGTCTACAATGCGATGCCATTAGAGCCAAATATTGATGGCACACAGGAAATGGGAGAATGACATATTCACATCCTGCAATGTCTTTGTCAATACTCAAAATTAATACTTTTTCTACCCCGTGAGCAGGCTCTTGATTGGGTTTTGTGCTCGTGCCATGTTTGGGTTTCCCTCAACCCTTATGCAGGGTTGTACTCTTTTGTGCTTTTGAAATTCCATGACTTTCTATGACCTTTTCCATAACAAGTTTTCCATGACCTAAATTTGACCACTTTCTTGGAAATTATCTTTCATTTTAGTTACGCTCTTACTATTTTCTTTGCAAGAAAACCCTAATTTATTATGCACGTTTTAACAAACATAATTTTCCATGACTTTCCATGACTCATACTAAAATTCTATGACTTTCCAGGTCTGGAAAATAAACTTTTCAAATTCCACAACTTTCCAGGTTTTCCATGGCCCACACCAACCCTGTCATGTCTCTTGTCTGGGTTGATTTTTACAAGTGAGAGGTTATGAGCAGCAGGGGAGCTTTCTTGTCTGTCATGGCTTAGTTGCTCATGCAAAATCCTAAACAAAAAAGCTAGCTTTTTTATCCAACTGGAAAATCCTTAATCTTATCATCTGTGATTACAAAGCAGAGGCTCCTGACATACTTGGATTGACATCCAGCGTAGCGTCAACTGTGAATGGCCCAAGTTTTTTATCTGCCATTTCATCCTTCAGTGGCTTTAAATTATTGTTTTCTTCTGAATTTCCAAATATGAGTTCTACAGTAGCATATACACTACCAGATCTGCAAGTAAGTAAAACAGTATTTTAATTAATAATAATTAATAGGCTCACATACAATGTACATGCACAATAATAAAAGCATTAGTGTTTCCCTCATGATGTAGCCCGCATTGGTGATGTGAATTTGAAATGTAAGAAGCACACTTAAAACCTAAAATAATGTAAGTAAAAATAAAGCAATTACAATGTACTTAATTCCAACCTAAAATTTAAATCTATATCATACATGTAGATACAGTCAAGTGAATCTACATAATTTCTGGCCTTGAATGTTGAAAGCAGATGCACACCAAGACAAAATTTATATTTGCGGAGAAGCGATGTCCTTCATTCTGGTCGAGCATCTGTTGTTTCTAAATCACCACTGATGTAAGGATAGACCTCTATCTTGTACCCAGACTAGAAGATCTGGGTACACAATAGATGAGATCCAGCTGAAATATACCTCTCTTAGCAAACAATTTTTTCCATGAGTTGTAGTATTTTTTATTTTTTGTCTCAATGGGATGGCCGTGTGAGATCAGTTGAATTGAAAAACGCGAGTCTCACGCCATAAGTGTGAGACTTGGAACTATGAGTACATTTCTTTTGACAAACTGTTTAACACAATGCCGTTAACTAGAAACAATTTTCTATATGCCGGAAATAGACATAAAATTGAGGAATGTCTGTGATTAATAAACATTGACAGGGTGGAATGTGCCAACAGTGCCATTGTGCTGTAAGATGAAAATGACAAGTAACATGTACAACAGTCAGGCAAAAACAAAAAGGCCAAACATATGCACATCCCTTTCATGGGGATGGTCATTTATAGCAAAATGTAGCTTAAGGTCATTCCTCTGAAATAGAACTGACAATAGATTTTCATTCAAACTTTGTCTATTGATTGTTCATCTTAAGGAAACCTAAATTTCAAAATAAAAAGGAGGGGTCCCAGCATTCGTTTGGGAGCAGGAGGACTTTGAACCTACCCCATAATTCCTTACAATATCAGCCTCCAGAAAAGTGTCATTTGAACCGTTCAGTTAACGTTTCGCGGGAGCAGAAAAAAATAGGGAGGACCAAAACGTGATATTTATCAATAGAAGCACTGCACTGACTTCAAGGAACAATTTACTTTTTGTTTCAGGACAAAGGCACGACAGCAATTCAACTTGTTCCAAACGTATAGTGCTCTCGAGGCCACAAATTTATCTTCACTGGTAGCGGCGTTTCAATGAATACTGAAGTTTCAACAATAAAAATTTGTTTATATTAACTGCATAGAAAGGAGGCATTCACTGGACTCAGAAAAAGAGAAAAAATTGATAGGTCACCGTGCTCATTTACGAGAAAACGACGATTTACCTCGCGCACGAGCCAAGCCGAAA
>OY855911.1:15981870-16136870 GCA_963693305.1 Meandrina meandrites | reverse complement strand
CGGCAAGGCGACCCATTATCACCTCTTCTCTTCATATTAGGATTGGAAATTCTTGCATGTAGTATTCGACAAAATGAAAAAATTCAGGGTATTCAAATTGATAATTTAGAGGTTAAATTGTCCCTTTTCGCGGACGACCTGACTTGCTTTCTCCGAAATAGATCCTCCTATGATTGCTTACGAGATTGTCTTAGTGCTTTCTCGAAATGTTCTGGTCTCCAAGTTAATGAGGAGAAGACTGAATTTTTCAGTATTGGTACAAGGAAATTAGAGCGTGAAATGTACCCTCATGAATTTAAAACTTCTATCAAAATTCTTGGTGTGCACTTTGACTACAATAACGTGTCGAGGAATAAATCCAACTTTGACTCTGCCCTTAAATCAATTAAAAAAGTATTAAATATGTGGAAATGGAGAGGTCTGACGCTCATCGGCAGAATACAAATTGTTAAGTCTTTCGCCATACCCAAAATTATGTCCAAGGCAGGTCTAATTTCATTGTCAAGTGAATTTATTAAAGAAATTAATAAAGAACTTTATTCCTTTATCTGGAAGGGCAAAGATAAAATCAAACGCTCAGCCTTAATTAATGACATAGAGGACGGAGGTTTGAAAATGCTGGATCTTGAATCTATGATCTTTGCTCAACGAATCATTTGTCTGAAGAAATACATTGAGAAGTATGAAAGTCCTTGGAAGTATGTTCTGGATTTTTATCTCAAGAAAGTTGGCGGGAAATTTTTGTTACATTGTAATTTTGATTGTCGGAAATTATCCATTTCACTTCCCGTCTTTTATAAGGAGTGCTTGCAAGCCTGGTCTTCTAGGACTAATTGTGATTCGACAACCTATAAAGGGATAATGAACCAAATTATCTGGAACAATAAGTATATTTTGAGTGAGGGAAAATCTATTTTTCAACCGATTTTCTATAAGCAAGGAGTTCTTAAAGTTGGCGATCTTGTTTCAAAGGAAGGTATTTTTCTTAAAAGTGACAAAATTCTCAGTTCCTCTTTATCTCCTGGTTACCTTTTTTCCCTAATGGGGGTTATTGATGCTATCCCAAATGAATGGCGTTCTATAATTAAAACAAACCCTTATTGTGCCCCTTCTACGTTGGATCAAACTTGTTTTGTATTAACAATTGCTGGTAAAACGATTGACCTTGGTAATGTCACATCCAAATTGGTTTATAGGGAATTTCGTTCTGTTAAGCAAACTACAGCCTCGGCTAAAGCTAAAATTTTGAGTAAATACCCGGATCTTTCTATAGACTGGAAAAGGTTATATTCGTTAGCTTTTGAAACTACTTTGGATACAAAACTCAGAGAATTTCAATATAAATTATTAAACCTCATTGTTTTCACCAATAAGAAACTTTACCAGTTCAAAATGGTGGAATCCCCATTATGTGTTTTCTGTAATGAAGAAGAGGAATCCCTGGAGCATTTATTGTATTTTTGTAAGTCATCAACATTCTTTTGGAAAGAACTCTTATCTTGGCTCGTGGATGAAGTAAATATTTTGCTTAATGTCTCTCATTTGGACATTCTTTTTGGAAAATTTGACCTTGACAAAGATTTTCTTTTGGTTAATCATATTATTTTGCTGGCTAAATACTTTATCTACAAGTGTAAATTCTCCAAGGCCAGTCCATCACTCACAGTCTTCAAAGCTAAGTTAAAAGCAACTTATAAATTGGAATTATATATAGCAAAAAAGAACGGAATTCTAATTAATCATTACAAAAAGTGGGATCACCTTCTCTCTTGGCTTTCTTGATAACTTCTATATAACCAATATATGGTTAATGATAATTAAGTAGGCCTAACTTTGTACTTTCTGTTTTCTGAATTTTCGACCTTAGATAAAAAGTTTTTCTCTTTTTATGCAGTTTATTATTTAATATTAGTAGTGTAGCTGTTTTTTTTGTAAGTAGTGTGGCATTTGTATTTGTATCGTAATTTAGAGTAAGGAACTGTAATGAATTGTAAAATAGTGTACCTGTATTAGTTTTGTACGTAGTGTGTAAAAATTTCAATAAAAAAAAATGTTAAAAAAAAAAAAAAAAAAAAAAAAAAAAAAAAAAATCCAACAACAACTAAAAACCGGAATCATTGAAGAAGTGCCTGGCCAGGATTTGACAAACAAAGCTGCATCACAAAGCTATCTTCTCCCCCTTCTGGCTGTCTTCAGGAAAGACCGTGAAGCAACAAAAGTAAGAGCTGTTTATGATGGGTCAGCAAAAACTTCAGAGCAAGAGATCCCATTGAACAAGATTTCCTTCAATTTCTGTGGTTGGACAACCTTAGCTCAGAAAATCCAAAGATTATGCACCTCAAATTCACACGACGCATATTTAGTTTATGCCCCTCACCGGCTATCTTATGAGAAACTATCTTACATCATCTTGAACTGCACAAGCAAAGCAATGTAGCAATGGCTGGGCTATTACTAGAAAAATCATCTGTTTATGGGGAAGTGCAACGATCAAAAGGCCCTTGTGATTTATCAAACAGCAAAGCAATTGATGGAAGTGGAAGAGCAATTCACGCGAATTATAGAAAGAAATTGCAAAATCTGTAAGCGTGACAAAGTCAATTAGTACACCAAAATGTAAACAACAAATCATATGCCAATTCAAACACTCAGGGGCTCAGCTCAAACATGCCAATTGATGAAGACATCTTCATGAAAGTTTTGGGAATGAACTGGAACACTCACGTGATGAAACTATCTTCAACTTCACTGATCTAAGAAAATATGCAAGTTCACCTCCCCTTACAAAAAGATCGGCTCTCAAAGTAATGGCAAAGATTAATGATCCCATAGGACTTCTGTCACCTTTGACAATGGAAATGAAAATCCTTACTCAGGAACTGTATCTTTAAAACACATGTTTTAGCTACTAGTGCACAATTGCAACAGATTGGCGTACACCAAATAAATCATCGACACCAACAGCTACAGTTGTTTGAAGAAATTGTTACGGCTTACTGGCTATGTTCTTCAATTCGCAAGGAGGTCAACAGAGAAAGATCCTCGGATAGACTGTGGATTAAGTCCATACAAAATCAAACCTTCTCTGAAGAAGTTTCTCATTTGATATCGACCAGGAAATCGCCAATTCCAACTCTTGTCTGATGGTTGGACCTCTACATAGACAGTTGGGGTATTGCGCGATGCAAGGGGGAATTCAGAACAGTTCACTCAACCAAGAAGCCTGCAAACTCCAATGCTGTTACCCTTATTATCAGATAACTCACAAGCACACATTACACAGTGGAGTAAATACAACATTGACCGTGGTAAGAGAACGTTTCTGGATAATACAAGGAAGACAAAATGTCAAGGGAGTCCTACGAAGATCTGTCACAGCTAGACGACCCACCCTTCACAAATTTTTCTGAGCCAGTCGCACTACGACTAAACCATTAATATATGTGTCTTATCATGACCTAGCATCAGCACCATCAAACAGACCTGCAGTTCACAGCCTTTCAATTCGACACACACCAGCTGACATCAAATAAAACGAAGATTTACCTTAATTAAATAAAACATGTCTGATATGAAATCTTATGCCAAAAAAAAAAATCCAAGTACAACAGGAACCTAAGCTTAAGATTTGAATAGCAGCTTTTTGGTCAACAGCAACTGTCATGAAAGGACACGACAGGAAAGGAACAAGGTTCAGGTTTAAGAAGCTGTTAGTGGGAGTGGGAGTGTTGTGTGAGGAGCCCAAACAGTGGGTGCGAAGGAGACTAGAAAATGTGTAGAAGACGAACAAAGTGCATCAGGTTAGTTAGAGCCAACTAATATAATGTGTAACACAATATAATATTTAGTTCTTAGATTTCAAAAGCAGAAATTTAATGTCTATCAACAAGATGTCAGTGATTGACCCCGATATGATAGATAGAATGAATGATAGCCCTACAGGGGTTCCATTGTCGTTGTTAAGAATGTCATGCTACAGTATAACGCAACTTTGACTGAGCGCGGAAAGCAGTTTTAATTTCTTTTTTTGTGGATGAATGAAGCTCTAAAATCTCTTTAGAGTGTGTTGTCTTGTAGTGCAACTGTAGGATGTATCAGAATAACAGGTTTACTTTATCTATTTAAAGAATAGGATGCTTGGATATCTATCACGTTATGTTGAGTGGAGCTTTTGAATGTGGTAAAACCTTGTACTTTGGGAAAGTAGTTGAAAATGAGTTATCGCTTAGACTGTTTATTACAACGTGGAAAATAATGGTGCAGGTTTCAAAAGGATATTTACTGTTCAACTGTATTTTATGTAGTGATTAGAGTGGTGGAGTGTGGAAGGTATAATTTTCATATCTAGGTAAAAATCAAACAATGTGAACTCTAGTGTCATGAAAATCTTGAAGCAAACGTGACAAAAGATGAGAGTTGTCCAATACAGCTGATCTGTAACAGGTTGTCAAAGGGGTTGACGGTCGGACACAGATCGTTCAATCCATCCACACCAAATGATGAACCATCAAACGAAAGTCATTTCGCGAGAGACTTAGACAAAATTCACTATAACGATATGAGGGAGGGTAGTGATGTCAGCAGGTCGACAGGATCGAGTCGATCTGTAACAGATGGTGACGACCCATCAACCGGAAGTCATTTCGTCAGAGACTTAGAAAAAATTCACTGTAACATCATAAGGGAAAGTAGCAATGTCGGTGGATCGGCCGGATCGAGTCGATCCGTAACAGCTCTGGTGATGACCCGTCAACTGGAAGTCATTTCGCGAGAGACTTAGAAGAAAATTTACTATAATGATGCGAGGGAGAGTAGAAATGTCGGCGGATTGACCAGATCAAGTCGACCCATGAGGGATGGTGATGACCCGTCAAAAGGAAGTCATTTCATGAGAGACTTAGAAAAATCTCACTACATTGATATGAGGGAGAGTAGAAATGTTGGCGGATTGACCGGATCGAGTCGATCTGTAACAGATGGTGACGACCCGTCAACTGGAAGTCATTTCGCGAGAGACTTAGAAGAAAATTCACTATACTGATATGAGGGAGAGTAGAAATATCGGCGAATTGACCAGATCAAGTCGACCCAAGAGGGATGGTGACGACCCGTCAAAAGAAGTCACTTTGCGAGAGACTACAACGATATGAGGGAGAGTAGAAATGTTGGCGGATCGACCGGATTGAGTCAACCCGTGACAAATGGTGATGACCAGTCCACTGGAAGTCATTTCACTGTTACGTCATTAGGGAGAGTAAAAATGTTGGCGGATCGACCAGATCGAGTCCTATCTGTGACGGATGGTACCGTATTTACCCGTGTATAATGCGCGCCCGTGTATAATACGCACCCTAATTTTTGACCATTAAATGCCAAAAAAAAATATTCAAAAGGAAAACCAAACGTTAAATCATTTTAAAATTATTTATTCAACTGGAAATCGACTAGGGCATTTACAATAATATATTATTTGCAGTTTTTGGTACGTGCTAAAACCTATTTACAAACGTTCATGCAAAGGCAGCCACAATAACAAAACCTAACTTTCGTGTTTTCTATTCAATAAGACAATTTTACAACTTGTTGTTTTACCTATTACCTGTTGACATTATCGTTTAAACTTAAGCTTAAGATTATTTACATTTGTACTCACAGCACTAGCGTTTCGATGTGATCAATCATGATCAAAGTTCAGTGTCTTTCAAACAACGAAGCCTTCGAAATCTGACTCGGAGTCCGATGCAAACAGTTCTCTGACAAATGAATCATCGAGTTCATGTTTTGTTCGTCAGCTGTTTTGTTTAAATAGTCAGTCTAATTTATTCATGGATCGAAATTGTAAACTTTTCATTGGTTGTTTATCTTACCACAGTTATTAAAAACCACTTACAGTGAAGCTTTTGTCTTTTCTGTTTACACTATGCTAATGAGAATGTGACCAAACAATGGGGCCTGTGTATAATACGCACCGCGAATTTGAAGGTTAGTTTCTCGGAAAAAAAGTGCGCATTATACACGGGTAAATACGGACGGATGGTATCTGTGATGGATCAGATGGTTTAGATTTTTCCTTGGTTTAAATTTTTTCAAACCAGTTTAATTTTCATTTGCCTTTGTTTCAGATTGTGATAATCAATATAAGACAATGCAAACAAAAAATTGAACTGGTTTAAAAAAATTAAAACCAAAGAAAAATTTAAACCACAACATATATGTACTTTATTCACTTGGTTGTTTGTAGGTTGTTTGTTTGGTGTCTCATTGTTCCGCAACAATGTGTTTAATTGTGCATCAAAATAAATGTTTGTGGCTGCATTCTTTTAGAATGAGGTATATACATGCCCTTTTTTTCGCTTGGTACATCTCTTTTGTGTCTCGTTGTTCCGCAACTGCGCTTTGTAACACTGTTTATTACTTTTTTTTTTTTTAATTGTTAAATTTTAAAATTGCTTACATTGATAAGGATACAATTATAATTACAGACATTACTCACATTACTAACAATCCGAATATTTACACTTCTCACAATAAGATTACTAATAATAAAGTACAATGAAAAATTTAAATAGAATTACTCGTTAAAAGGAAAACAACTACAATTACAATTAACACACACACACAAAAAGCATAACAAATTTACTAATAAATGTGCTAAATAAGAAAATTTGACCACTTTTTATTAAAGGCAGTGCGATTATTGGTCATGATTGCGATGTATTTTTCCGTTTCAATTTTATCTCGAACGAGAGTGATATAATCGGTGAACTGAAATCTTTGGTCTGTTAGGGCATTAGTATGCAAAAAGTATTTTCCAATTATAATCAAGTGGTTAAGGGTTGAACAGGACGACCAGTTTTCTGTTACGCCGTATATTATTTCTGTTTTAGAAAGAGAAGTCTTCTTTTTTTTTGATAGCGAATTATACCCAAGTAGTGAACTCGGACCAGAAAGATCTGGCTGCTGAACATGTGAAGAATAAATGAGCAATCGTTTGTTCGACATTGGTACAGTAGGGACAATAAGGGTTTGGTTTTTTCTTCATTTTATACAGAATGTTATTTGTATATAGTATGTTGTGAATTACCTTGTATTGGAAGACAGATAGTTTTACTTCTTTCATTACGCAAAATGGAAGCGAATAAATACCGCGTTTGCGCATCAAAACCGCATTCTATTAATCTTTTATCTGTGGTAGGGGGACATTGCTGTCGGTTGACCAGAGTGTTATAAACTGTTTTACACGTGAGCTTGTCGATTGCGGGATGTGGGTCTGTCGGGACACGATGATGCTGTATATTACTGTTTGTGGCCACATTCTTTTAGAATGAGATATTATCATGTAGTATATCAGTTAATTGTTTCACCGGCAGTGGAAAAGATCACGAATTTGCTGTCTTTCGACCTGTAATGGATCAATCGACTTCGCTGTGATGGGTCATGATGACCCAAGTTGGATTGTCACGATCCGCCCAATTATTCAGGGATGCACAGTGTCTTGACAAGTTCACTTCTTTTAACTGTCTCGCGAAGTGACTTCCGGTTGACGGGTCAACTTTTCCAAAGATGGGTCGTAATGATCCTGGCAATCTGTGACAAGTCATCAACCCCTTTGACGATCGGTTACAGATCAGGTGTATTGGACATGGTTGCACAAGACAGCTGAAAGAGCTTTCGATTAATCTTTTTGATTTGCCGCCTTTGACAGCTATTGGATTGCTATCATTTCACGGCAATTTATTGTTGTGTAATTGATACAATGTAACATGTCTTGTAAACAAAATAAGAAGAGTTCTCTACTGCATGAATCAGTGAATTAAAATATTTTTTTGCTGCCTTGCCTCATTCATTCAGGTTGGGCACTGGATTTCAGGGAAAAAGACACAACTGCTTGCACTCTAAACATTTGCAAGGTTAGTCCATTTCCAATAGTTACTTCTCAAGAGAACAGTCAAGCGACAAGTTTTTTCAGTTTTTAACCCACTGACACCTGGAGTTTTTTTAAAATAACACATTTTTAAGAAACAAAATTTTGATGGCCTTCCACCAGGCTTGCATAATAATGCTTTCAGTGAAAAAATTCATCATCCAGACAGAAAATTCATACAATTTACGGGACACAGTCAGCTGGTGCACATGCACATTAGATACCATTTCACAGCTAATCTGCATGTCACACTTCATCACAAGATGTGGGAGAGATAAACGGAAACTGAGAAGTGCATCCTTTGGAAAATCCAAGCAAACCTTGTTGAATCAAAGTACTGTAGTTGCAAGTTATCTACATGTCATTTTTGTTAGAACACTGATTTTATTGATACCATGGAGTATTAAAAGATGGACTTGTCCGGGGAAAGCCAAACGTCAATGAATACCTCCAAAGTCAAAGAATCAGTGGAGGTGAGAAACACAAGCAATTGCGGTCATTTCTGCTTTCAATTGGACATTTTGCTTTTATAATTTTCCTTTTACAACTTCCACCCTTTCTGTGAATAAGTATGTTGTTTTTGCAGATCTCAGAACCTCTATTCTAGCGCTGTACGATGCATCATTATGAAAGTAACTATAATTTATGTCATCAGGTTGGCATAATTATTTTTAGTTTTGCCGTGTTGTATTTGCCCTTGCAGCTGAAATTATTCTGGGAAGGCGGATTTTGAGATGTACTCAATGCGTACCTTTGATTCCAGGTTGAGGCTAACTCTTTTCAAAGTGAGAAAACCAATGTCCGAGTCAGCACAGTCCCAAAGCTGACTGTGTCCCTTTTACTCACTTAAACCAACACTTACAACACTTCACTTAAACCAATCATTCAACCAATCTCACTGCTTTAGGTATCATTGGAAAGAACTCTTCCTCCTTTCCTTTTTTGGTTCAAGGTGTTGACATCAAAAGTGGAACAAATGCCCATGCTTGTCATGGGCAGTTTGGGGGATTTAAGGTGTCATTGTGTTAAGCTTGAAACTCAAAACTCAAAAAATGTCAACTCAAGACAGTCTCAATTCTTAGAATTAATTTTTTGAGAATCAAGTTTCAAGATAAGAGGAATAAGATGAGATGGATTGCCAACTTACTTTTGACCGGTACTGTGCCAACCTACATAACTATTTTACTGGATCCACAAACTGCATAACACAGAGCATGTTTCAAAGTCTAATTCCTTACACAGCTAGCACCCCAAACATGTCAACTCTGTGAAATACCATTATTATGTAGCAGCACATCACATGGCCCTAAGGCAGCCGCTGACTGAGTGAGACATTTAAGAAAACTTACTGCTGATAACAGTTTAGATCTCAATCTCTTGTACTCTATTGATGCAGTGTTTGCATAGGCTGATCTCCAATCTTCACTTTGCAATCTTATTCCAACGTCCACAGACGTACAACCTCCACCTATTGAAAAGAAAAGTACATGTAACTATGTAGATGCATAAATTATTTTGTGAATTATAATAATCATTAGTTTAAAAAAATACAAACCAATTTGATTTTTAGTTTTCTTTCTTTCAGATTGTGATAACAAATGTGCATGAGACAAAAAAAATAAAATAAAAATAAAACTGGTTTTAATAGTTTTAAACCAAATATAAATTTAAACCACAACACACACTGTACAGGTACAGTATGAGTAAAACATGAAAAATACAGGTCTGTACGGTATCTGTTGATTCCACTACTAACTTGATTCAAACTCAAAGATTTTAATTACTAAAACGCAGGAAAAAACTGTGATTACAATCTGTAATCCCTACATGTAATTAAGAGGGCATGTCCCTTAGAATTAAACATATCGCGGCAAGGGTGGAAATATCGATTTCGCTCATATTTTTATGTTTGATAGGCAAGGGTATAACTAAATTCACTGGATAGTTTTTTTGGTCAAATGTCCTTTTATTTCTGAGAAAAATTCAATTAACGAAATTCCGTTAAAATTGCCATTTGAGGCACTGAATTATTACACAGGTTTGAGAGGCTCGTATGCAAAGACAAATCATTCCACCACCTTTAAAACACTCAAACCTGTTTTAGCAATCTCTTAACATCTGTTAGAATGATTTTGGTAAATATTGAGTTGTTCTTTGGATACAAAATAATTTAATTTCGAACGCTTATAGTTCACCGCAGTAAAAGTGCTTCATGGATTGTATTAATGTTCACCATGTGGTACACCTTCAAATGGGCTAAGCTTCTGGTGGTTGACGTTTAGAAGGATGGTCTAGAAACTTCTGCAAAAATTTCTTTGGGCAAATGATTTAGAGCGATGCGAGAGCTTTTCAAAGTTCGTTGAAAATGCAAATATTTGACCTTCCCGATCAACATTCCATTTGGAGGTCAAACATATATTTTCGTCCGCAACACTTCATCTAACTCATAATAGGTTGAAATAGGCACAAGGAAAAACATTTCAAAGTGTTCTTACCTTAGTTGCTTCAGAAGACAGGTCTAATTCCCGATTTTAGCGCGATTCTCTCAGTCATACGTTGCATGCATGCTGTTTATGCGTAGTTCTGTTTGTTCAATGTCCATTTGTCAACATGTTTCCGGGTGATGGTTGAATAAATTTCCCTCATAATTATTTTCAGAACCACTGTATTTCTTCAACCTCTAAGGCCCTTCTTGAATGTTGCTTAGTTTGAAGCACACTAAAATATTTACATCCGACCGACTGATCGCTGTGAGAACAAACATTTCGGTGCTTAATCTTACCACAAAAACATATAAAATCAAATTTAAAAAAAAATAACTTCGTGCTCTTGTTGGATTCCATACTCGGTCAGTCATGAAACAAAACAAACAGAATATTTTTTGGTGTCAGTGAGCTGTTTAGCTGAGCCGTTCATAGCAGAATTCCCGAAACGTTGTCAGAAAAAAAAGCACAAACTGCACAAGCCAATCCCGAAAGATAGTAGACACATCGAGCTACTGCACGTGTTGAATACTAATGAGATATAACAACAAAATAAGCGCAAATTTCAGGTTTACTTTCTTTTCAGACATGTAGAAACAAAGTACGTTTAGCCCCTCTGAACTTTAGAAGAATTTTCCTCACTCAAAGACATGCGACAGTAAACGTAAAGCTACAGATAATTATAGGCCTCTGAGAGGAAAAACAAATTTTCCAGGTGCAAAAAAACAAACTTGTAAATTTCCTTTAGGCCAATATGCAAAATTCCAGTGAATACCCAGACCACCTTTCGGTCTTGTCGCGTACACTTTGATGTTTTTTTTTTCCGACAACCTTTTCTCAAAATAGCTGTATTTGCATTTTTGAAACATAGAAATATTGCAAGGACTGGTCAGACAATGCAGACAACGTGCATGCAAAAGGTGTATTTGGCCTGCCGAAATATTGTATTTACGCCTTTTGCACGTTGTCTGACCAGTCCTTGCAACATTTCTATATGTTCTTTTCTTTTGTCTGGTGAGGATCTAGTAGGGCTGCAATGATACATTTTCTTAGCAACCGATACATATCTCGGTACAAGTGCCACGATACGATACACGATAACATACAACTGACAAGTGACGTAATGTTACTAAACTGCTTTGGAATCTTTAATTTCCATTGATAACAATTAACAAATGGTAAAAAATAACACAAGAATATAACGAGAAGTGTCTTACTCCTTGGCCATCGTAAAAAACTTTGAATCCAGAGTCTTTCCATACCTTTGACTTATAAGAGGACGGTGCCAGTTGTAACTCAACTGCAGAGGAAGACATTTTGTCGAAAGAACCAACGTGACAAACGAACCGCGTTTTTGTTGCGGGCGCACAAGACTGTGTCAGCTGACAACTTATTGAAACTATGCATGCTTTCGTGCCGCCATCTTGAAAAATACGTGACTGGAAAGCATGCGAAGCGATACTAAGCAACGACGAAGCCCCCAGGCTAAAAAAAGGCCTGTACTTGGGTAAGGAGTCATAAAACTGATTAAAACAGTAATTTCTGAATGTTGGTAAAGTAATTTTTCATTTTTGATAAGAAATATTTTGTTGTTTTGCGATACAGCGATATCCCATTCAAATATCGATATTCGTATCGTGACAAAAAATATCGCGGTTCACCGGTGCACCGGTGTATCGTTGCAGCCCTAGGATCTAGTTTGATCCAACGTAAAGTTCAGGATCGTACAAGATTTTTGGCAGTGGTCTAAACCTTGAAAAGTTACATTTTTGGTTAAATACTGTGGGTATTCTAGTCTGCGAGCAGGCTCTCGGCTTTGGTTTTGGCAGCATGCGAGCCGACACGATGGGATTCTCGGCGAGCAAAGTGAGGCGCTGAGTGGGCGAACGCCAAAACCAAAGCTGAGATTTTTTTTTATCTTTTATTTTTCCTTGTTTAATTGTTATTTGACCAATTTTGTTTGAAAAGCTCAAAGGCAGAGGCAGGAGGATACTGACAAGGTGGTTTAACAGTATTCAGTTTCTTGGAAGAGTGCTTGTTGTGGGGTGTGGTAGCCCCCTAATTATAAATCCGCCGTATATAAATTACACATCAACAAATATAAAGATCCACTGGTCCGCATATGACTCACCTGCTATATTGCCGAACATTACCTTGAGTTTTCCGTGAGGCAGTTTGGTTGTGTGTTTCTACCACAGCAAGAGACCAAAGTTTCATTTTTGAGAACCGTGGGAGTTGGGGGGGGGGGGGGGGGGGAAGACAAGGCCTTTGGGAAAGGTCTTGGAAGTGTGACATAGAGGTGCCGCGCAACCAAGTCTGTGTAGTAACAAAGCTTTTGTTCATATTCTACAGACGTGCATGCATGCAGTTAATACAAAAAAAGTTCAGAGAAAAACAAAAGTTCATGGGGATGTACGTTCTTATAGCAACGGCTTGATTAGCACATGATTCGTGCTGTTGCCTGGCACTGCTATGTCTCCAAAAAAGTGCCAACTTTCTTCCCCCTCCCCCACGGACAACCAACACCATACTTAGCAGTCCACAAGCAAAAGATATCAAGAAAAGGAAACAACAATTAGATCATATAATCTAGAACTCAGAGGGTCGTGGATTCGAATCCCATCTGGGGCTCAGATTTTTTTCTCTCCGTATGGTCAAATCATCTTTGTATTATTTCTTATTTTCGTATTTTAATACGAAAATACGTGAAGACAGGCAAATAAAAAATAAGTGAAGACAGGAGAATTATCAAATGGGGCACAAAGAGGGTAAAACCGATAAACAAAAAGAGAAGAAACAAAAAAGAGTGAAGGCTGAAATATGTGAAAGAGAAAAACAAAACAAAAAAGCAATTACTGTGAATTAATTATGAAGTGAAGAAAAAGAATCTTCCTAATTCTCTTCTATAATAATTATAGGTAGAGAGTAGCGATCTAATGTTAACAAATTCTTTAATAAATCACTATTTTATTTAGACCACCGAAATCGACTAGTTTTGCCCTTCCTTCACCCCCCAAAAGGCCGATGACAGCATTGCGTGACGACTAGTAAGTAACGCCTGATAAGATCACTGCTGTTTGCGTCCTGTTCTCACAGCGATCAGTCGGTCGGATGTAAATGTTTTAGTGTACTACAGACCAAGCAAAATTCACGAAGGGCCTTAGAGGTTGAAGAAATACAGTTATTCTAGTTGTTCTGAAAATATGGGGAAAAGTTATTCGATCATCGCCCGGAACATGTTGCAAGTTGACGGTTTTCATTGGACGTTAAACAAACAGAACTACATATAAACCGCATGCATGCGACTAATGACTGAAAGAATCGCACTAAAATCTGGCATTCTACCTGTCTTCTACAGTAACTAAGGTAAGAACTCTTCGAAATGTTTTTCCTTGTGCTTATTCCAACCTGTTATGAGTTAAATGAAGTGATGCGGACTAAAATTATATGTTTGACCTCCAAATGGAATGTTGATTGGGAAGGTCAAATATTTGCATTTTTAACAAACTTTGAAAAGCTCTCGCATCGCCCTAAATCATTTGCCCAAAGAAATTTCTGCAGAAGTTTCTAGACCATCCTTCTAAACGTCAACCACCAGAAGCTTAGCCCATTTGAAGGTGTACCACATGGTGAAAATTAATACAATTCACGAAGCACTTTTACTGCAGTGAACTATAAGCATTCGAAATTAAATTATTTTGTATCCAAAGAACAACTCAATATTTACCAAAATCATTCTAACAGATGTTAAGAGATTGCTAAAACAGGTTTGAGTGTTTTAAAGGTGGTGGAATGATTTGTCTTTGCATGCGAGCCTCTCAAACCTGTGTAATAATTCAGTGCCTCAAATGGCAATTTTAACGGAATTTCGTTATTTGAATTTTTTTTAGAAATAAAAGGACATTTGACCAAAAAAACTATCCAGTGAATTTAGTTATACCCTTGCCTACCAAACATAAAAATATGAGCGAAAATGATTTTTCCACCCTTGCTGCGAATTTAAGAATTTGTTGGATTCTTAGGGACTGGCACTCTTAAAGACTTTGATCACAAGCGAGGTCACATGGGGCCAAAGTTATTACATATTCAGTCTCCCAGATAAAACAGTAAAAACATTTTTCCCCCTCCTGGATTGCAAAGGGGATCTGTAATTGGAACATAACAAAACTGTACATGCAACTGTTCTGGAATTTTCCTTAACTTGAAACTAAAAATCAATCTTCTTGTGTCTTAAATGTTTTGAATCTCAAGGGGAGAGACTCAAGTGACTGGTCACTTTAGGACCTTGTCCTCGACTCGTAGATCCACCACTCAGTTAAGTCCATCAGGACCAGGATACATCTGCTCAATGCACTGTACTTTCCATTCCCGTCTGGCAGCAGTAATACATGCAGGGTTGAAGACAACAACCTCTCCCACTTAAATGTTATTTGCAGAGAAAGAGCACTTTGGTCTTTTTCCAATATGTGCCAAGTACTCTTGCATCCACTGTTGGCAAACAAGTCTCCTAAGCTCTTGGACTTTCCGTCAAGGCTTCCTTGGGTTGAAAGGTGTGTCGCCGACACGTTCAGGTACAAAGTTGCCCCCATCTGTCCAATCAGAAAATGGCTCAGAGTCAATCCCAGGTTGTCATTTGGGTCATCACTTACAGTTGTAAAAGATCTTGAATTAAGTAGGCTTTCCACTCCTGAAAATGGTCTCCGACTTCTCATTGTTTACTTCTGCGTCACCAAGTACTGCAGCTATTGCAGGTTTAACTGATTTTATTTCATGGTATAGTTTAGCCCCATCCGACCACCTCCTGAATCATGGCAGTACTTAACAATCAGTCCTGTGACTTGATTCCTCTTCAGCAGAATGATTGGCCACTTCACATCGTAGGGAAGATCATTGCCATGTTGCTATCTTGTGTTTGATTTCACAATGCCATTTACCAATACAAGATTCAGCGGTGCCAGTGTACTTCATTTTGGGCTCTGCTTGTTTCTTTTCAGTGCATCCATTTCTGCTGCATACATGTATGTCTTAGTCTGCACTTCCTTTTAAACAATAGCTTAACAATAGTTTGCCCTTTTAATCTCTGATCAGCTGGTCTAGATCTTCTACAGTTTGCAGTAAATAGGTGTACCCAGCCTCGCACTTACTAGAGACCAGCCAAGTTCCAGTTCTCCTTTCTGTTTAACCTGATACCATTTTGAATATTTTGAAGGATTTAACTGCCAAACTCCATTTTTAATTTAGTCCTCTCCGGCATAGTCACCGTCAGCATACTTTTCACCTCCCTTGGTAGTTTCATAACTACAAGTCTCCTTTGCTGAAATTTTCTTTCCTCTTTTGAACTCATTGGCACATCAAACTTGCACTCCAGCCTCTCTTCTCTGCTAATTCTTTCACTACAGGTCAGGTCTCTTGTACTGTGGTCTGCTGGGTTCACATTTATTTAGTGGGTACATACAGTGTAGCGCCACTGATTAGGAACTGAACACTTGTGGATCTTGCCACATACTGTAATGAGCTATGAACGGCTTGTATTCTCTGCTTTGAAATTAAAGCTTCCAAATTGGGGTGCAGCTTATACATGGACTTTTACAGTAATAACTAAATTTTCTGTAATGTCACTTGGGTTAATCAAATTGACCATGTGACAATAGAAATTGTTTGAACTTACTGTCACTAAAAACTACATGTATAGGAGACACTAGTACTGTGCTGTGAAGGAGCATTAACAGCTGGCTGACAGTGGCCCTTGGAAGTTTAATGTTATAACTGTAAAACTAGCATGCATATGTAAGCCCTAAAATTTCATTCTTGGGCTAATACTGGTATACACAGTGACAGTACATTATGGACCTGAACAGAAACATTAGCCAGGCCTTCTGACAGGGTGCAGGGAAAAAAAATTGTGCGGGTTTTGAAAGGCAAATTGTGCAGTAAAAAACGGTGAGTTTGACCTAATTGTGCAGTCCCACACCTGCGCACCCTGTCAGAAGGCCTGAATACCGTAAAATTCCCCCCCCCCCCCCCCGCTTACATGTATAAGCCCCCCCGGATATAAGCCCCCCTCTGCTGGATTACAGTACTGAACAGGGTTAATAATGTTGCTTTATTTTGACTTTTTAACTTAAAAACGTAGTTCGATCAATATTTCCGTGGCTCGTTTCGAAACATTTTTTTCATTCTGCTTATAAGCCCCCCAGGATAGAAGCCCCTCCGCTTATAAGCCCACCCAAAACCTCTTACGAAGTTGTATAAGCCCAGGGCTTATAACCGGAATTTTACGGTAGCCCAATTATGATATATATTAAAATTCAGCCTAAAACAATAGACCTCAGTACAAGGCTCCTGGGAATAAAGTAGTGATGTCTATTGTTTTAGGCTGAATATTAAAATATCGAAATTGGGCTATTGACCAAAATGAACTTACAATATTTCCGTTAATGTCCCAAGCAGAGAAACTATTTGGTATTATACACACACTTACCAGAACATTTAATTCCCACTATGTTAACAGCAGTAGCATCATCTCCATATCCATTGCTAGCTGTACATCTGTATGATCCTGCATCCTTCCTTTGTACATCAACCAGATGAAGAAAGTAACCAGATGCATTAAACTGGTTCTCTGGGACGCCATCTTTTGTCCAGGTGATGTTAGGATGTGGGTCACCAGATGCATTGCATTTTAGTGTATGGTTTTGTCCAGGGTTAAGTGGACGTTCTTGTTTTATGGGGGTAGTTATTTCTGGAGGCACTGAAAAACCAGAGACATTCATATTAACTTTGTAAGATAATTTATAAAATAATGTATAATACAATTTCCTTTTTAGTTTTGAACTATTTAGTCAGTACCTACATGTACATGTATAGATTAAGAGGTACATGACTGTACATAAAACTACATGATATTAGTTGCACAAAGTAAAGCAAGGTATATTACAGTCAAACAGAGTATAAATGCAAACTGTACGACCCCATAACTTGGCAAAAGGACATTTTGAGTACTAATACTTGAGTATTAATACTGCTAACTACATGTACTACACTGACCATACCTAAGATTTATTTTTTACTAATAAAATAATTAATACATGTTCTCAATACTGTATAGCTATATAGATACCCATTATGATTGAATCTTATCAAGCAATATTTTTCTCCTCAACGAATGTCTGCTGAAATGAACAAGGGGCATTGCTTCCCTTTTAATCCTATTGATCAGCTAGAGATCACATGGAGATGACAGCCATCTGCACCAACCCACAAGATGAAGTGTTACGTAACAAGCGGTAACCTTGATCATGATTAAATGCCGGCCTCGTATAAGTTATGCTGGGTCAAAACGGTTGCTTTTTAAATAAATGCCGGGGGTATTTAACTGAGCCCCGGCGTTTATTTGCGTTCGAACCAGCAGGTTGATTTTGCACATATTAAATAGAACTACTGTGACATACTAGTACGCTATGGCATTTTGATAATCTTAATAATAAACGTTTGTGCAGAACTTAAAACTTTGTACCCATTCTTGCTCCTATTTTTTAGATACTTTTTACGTTCTGTTTGCCGCATATCCTGATTGCAACATACATGTGCTGAAAATAATGCTATAATATTTGGTAATAATCATCCTCAAAGACTCAGGGACAGTTTTCTGGGGCGGTACGAAGGGATAACTCGTTCTGCGTTTACAAACTGCCCTAGGTCTCGGAGGATGGGCGATACTAAATTAATCTGAAAGAAATGACAGAAAATTACACTTCATAAATAAACTCCGGGCCCCGATTAAATGCCGGTTTCAAATAAATGCCGGACCGTGCACAAGGCCAATTTTAAAGTAAACGCCAGGGGCGTTAAATTGAGAAAATACGATACTTTTGTTTAGCTGTACGTGGCCGTCGTGAAAGCACATTGTGTTGATGTTTGTTGACATAGTTAATGCCTTAATTATCTCAAATCAGATTTGTTCCGTTTGTTATACCTTGTCATCGGCTATTTACTTTGGGTTATGAGGTAAAAACGAGTGATAATGGTTACTATTAACCAGAGAAGAATACTTCAAATACTCTGTCTACCCTATCATGTATGAGAAACCTCAGTTGAACTTGGTTATAGTATGATGTCATAGTTTGCCATATATGAAGCACTTACCAAATTTTTAGTGTTTCGCGCTAGCTAGACACAACAACAAAATGAAACAAATTAAAAGACCACAACAATTATGACAGCTTCTGTTGCATGTCTGATCAAAAACCAATGGCAAAGCTTACAATAAAATTTATAAAAAAAAATGAAATTTAATTTTTCCAAACCCATGCCAGTCAATATTAGATACATGTAAACATACACATCCATGTTGTTCTCTGACACAAAATAAAAGCAGCTTCTCATCGATAAAAAATTAAATCTCAGACAGATCTAGACACACAGTAGTACCAAGCAGGGCCCAAAAATAATAGTGGCCAGCTGGTTGCCAATGTTCTGAACTGATGCTCAAGGAATCTCATTTCAAATGTGAGATTTCATGTGTTCAAGTGGTTTCCACCAAGAAACTTGCCTCCTGTCTTTTCCAAGTTTTTTTTTACCTTCAGGGAAAATAATTAGGTAAAAAGTGTACTGTACATAAAGGTATAAGATTTCTATTAAGTGGAATACTCAACAAATGTAATCCACGCAACGTAGCCACGATTTAGTGGCCACCTTGTGTCATTTTTTTATGATTTCTGTGATACTCTTAAAAATGGGCAAACAGTGATTTTCATTTCAGCTTCTTCCAAAAAGTAGGTCCATGACAGAATTTTACGGTTGTCTCAAAACTGAGAATAACAGTTTAATATGCTGTCTCAATATTAGAGATGTTTATTAATAATTATCCAATCAGAAAAGTGAACAATAAATTTCCATTAGAGGAAACTTTATTAAGGTTACCCTAGACCTTCGGGGCCCAAATTTTGCAAAAAAAATTTCTTCGCTCACTCTCAAGCTTTAACATTGATTTATGGTTTGGTGAAAAAAAAATAATTCAAAATTGTTAAATGATCGCAAGATATCGAGGATGAACTTCTTTTGAGAAGAGTCAATAAATAGCTCAAGGTGTTGTAATCCTAATTTAACATACAGCACCCTGTGGATTGTTCACAATAAACTTCATCCGGTGACTTGAATAACAAAGATATTTTGTTTACATCAAAAGATGGCTGTCCTGTTTCTCTAAGGTTAGTTCATTAGGATCAATGAATTTATTTAGCAAGAGTCCGTAAAATATCGCAGAATATCGATATAGGTTCAATGAAAAGAGAGAAGACTCCTTGGAAAAAACATCATAAGAAATGTGGGATGAAGAAAAAGAAGAAAGACACGAGAAAGACAAACTACACCTCTAAAAGATGTTAAAAGTGTTTATTCTTCAATTTCTAGGAAAAGCTTACCCAAGCAAAATTGCTGCTACGTTTTGTTTGGGATCGCCAGTCGATCAGCCAATTTTAGGAAATGTCCTCTCATCTTTCACTTGCTAGGGCTTTGTTTTCCTTTTGTTATTAATTTTGTTTTCCCAATGTCAGAATCCTTTCTGGTTGATCTTACTGCTTTCCTCATTACCAGCGCTAAAGCTGCTACTACTCCAAATCAATAATAATTTGACCGCCATTTGAGAGCAAAATAGTATTTCCTGCAGATTTCAATGGGCTATTTTGGTGAGGAGCCTTTGGGGGTCCCAAGCTAGTGTTTTACTGGTCGGTGGCATGACTGCATTGGCAACCACTTAGGTGTGATAAGCTTGCAAAACGTTAGGAATAAAAATTTCAGGGTTTGTTTATATGAGGATTCCCTCACTTCAAGCGAATCAATAAGGTACAGTATGTGGATTTGACAGAATTTAGATGAAACTTGGCCAAAATGTTCACTGGTTATCAACGTGTCAAAGTGTGTAAGGCCATGGACAGCAATTTTTTAGCGAAAATTAATAATTTATGAATAACTGTATACAGAGTGTTTTTAGCAAAATTGGAAATCTTAGGTACCTTTGCACTCATAACTGACTGTATACAGAGTTTTTTTTAGCAAAATTGGAAATCTTTAGATACCTTGGCACTCGTAACTGCAGAAAAACACCTTGCATGCTCCTCAGGCCCTCCTATGGGGACAGTCAGGCCTTATAAAAATTTTGGACGCCCACTTTTTTAAGTCCTGGTTAAAAGCCTGTGTGAAGTTTTTTAATATTTCAAATACCCTGTCTTTTACGCCTTCTTATGTGACGAAGATCAGCAAATAATGCTATTCGCTGAGTTCACAATAGATTTGCTCAGCAATCAATGGGAATGTGTGGTTCCAGAAAATATCCATACCCCCCCACGGAAGGGATTTGCCCTATGACCCCCCACCCCTCTGGAAATTCCAATTTAGCTTCATACATTGCTTTAAATTTTTGGGTCTTTGAGGCCCCCCCTCCTCCCCGGAATTTCCAATCCCTTCTGTGGGGGGAGAATGGATATTTTCTGGAACCACACAATATAAAAAGGCCTCACACAATTGTAATTTCAACGTTTACCTTGAAACTTTCTATATTTCTAAGAAAAACGTAAGTGAAAAGCCCACACTTCTTCAGCAGAAGAATATGTCAACAAGTCTGGGAAAAAAACGCACACAAGAAAAAAACAAAGTGGGACTTGAAACTGCTGAATGAATATTTTTGACAAGCGAAAAACCACAATGAGTGAAAGTAAACGATACCTTCAGAAGAACTGGAACGTATCTCACAGGATAGTCGCTCCGTTACACAGCTTTAGTTGACTTTGACAATCAAAACAAAGAATTGAAAAAAGGCAATGGAAGCAAAATGTAAACTATAGCTGCTGGATGCGCCTTTGAACGACAAAGATTTTGAAGTGCTTTACGCTGTTTACGAAAATAACCTGCTTGGACTGTAACCTCAACTGAATTGTTCACTAAATAGGGCGCTCAATCTCAGTACACATATAACAAACACAATACCACATGGAAAGTACTTTGTACGGTGTTTACGCACTTGTCGGTTTGTATCAAAAATCTCACTCTCTCACTCGTTCGCTGCGCTCACGCGTTCCATTTCTGATACTTCATCAACTCATGGGTAAAAACCATACGAGAGCACTTTCCATGAAGTATTCTCAGGGCATCTGACAGGATGCGGTGGTGCGGATCCGCATAATTCGCTGACTTCCGCATCTTCCGCATCTTGAGAACATTTTCCGCATAAAACAGAGAAATTTGTTTCATAATAATGATTAAGCAGCTGTTTACCATCCTCGCAAACATAAATTTCGAAGAAATTGATTATTTTGACACAGTTTTTCTCCTAAAATAGCGACAAAAACACGGCACTTCGATCGCAGGCAATTTTTAACCTCCAGGCGTTCCACGCGTCTTTTCGGGATGGGCCTGGACACCAGTTCTTTCGCTTCTTTCGCTCGTTCGGTCTATCGAAAATTTTTCTGTGCTTACCTATAGTATATGGAAAAATTTGTCATCAAAGAGACCAAGAAGAAGGATCCCCACTTCGCTGTACACTTGCCACAAGTTGACCTCATGGGCTAGATGAGCGACGAATTAAGTGAAGCGAGCTTGAGGCCGCAAACTGGCCTGTGAGCGACGTGCCATAATGAAGACGAAGGACTTTGTTGAAAGTCTAATAGCAGCAAAGGATTGAGTGAACCAGTATCCTGGAGTTTTCTATGTAGATAATGGATTGTTATTTTGTTGAACGTGCAATGTTGTAGTAGATCACGTAGCACCTTGAATTGTATTGTTTATGCATAAGAAGAAAATCAACTTCAGGCAACAAAATAACGGTTGTGTTATTTTCATTGAACATCACATAATTTATAAGATAATTTCATAACATGTACCAAATACAAATGAAAACAACTGGAAAAGCCCAAATACCATTATAAGCTTAATTTTTTTGTTTAAAATGAGCCTGCGAGCAGACTCTCGCCTTTGGGGGTAGCTCGATTTCGGCTGCATGAAAAGATGCGATTTTTGGCGAGCGAAGCGAGCCGAAAATTTTCCGCATAATCCAACGTGTTTTCCGCATAATCAACACTTTCTTCCGCATAATGTTCCTGAAAATTTCCGCATAATTTGTTGTTTTTTTCCGCACCCTATCAGATGCCCTGTATTCTATATATATATAAATTATATACATATCAATCTATAACACTGTACTGTAGTTCATCAGATATTCTCAAACTCATTAATTATTCATGAGCTGATGACCCAATCAGCTCGCATCAATTGGGTCAGGTGCATGTATGTTGATACCCAATGAACATACCGATCAAGACACGGTAGATTAGTTCAAAAACTGATCAAGACACTGATCAAGAAACTTGAATTTTAATCAGTCTTAATTATAATTCTAAATACAGCATTTTTCCCGCTTAAATCATTGCTTACAACAACAATACAGCAACATATTATTCCTTCTTAGACATCGTTACATTAATTGTACAGTTTTTGAATTTTCCTTTCTGGAAAACAACATCCGTTAAAGATTCGTCCTGCTTCTCTGTGGTAGAACATGTAGTTGTACTAACAACACTTGGACCTAGGATCTTTGAAACTTTAGACACATTTTCTTCTGTAGGCTTTTCGCACTGCAACAATGCATTAGAACGATGCCCCGACCTTTCGCGAATCAATTTTTCTTCAACCCCAGAATTGAACAGGGAGGAAACACAAGTAACGTGCAAACTGTGAGCGGTTTTGCGTTTAAAGCCTGCCGCGTCGCACATGTCAGGCAAAATCTTGTTCAAGCTGTTGATGCCTACGGGCGCTTTATCGAATGCGAACCTAGTTTTTGATGGCTTAAAGTAAAATGCAGTAACTTCCTTTGCATGACTCTCAACTAACCCTACATACAATCTGAATATCTCAACAAGGCAAGGCTCGTGCTTTTCCTCAATAGAATGACAAACGTGCTTGACCACTCGCGGCACATACTTTAGATCACAAAGACCTCCATGATAAGTTTTAGAGGCATTTTCTTCAAACTTAATAAAATTTGGACCAATTTCAAAGTTGTTTACAACAATATTTCTGTGATCTCCCCCCCCGCAACCCCAAAACTTTTCCGTTGTAGAAATAGATCGTGTTCAATAACGACTTAGCTGATGTAGTTCCCAGCAATTTCTTTTGCCAGAATACTGCTTCTTCTTGCTCGCCCACAAACTCCTTTTCCTCTTTCTTACACTTAATGTGAAGCCCTTCTCGAACGCCATTCTTCATCTCGGCATCTAAGCAACGTCGGAAAAGGACAAACCTTCAAAAAATAACACACAAAATTAAAGTCCTGAAACAGTGCATTTTAAATTACTAACCAATTCGGTCTAAAAGTTGTCAAGTACCTTTTGTCACTAGCGTCCAGAGGATTCAAAGCTTCTGATCCATTTTTCTCCTCCAAATAACGCTTGAGGGCACAAATGATACCATAAACAGACTTGGGAGGGTATCTTTCACCGGACTTTTTAGCTACCTCCATCACAAATTTTGACAACCAATAGTTCAGCGACAGAGCGTCCATTCCAGCAATATCTACACTCACAGCGGTAACCTTGTGTAAATCGTAGTCCTTGAAGAGACCGCCACAATCTAATACCGGAACTTTAACCTCTCTCAACCTCTGCCATTCGGCAAAAATGTTCACAGCCCACTTGTTTTTATACTTAGTTAAGCTGGAACAGCATCATTCACCAAAACATTTTCTTGACAAGAGGTTTTTGGAACTCGAAAACGTTCTGATCTGGACTCGATCTCCATCACGTGGCATAATGTTAGTTTATTAAAAATTCAACCTTTAAAACTTGCCCACATGGCCGCATATAAAATATTCATTTCATTTACCATATGAATAAAAAACAGACAATAGCCTATTGAGCATGCCTACTAATTACCTATTCTTCGAAAAAAATTCTCATGCTAGTTTGAGAAGCCAGCTCAAAAACTCGTGCTTCGTTTTTCATCAGGGGTTCCAAACACCTCGAAACAATAAAAGCACTCCGCCTTCGGCGTCGTGCTTTCATCTGTTTCTCGGTGTTTGGAACCCCTGATGAAAAACTCGCACTCGTTTTTGATCTATTACATGAAACTGTTCTCTGCACCAAATTATGAAGAGATCGCCCTGCATTATAAAATAGCTTCTTGATATTATTTCACCTACAGATCTGTGTTATCTTGCAAATTTAAAGCTGATGATCCGATTAAAATCTGAATTTTTATACCATAATCACCACCAAATCTGCTGAGGCGAGCCACACTGGATTTAATTACAAAACTACAGAATCATCTGAAGCCTCATTATTATGTATTAGTTTTAAACAAAGGAGATTCAAATCATTTCAAACCGTTTGCGCAATCACCCGTTATGTACCGAAAAATGCAATCTAAATGTAATAGTTGTCGTTCAGTTGTAAACAGAAATGGCTATATCATCTGTGTTTAAAATATAAGAGGCTTAAAGAATTACATTGTAATTAAAAATTCGGCGATACAAATGTTGTGACATATGAATGAGCCATTTTGACTTTCAAATATTCAACACAAATAAACCGACAATACCGATATTTCTGGGAGGAAACATTAAATGCAAATCATGCTATGACTCATGCTTGCTTCGAAACTGAGAATTTCAGGAGACGTCTTCCATGATAGCGACTTCAAAAAAATATATTTTATAAATTATTCGCAACTGGTATTATCTGAACAAGGCAACATCAATGCGCAGCCCATTTAAAGTCAACTTTACGTGAAGCATTCATAGCGTGAACCACGTTCATTAATAAGCGCAGATAAGCGACGCAGCAAAGGACAATATCGTTTCGCGTAAATTAGTTTCGCAGAGCACAGTTACATCACACAAATATTTTCTTCTTGGTCGATCCAAGGCGAAACGATTTTCGGCGGTAAACAACTTTTAACGCTTGACGATCACAAGAATTTCATTCAATAGCGCCACACGATCGAAACACCAAATTCTTCGAATAGCTAAAATTTGGGTGTTTATCGCGTTTGGATATCAAGATGAATTAGCAATAAGCATTTAGAAAATGACGATTCAAACAACTCTCGCTCAAAATACCCCAGCTCGGAACCCGTTATTAAGCTATGCTATGACTGATCGTGCCTGAAACTTCACTGGGTGCATTTTAGAATCATTATTTGCACGTGTAAAGTTAAAACAGGCAAGTGATTCGGACTTACATGAAGCAGTTTTACACAAGATGGTGGTCAATAAACATAGCAGCCGAACTATTTGAAACCACCGCAGAACACGATTTGAGAAAAGAAAAGAAAATATAATTTAGGTAAGCTACAATTTTCAGTGATTGTTGCTAAACCAAGTTCACGATTAGTTGTAAGTCTTCTTATTGGTCTACACTAGCAACACCGACACCAGCAAAGGAAACAACTAAACTTCAGCACAACTAAACCTCAGCGGACTTCAGTAAGGCTTATTAATATGCACAATCAACTATATTCAGGCCTGCCGACCAGTGCAAGAAACAAAATTAAACTAAAATTTCTTACCTTTCACGTCAACAAGTACTTCGGAATTTTCAGAAAGAACAACATTCCCACTCGTCACGTAATTTATCTGGAGTATATATAAGTATTCTTCATCTCTTTGGACGTTATAAATCTGCAGCTCTGAAGGACGAAGCGCTTTGTATTTTTTCAAATCTTTGAATGGCGCAATCATAGTGAACAACTTGGTATCGCCCCCGAGTCGCGATGCTATTAACTCTTCTTTAGCGCTAGCATCTCTCTTCCTCTTGAAAATCAAGCTCTGGATGGTTTCGCCACTACCGGTAGAGAAATCCCATTTCAGAGACACTGCATTGCTGTTGACTCCAAACACCACGATTTTTGGATCTTCAGGCTTGGTGACACTGATTGATTCTGAAATCACACGAGGCAGAAAACAAAATCGTCAGTGGGTTAATAAACGAACATTTGTAAGCTTCTTGCTCCATTCGCGTTAGCCAACTTACCAGACTGTCGCAGCGCCCCCAAAACACAAAGTGTGGCTAACATCAAACGAGTGAGAACGTGAAAAGCATCCATTTTCTTTGAAGAAACTTAAAAGTGAAATAGTTCTTCCTTATGATGTCAAAATTCAAGGAACAGTCAACAACAAGGAATGTTCGTTATATTTGATGAATGATATCATCAAGGACGCCAAGCCACCGCAAACGTCCTTATGGAACCTAGTCTTCCAGCGTGCAGTGCTTCGGGAGCCTGGAATCCAAAACACCTGTATGGTTCCCAGGTTGTTGAGGCCTCAAATGTAATAAATGTCCCTAAATGTAATAAAGGTCCTAAGTGTAATAACTATTGGTCCTAAATGTAATAAAGGTCCTAAGTGTAATAACTGTTGGTCCAAAATGTAATAAACGTCCCTAAATGTAATAAAAATCCTAAGTGTAATACCTTTTGGTCCTAAATGTAATAAAGGTCCTAAGTGTAATAACGTTTTGCCCTGAATGTTAGAAAGGTCGCAAGTATAATAACTTGGTGTCATGAAATTAAATGGATTATTACTTCCGTTGTCAGTATTTATACATAGTAACAACAAAAGTAGTAAATTTTGGCCAATGCCATTTTAGACCAGTTTGATCATATGAATATCTAAGTCTACAATTTAAGCCAGTTTATAATGTATATAAATTTAAATTGATGTGACAACCATGAAAGGGAGATCTGAGCTATCCACTCAAATAAACAGATCTGTCACGCAAATGGATGTCCGATTCCTTATCCGAATGTAACGTCACAAGCTGAACCTTATTACATTGAGGACTAAAAGTTATTACAGTTAGGACCTTTATTACATTTAGGAGCAAAAGTTATTACACTTGGGACCTTTATTACATTTAGGAGCAAAAGTTATTACACTTAGGACCTTTATTACATTTAGGACCAAAAGGTATTACACTTGGGAACTTTATTACATTTAGGACCAAAAGTTATTACACTTAGGACCTGTATTACATTTAGGACCAAAAGTTATTACACTTGGGAACTTCATTACATTTAGGACCAAAAGTTATTACACTTAGGACCTTTATTACATTTAGGGACATTTATTACATTTGAGGCCTCAACAAGGTCCCTTGGGCCATCTCGGCTTTTTGGTCTTATACTCAATCTCGTTCCCAGAGTCCACAGGCTCCACGGTCAGCGGTTTAGTCGCCGGGTGAAACTCTGGGGAAATGGAATTATTCGAATTAAATTCGAATTTTTTTGATTGGCTGTTTCAATACAATAGCCTTCGAACTCAGACATATTTCCGGAAGTTGCTTATGAAGCTTTAGCGGCCATTTTGCCGAGATTTTTGGAGTTCGTTCGTTTGTGTTTTGCAGTATCTTGGCCTTAAACCGCGATTTATGATGCCATTTCCCGTTTCGTTTTCAAGGTAGGTAAAAACTAGCTTTAGATTTTGGTATTCACCCATTTTTCACCCGGTTTTTTAATAGTATTTTCTTCGATCGAGGAGCTGGAAATTGTCTGATGTGTTTTTTATACAACTCCGATTTTTTGGTAAATTCTGGTGCTTTTCTAAGTGTAAATACATCCCGGCGACTGCATCTGTGTGCAACGTCGGCTGTTATCAGCTGTTATGCAGGAATATTGTTTATATTGAAAATTATCGGACATTGATTATGTAGAGTATTTATTGTAATAGAGGAAATTAATAGAAAACTTCCATATTTGCAACAGGGCATGCAACTGTTTATGTGAATTTCTTTAGACAGTTGGTAATAGTATCTGAAAAAATTGTGAACCACATTGAACCTTGAAAGGGCATGATATAGAGTTCAAACACCAGTCCTTACTTAGAAAACTGCACGTTGCTTGTTGATATACTTTTACAATGTTTACCTATTATATAACTCTCTCTCTCTTGGTTCCTACAATAATTTATTCTAAAATTACCCCTTTACCACCACCCCAGCCAAACCACCAACTGCTTAAGACTGTGGAAACCTGAAATTTATGGATTTATATAGGCCACTAGGCTCAAATGAAGACTTAAACCAAGAGTTGTGCTGTCCTATCATCCCCTATTGCAATTGTTACACAATCATTTCTTTCTAATGGCTTCAAGGACTCACACCATAAAGCGCCTTTTGTGATCATAGATATATTTTAATTTATTTTTGCAGGTCCTGCAGTCAGTTGGCTAAATTACAACCAATAGACACCTATGTCCACCAACTGTAACATGAGAATAAAGTTGACATTTTTGCCACTCATTCTGACTGCTTATCATTTTGTGTTTTGTACAAGTTACTGGGTGGTGTTTATTCCAGCCCACACCTCTTGACAGTCTTGTGGAGTTTCAGGGGTCTTTGCAAGATATGTTTATTTCACAAATATTTGTTTTGGTGAATCTGCCAAATCAAATCCAATCTATGTAACTTGCCAAAATAACCTGTAGTACAACAAACAAGATGGGGGGCACAATGGGCTTATGTAAGGCCCCACCACTAAACTTCGGATTGAATGGTCCAGGTTTCAAGCCCCAGCCAGGGTCATTGTGTTGTGTTCTGGGAAAGACACTTAACTCTCAAATATAAATGGGTTCCAACAAATATACTTTTGGCAGTATTCCTGCAATGGACTAATATTCCATCTGGGGGGACAGGGGAAGAAGAGATATGCCTAGCACTTAATGCTACAGAAATGGGGTAACACAACAAGCCATTCAAGCAATCTATGACACACAAGCAGTATTTCTTGGACTGTGCTGGCTGCATGCAGTTGGGGGTAGGCTATGTACAGAAAACCAATACCATATTCAACCAATATTCACATGATAGCACTCAGTGAATGTTACAAATAGCTAAATCAGTTCAAAGAAACACCCTTGGCGAACTTTAATTTCAGCAAAAATAAAGTACAATTACACTGTATTCATAAATGCAAGGCCATATTTTTCTGATAAGTGACAGCATTTTATAAATGCTTTAAACAGTCACTTTTATCTACAAACAGTTCGGTTAAAGATAAAACAAATTCATCATTTGTCTAATGAGTTACAAATGCCAGAGGAAAATTTCGAAAATGTACCGAAGAACTTCGTCAACAACAGAGGCAAAATGAATAAATTTGAGTAAAACTATCTAGAATATTTCTCGTTCTTTAAGCATGAGAAAAGCGTGACTACGTTAGAAATCGGTGGGGGCGAAATCGTTTGGGAGCGAAACCTGCATCATGCGTAAAACCGATGACAAACGAGCAAGACGTTCCATGGGATGACAACCAAACCGCTACATATCTGTTATTGCTACGGACCGCCAAAGTTCCAGCTTTTTTGGTGAAACCAATCTTGCAACTGTAGTCTCCCACTGTAGTGGAAAATACGGCACATACTAATTGCTTACCTGCCTATTCGATTGCATTTCAATGAAAATTTGATTTTCGAAATGAGCTTTCGATCGGCGTGCAGTTGCTCCGTGCTCTCACGGCCGTCGTTTACAATGCTGTGTGTAAATGTAGATTCGACGACTGGCCTTCCTCGAAAGATTTCTTCCAGAGAAAAAATACATTCGTATACAACTTGGCATTACGACTCCCTTTGTTTACGTTTGTCCTCCAGGAGCTTACACAATCCAG
Organism: Meandrina meandrites; assembly: GCA_963693305.1. NCBI lineage: Eukaryota > Metazoa > Cnidaria > Anthozoa > Scleractinia > Meandrinidae > Meandrina > Meandrina meandrites. Next base: position 16,106,816 of record OY855911.1, on the reverse strand, counting down.
ACAATCTGACGTGCATGTTTTGCTTTACACACATAGACGATGAGGGTTCTGGGACAAAAAAAAACAAGATATTTAACAAAGCTTTTTTTTAGTAAAACTCGGCTCTCTTTGCTCGCCTCGTTTTACAAAAAAAAAGCTTTGTTAAATATCTTGTTTTTTTTTCTCCCAGAACCCTCATCGTCTATGTGTGTGGTGGTATTTGAGTGAAAATAAGCAAGCATGGAAATAAACAAAGAGCATGGCCCCAAAGCAAGCGGATGTGTCACAAAAAAATTAATTTCTTTTGAAGAAATGCCCGCACTGTATAATATACAAAAGTGTCTCAGAATTATTTTCCATTTGAACAATTATCTGCACTTGTATATACGGCGAGATGGCAGCCGCGAGATTTTCGTCCAATGTTCTGAAAACATTTTACGGTTCAATAACTGAAGAGGAAAATAGAAATCTTTCTCAACCATTACAACCAGAACGTACTATTTTACGCGATGGGTTTAAAATAAGCCAAAGCAATTTCCAGGAATGGCTTCGTGTATGGATAATGAACGTATCTCAAACAAATCCAAACAACAAAGATATTTATATGTTTAAAAATGCAAATAAAGAAAAGTATACTAACTTGATTGAACAGGAAATTCTAAAGTTGGGAAGCGTAAAGGTCAGCTTCGGGCTAAAAGTAAATTTTGAAATAGAAAGAAACGGAGAAACGCAAGAAATGTCGCACTATTTTAAAGAGGACCAGCCAAACGTTTTTACCAGGTATGACAAAGAACAGATAGAACAAAAATATGATGAATTTATGGAAAGAATAAAGGGAGAAATAGAAAACTGGTCATTGCAAGGATCAGGATGGGAAGTTGAAAGTATAGAGATAGCATACGTGAATGTTGCAAAATATCAGCCACTGAGCGGAGGAACCTATTTGCCACTTCCAGCCAAACTGGCAAACAAAAAAGCAATAATAAACGTAAAAAACAAAGACAACGAATGCCTGAAGTGGGCTTTGAGGTCGGCACTGTTTCCACCAAAAGACGGTGTGCATCCTGAAAGACCAAGCAAATATTCCAAAAATGATGGGATAAATTACGCGGGTATAGATTTTCCAACACCGGTAAAACAAATCGACAAGCTTGAAAAACAAAACGGAAAACTCGCAATAAACGTGTTCGGCTGGGAAAACGACACCGTGATTGTGCACAGGATAAGCAGAAAAGAACCGAACGTACCGAGAATAAACCTGATGTTGATTGAGACAGGGAAAATTCAGCACTATTGTTACGTAAAAAGAGAAAGCGCTTTGCTGTTCGATCAAAGCAAAAACAGAAATGCAAAACACTACTGCATGTTGTGCTTAACAGGTTTCTCAAGAGCGGACTTGCTTGTGGACCATAAAAAGCACTGCAATGGAGTGAACGGTAGGCCAACAAGGATTGACATGCCAAAAGAGGGGGAAAACATCCTCGCTTTTAAAAATTATCAGAAACAGATGAAAGCGCCCTACGTGATATACGCGGACTTTGAGGCACTGGTAAAAAAGATACAAGGTTGCCAGCGAGACCCAGAAAATGGCAAAAACAAAAGTTACACAGAAAAGACGGAAAGGCATGAGGCGTGTGGATATTCATTTGTTGTAGTAAGAAGTGACGGGAAAGTTACAGGACCATTTGTATACAGGGGTGAAAACGCGGTAAGGTCTTTCCTGAAAAGACTGGTAATAGTAAAAGACAAAATAAGAGAAAACCTCGCGCAGGTGAAACCCATAGCAATGACTAACAAAGACTGGTATGAATTCAAAAACGCACACAGCTGCCACATCTGCGAAAAAAAGCTGGTAAAAGAAAACTTTTGGGATTCATTGCCGGTCTACGCAACAGGACACATATCAAAAAAAGAGAAATACCAGGGGCAGTATCACAAAAGATGTTTCTATGAAGAGAAAAATTACCAAAGTGAATTTTATGAAACGCTGTGCCATAATGCATCAAAAGACGATGATTTTGAAATAATAAAGCTGAAAAAACCGGAAACCCCAGCCGTGCGCCACACAGCAAAAGAACAAACCAACTGCTACAAATGCAAAAAGTCACTTCTCCAAAAGAACTACAGAGACGCGGTAAAAGACCATTGCCATCTGACGGGTAAATACCGAGGGGCAGCGCACAGCGAATGCAACCTAAAACTAAAAATAAACCCCAAAACGCACCAGGTACCAGTTGTATTTCACAACCTGAGGGGGTACGACGCGCACCATTTAATGCAAGCGATGGCAAATTTGAAAAAAGAGGTGAAATGTGTCGCAAACAACATGGAGAAGTACATAACCATTTCGGTTGATGGTTTGCGATTTATAGACAGCTTGAACTTTATGCAAGCAAGCTTGGACTCATTGGTAGAAGTAAAAGTAAAGGGGGTAAAAGAAGCCACATCAGAATTAAAAGACAGAGAGCTGAAGTACAAAGAGAAAATTAAGGAGGAATTCAAAATAACATCAACATTATCAAACGGCAGTGATCTGCTTTACAAAAAGGGAATTTACCCATACGAGTACATGGATTCATTTGAAAAATTCAGCGAAACAAGTCTGCCAAAAAAAGAAGACTTCTACAGCAAACTCAACGATGAACACATTACAGAAGATGAGTACGCCCACGCGAAGGAAGTATGGAAGACTTTTGATTGTAAAACATTGGGGGATTACCATGACCTTTACGTGAAAACGGATGTAGCACTGTTGGCAGATGTATTTGAAAATTTCCGTAAATTGTGTTTGCAGCAGTACGGTCTTGACCCGGCGCACTATTTCACATCACCAGGACTATCATGGGACGCACTCTTGAAAAAGACGGGTGTCGAGCTTGAGTTGTTAACAGACTATGAAATGCATATGTTCGTGGAACGAGGAATTCGCGGAGGAATCTCGATGGTAAGCAAAAGACACGCAAAGGCAAACAATCCTTTGGTATCAGACTATGACGAAAGCAAACCGAACAGCTACATAATGTATCTGGACGCGAACAACCTGTACGGCTGGGCAATGAGCAAGCCTCTCCCCAAAAGCGGATTCAAATGGAAACGCGTGATGCCGACAGAGGAGGAAATAATGAATAAAAAGGAGAACGCAAAGAAAGGCTGGATCCTAGAAGTTGATTTGGAGTACCCGGCGGAGCTGCATAAAGAACACAACAGCTACCCGCTGGCGCCGGAGAAAAAGGTCGTGAAAAAAGAAAACATGTCGGACTACCAAAAGAATCTGATAAAAGAATTAGACCTGAAAATCCCAAACAGCAATAAGCTGCTGCTGACACTTGAGGACAAAAAAGACTACGTGGTTCACTACGAAAACTTGAAGTTCTATCTTAAGCAGGGGATGAAACTGAAGCGCATAAAAAAGGCGCTGGAGTTCGAACAAGAGTGCTGGATGGAGCCGTACATCCGGATGAACACAGAATTCAGAAAGGAAGCAAAGAATGGCTTTGAAAAGAACTTTTACAAGCTGATGAATAACTCAGTTTTCGGCAAAACCATGGAAAACTTGCGCAACCGGGTTGACATAAGAATAGTCCGCAGCAATGAGAAAGACAAAATAAGAAAATTGGTCGCAAGCCCTCTGTACGCAAGGCACGTAATATTTACAAACGACCTGGTGGGCATTGACATGCACAAAAGCCGCCTGCTGCTCAACAAGCCGGTCTACACAGGAATGACAATCCTTGACAAAAGCAAGATACTTATGTACGACTTCTTTTACAACCACCTGAAAAAGCAGTACGGTGAGAAATGCGAGCTCCTGTACACGGACACGGACAGCCTGCTGCTGAAGATAGAAACAGAGGATGTCTACAAAGACATAAAAGAAAACGAAAACTTCTATGATACATCAGACTACCCGAAGGAGCATCCGCTCCACTCAGAAGTGAACAAAAAGGTACTGGGAAAAATGAAAGATGAGTGCGAGGGGATCCCAATATCGGAGTATGTGGGGCTAAGGTCAAAGATGTACTCGGTAATGACAGAAGGTAAAAGCGAACAGCGGATAGAAAAAATAAAGAAAGACTTCCCGGAGACGGAAATAAAAGAGTGCAGCTGCGAAGGAAAAAAAGTGCAGGCAATAATGGCAAAAGGCGCAGAGTTGGTCAAAAAAATAATGGCAAAAGACGCAGAGTCGGTCAAAAAAACGGATCATCCGAAAGCAAGAGTATCGCAATGCTGTAACATGATAAAAGTTGACGAAACAAACGTAAGAAAAGCGAAAGGCGTGAAAAAGAACGTTGTTAAGAAACAGATAAAGCATGAACAGTACAAGCAGGCGCTGTTCAGCAAAGAGCAGATGTGGCACGGAATGAACATTTTGCGAAGCGAGGGGCACGAAATCTACGGCATGCATGTAAATAAAATTTCACTGTCCCCGTTTGATTCAAAGCGCTGGATAGCTGACGACGGGGTAAATACAAAGGCTTACGGGTATAATAACCAGATGGAAGAAATAGAAGCTTTATTCGCTAATACAGAAATGGAAGAAATAGAATTAACAAATACAGAAATGAAAGAAATAGAAGAAGCGTTAAAGTCGCTCGGGGGGTAATTGTGTGTTTGGAGGCACAACAAGCAGTTCTTCACGCACGAAGCCGCGCTTGGGCCCGTCATGCAAATAGTAGAGAACGGGCTGATTCGGTTTGGTAAAAGAACGTTCAATGTTGTAAACTTTCAAAGACCAGATTGGATCAGTGGCTCTTTTAACACCACCTTCAAGCTCGCCAGGTTGGTACAAATACCTAACATTCACAATAGAGGGGAGCTTTTTTTCGCTTTCTCCAACAGGTCTCAAATAAGGTGTGGATGGCTTTGCATAAATATTTTTTTCTTTGATGGCAACTACAGGTTTCTTGCCGATAAGGCTTGTTACTTCATTGTTCAGAGCGGCCACAACTTCAGGAAGTCTTTTTACCCACGCCGTGTACCGCTGTCCCTCAGGCATTCGCATTTCAACAGCGTACTGGTGCCCGAACAAGCGCTCAGCCAGGGTGCGGTTAAAACGTTCAACAATGGCCTGATCACGGTGAATGTCAACTCGCCCACGCCGAATATATGTTTTGTGATTTTCCATTTCTTTTGTAACAGCGCCCATAAATTCGCGCCCAGGGTCAACCTGCAGCAGTTCAGGCCATTTCAGAGGCGAGCGTTTGTAAATTCTCTTAAAAGCAAGAGCAACTTCATCAGAGTTTTTCGATGTCAAGGGTTCAGCCTCTTTGTATCTGCTGGCAACATCGACAACGGTGAGTGCATATTTAAAAACTTTGCGTCCGCGGGGTAGTTTGTCATGTGGCAAAAAAAGAAGATCCGCCTGATGCACTTTGTTTGGTATAGGTACATCGAATTTCGGCCGAGGAATGCGCTTCGGTGCTGGGATGAATATCTGCCAGAGTGCTTGCTTGAACAGCCACTTTTTTGCGGTTTCTTCTGGTACCTTGGCGGTTTCGGATAATTTTTTGATTGCAGCAAAACCTTTCCAGTAGCCCCCAGGACTATAGTATGTCTTTGCGAGTTTGGCATCCATCAAAGTTGATAATATATAAGTAAGGAATTAAAAAAGTTTAAAGGAAACGAAAGGCAGCGTAGCCAAGAGCAAGAGCTCCAGCGCCCACGAACATGAGTTCACCATTTTTCTGCTGCTGGCTTGGTTGATAAAAATCTGAGAACTTGGGTTCTTTGGGGGGTATCATTTGTTTGTCAGGGTGCGCCTGGTTATACAGTTTGAAGGCGTAGTCAGTGTTAGTAAAGTTCTGTTTGGCCTGCTCTTTTATTTGCGTGTTAGTCGCAATCCAGTCGAGAAGTTTGGTGCGGTCACGGGAGTATTTGGCGTAAGCCGCTTGATATGCCTCGAGAGCTTTGTCATGTCGTACTTTTTCATCAAGTGCAGCGTCACCTCCGCCAAGTGCCTTTGCAAGATAATTGCCGCCAATAAAAGCAGCAGCATTCAATATAGCCCCACCAGCCATAATCGCGATACTTGCCATTGTGTTATATAACAGAGCAGAGTTTTTTCAAATAAAAATCTTGGGGTGTGGGGTGCCCCCACTTACATGCTGGTGGGAAGGATTTTTTGGTCCTCCAGGTACTGTTTGAGCGCAATGCTACCTGCCATGACGGCGGTGAACTTCACATAGTTCATAGCACTGCTGCTGGGGTCAGAAGTAAAATTCTCTTTTACAACCTTTTTTGCGACCCAGCCGATGCCGGCGGCCAAACCGGTTATAGTAGCAGCATCCATGATGGTTTTAACAAGCTTGTTGTCTGACATTATCTATCAACTTTGTTGATACGTATATAAAACATACAAAAAGTTTAAATAAAAATTAATCTGTCTCTTCTGCGTCCGTGTCCTCTTCTGCTTCCGTGTCATCTGCTTCATTTTTCTCTACCAATTCAACAAAATTCGAAGGGTCTTTTGCCAACCAATACAATGAATCAATTGTCTTGTAAGTAGCATACAACCAATAACTAAAAATGACTACGCCTGCTAAAGAATTGACAACAAATATTTGCGTTGGAACTTTCACCATAATTATATAGAAACATACAAAGTTTAAATAAAAATTAATTTGTCTCTTCAGTGGGTAGCAACTCAGTTGCTGATACCCCACACCCCATCAACTTTGTTGATACATCCGGGTCAAATATTGTGGCCTTCATAAGATCGCGGACTGTAAGAAAAATCTTCACATTGAAGTCGTACCATAACAGTCCGATCCCAAAAATGGCTGCGGTTGAGATAAGAACTTGTGGAATATCAACTTTCTTCATGATATTGATACAGGTATAATATTAATTCGTAAATATTTAATCCATATGACTTAAAACTCTGGTCTGTGTCGGGCGAGCAGGTTGTAGCTCAGCACGTGCTGGCTCAGGTGTATTTTTTTTGCTGAATGCGGCCTTGAGCTCTTCACGTTTGTAATAAATACCGATCAGTGAAACGACTATGCCGACAACACCAATCCATTGTGTGGTGCTGAGACTGCTATTTTTTTCTTCGGTACTTTTTAGGGTTTCATCTGCAATAGTCGGTGTTGGCTCAGAAACCCGGGGATCAGCAACTGAGTTGCTACCCTTTGCCTTGTTGTTTGGGATTATAATACCAGCCTCAGCTGCGGCAGCTGCTGCTTTTTTCTGTTGTTCACGGGCTAGCCGCGTTCTTTCTGCAACCAATTTGCCTGCAGCCACACGCTTGGGATTTTTTACGCGCTGCGGGGCTGTAGTTGGAGTTGGAGTTGTTGCTTGCTGTGTTATATCGACCTGCGGATTGTAACTTTGTTGCGTGGTCTCACTTGCCTCGGATTGTTCGGTTGACATTATATGTTAAGCAAATAAAAAATTATTAAGCAATTATTCAGAATTTGTCTGCAAATGTTCAGTAGTTGGTGAGGAATGCTCAGGAATTTCTTCTAATTTTGCTTTGTCATTTTTCTCCAAATGCGAATTAAAATCAATGTGCTTCGCCGTTATCAAAGCAGCAGAAATAGGAGCAAGAAATTTTCCATATTTCAAAGAGAGACTGCCAACAAAATTTGTCATTTCTTTGTTAATAATGAAGTCTTCTTTTAGTTCTTTTTTCATTGCATCAACGTCATCTATTTCAATAACCATTTGCAGGCCTCTTGTCAGAAGCGTAAGCAGGCTGTCAACCATGCTTTCGGTTGTCTTGCTGCCAACGAAGGTTTCATATCTCTTGTAGTACTTTTCAACTTCTTTATCAGTCAAGCGTTTCAACTGCTCATGTGTTAATTGCACTCCGATGGCCTCTTTGGATTTGCCTGTTGATACAAGCACGGCCAGCTGCTCACGAAGAGCAGGAATGTTAGGTCGGGGGGCGAAGTCTGGCACAATACTACCAGCTGGGCTGCTTGATGGCTCAGCTTCCAGTAGGTTTATAACTTCTGCGAACTCTTGTTCAGCCATGTTGATATGATAATACTATATACAACTTTTATTTTTTTAATTCAAAATCATCAACTTGTTGATAATCCGTAGGGGTAGCGAAGCGAGAACACGAGATAAGAGAACTTCCGCTCTTTCAGCTTTGAAATCAGATTTTTGTACTCATCGTGGGAGAGTTCGCCGGCGTAATCTTCAAAGATTGCCTTCGTAGTTTTGGCTGAGGGAGTGTAAAATAAAACGATAGCCGCCACGTTTTCACGGAAGGAAGGTGTTATGCTGGTTATCTTCTGGGTCAGCACCCAAACGCTGATGCCGATATGTCTAGCGGAAAAGCCAAGATTCACCAGCTGGCCTGTGCGCCCTTTCACATCTTTGGAGGCTGCGCAGTCATCAAGGATTATGAGCGTGTTGGCGCCCTCAAACAGCCAGCTCACGATCTTCAAAAAAATTTCCACCTCGTGCTGCTTGCATATTATCACAAACATTCTTGGATCATTTTCACCAATTCGGTAGTAGGTCTTGTTGTGCGCGAATGTTGGGCAGATAAGCACAATGTAGTCAAACTTGCCGCGGAAAGGGCCATAGATCTGGTCAACCACATATTTAGATTTGCCTGAATTTGTCGGCCCCACAATCAGAGCGTTAAAGGGTATCTTGCTCGGATCCATGGTGGGGTATCAGCAACTCAGTTGCTATCCACACCCCGATATAAGAAACTTTGTTGCTATTCTATTAGTACTGTACAGAATCTAATTGCATTTCTAAATATTCATCAGCCACCCAAGGGGGTGTGGGTAGCAACTCAGTTGCTGATCCCCCACTAGTACTGCACAGATTCTAATTGTCTTTTTAATATATTCATCTGCGCGTCACTGATTACGTAAATGTGGCATCTAACTTTGTCATTGCCAGAGCCGCTTGCATTCCTCTCAAGCTCCAGCTGTACTCCATCCTTTGTGTTTACAAGTCGCGTGCCGCTTCCGTGCATCGAGTGATCAGTCATGGAACGCAGATCGATCATAACCCCGAACTTGTTATCTGCATAAAACTTTGTTGCATTCATGTGCTGTGTTTTGTTTTTGGATTTTAGAAAGAAGCGTTTGACCTCCTCCCAAATATCAATTCCTTCAAGTCCGTTGTTGTACAGCCTGTTGGGCGAGCCGTTCACTGTGACACTAATTTTCGTTAGGTCTGGGTTAAAGTAAGTTTCTGAATGCCTTGCGCCAGCAACATAGGGCTCGATAAACAGTAGCAAAATGCCTTTGAGGGACCTTCTCTGCGGGTTAACTCTGAGATTCAGACTTGTGTCTGTTGCTTTGACAAAGGTAACCACTTCGTCACGCTGGATGTGGTCATACGCAAATTCTTTTCCATTTGTGTACTCGCTGAGGGCTTCATCTGCCAGTGTTTTGCTTCTTATCATCTCGTACTCCAGCTGGACGTTTTTCAGCTTGTATTCCAGTTTTGTTTTATCGGAGCCTCTGACAACCTGAGAGGCTGGCGCAAGTGTCAGTTCGAACACAAGATCGTTGTATAGAGCCTGCGGATAAAAGGTCCCGTGGTCGTTCAAAATCTGGTGGTCAAGTCGTATCCTGTATTTTGATCCGTAAATCCCGTTCAGTTTGTTTTCCGAATCGACGCCTGTGGTCTGCTTGTCACCCGCGTTTGAGCGAATTTTGTTGAGGCCCACACTCTGGATTCCATCTTGCAACATGTTGTCGCGCTCCTCCTGTGATAGAAAGAGATCCTCGAATATCTTGTAAATGTCATAACCAACTGTGTCCTGCAGGATTGTGCCAGAGTACTTTACAACAAGTTTTTCAACTAGCGCCCGTCCAACATTGTCGACAAGAAAGTTGTTGGCATGACCTCCACTCAAATCGATGTTGAAGCGCAGCGCAAGTGAACCAGGAACAATGACCTCGTTTTCATTCAGCTTGGGAACCGAAACATAAAGCGTTTCCTCTGGTTTGGCTTCTGTGGGGTTGAAAGTGATTCGTTTTACCGCGCGCTCCGCTCTTAGCGCGCCAAGAGTTTTTTCACTGCGTGTTGGCCGAAGGTTTTCCTGTACACCGTCCATTATTGTAAAGAATATAAAATATTCAATTAAAAAATTTCAATTGTAAATATAAAATAACTCCATCAACTTTGTTAAATAGAAACATAGTTTCTGCTTTTCAACTTTGTTGATAATCGATGGCAGAAGGTGGCGATTTTGCTATAGAACAACCAGAACTTGACAAGGATCTTGACAATAAAAATGGTGATGATCAATATGATTTTAATGTTGATACTGAGATAGACACAAGTCAGCCGCTATTTCCGCCTGAAGCAGAATCCACACGCTATGGTGAACAAATTGAACTGAATGAACTGAGCGGACTTCCAGAAAAATCATTTGATGAAGATATACCTTTGTTGGGTGGCTTTTTTCATCAAGATGATAAACCAGCTCTTCTTGAAAGAGCAAGAGATTTTATTAAAAGGAGGTTTCCAAGAGTTGACTTCGGAAAATTAGGCCCAATCGGTTTCAGCAAAAAGCCTGGCAATGACACTACAATCGTTTCATTTGGAACAAAAGGTGGTGAGACTGAAATTTTCAAAAAAGATGGGAAAAGTCTTCTGAAAAAATTCACAGACAAGTTCAAAACATCCCTTGGTCCAGAAGCTGAATCTCTGATTGCTCAAGAAAATGAAGAAATAATAAATGAACGCCAAAGATTAAGAGAAGCTGAAAAACAACTCAGAGATGCAGAAAAACTCGCCTCTGAAAGAGAAAAAGCCGCCCAAGAAGTGCAAGATCTGAGAACCAGAATCGATCGAACTCAAGCCAATATTGATCAACTGGGATCAAACGTTGAAAGTGAATCAGAACTGCGGAGACTGCAGCAACTGAAAAAAAATCTTCAAAATGATTTTGAAAATGCAAAAAAAGAGGTAGCAGCTCTCGAGAAACAAGCAAAAACCAAAGCCAAAGAACAAACCAGGGTCAACCAACTTAGAGCAAGCCTGGCCGCTAAAGAGAGCGAAAGAAACACAATGGAAGCGAGGCTCAACGACACAAGAACGTTAGATGAGCTGAAAGAACAAGAAGCAGAACTGCAGCGCCAAAATGAGGAAGATCAGGCAGTTATCGACGATGAAAACACATCACCTTCTGATAAACAAGCCGCCGAAGGAAGAGTAGCGGAAAGACAAGAGGAGCTTGCTCGTTTGCAAACGCAGATTGATGAAAGAGAAAGAGCGCTTCCACTTCGTGAGAGGGTAAAGGAGATATTCAAAAAATATGGTGTGACCGTTACGGCTATCGTTCTTGCTGCCGGGGTCACAATTGGTGCTGTCATTGGGGCTATTACAAACGCTTTGAGAGCCACCGGTAAAGCGTTGGGAAAAGGTCTGAAAGATATTGGTGCAAAGCTTGCATCAATTCTGCCAGGTCTTATTGGCTCAATTGTGAGCTTTCTTTTCAAAGCCGCCGGTCAAGCTATCGGTTTTCTTGCTGCGCACACCTGGCTGATTATTTTGGCTGTGGTTGCCTTTCTTGTTGAAAAATACATAAAGAAGCGGCGTTAACGCATAAAAGCGTAAATCAAAGCCGCACCACCTACCGCGGCAACAGCAATAGCTGCTTTGTTATTTTCGTGTGTTTCAGTGCCACCTACATCTTTTACTGGCTCATCAGGCTGAGGTGTTTGTTCTTCAGTCTCGGGCCTATTTTTTTCAGGCTGCATTGCTTCCTTGTGTATCGGGTTTGAGGGGTGGCTGTTTGGTGGGTTTATCTTTGTTGGTCCTCCTGCCATCAGCTTTAGCGCTGCTTTTTTTGTGCCCTTATTTACTTCGTCGTTAACCCCTAGCTTCATACCTGGTATAGCTTGTTTTAGCTGGTTGTTGTAACCAATAACACTTCCCGTATTTATTACCATCCGCGCAGGCATCAGCCAGGCCCCCGGACACACAGCAAGGTTAAGCCTCACCTTAGCCTCATCTACAGCAAGTTGGTACCTTTGAACTGACTTTGCCAGATCCGGTTGCCTTATTGAGTCTTCCACTAAAACAAGGAACTCACTTTGCGCTTCCTTTGCGCGCCCTCCTGACCCAAGTATGCTGCTTCTAACGTTCACCTGTGAACCCAAAACACAGTAAACGAACGCCTCTATCGACTGGTTTATTCGCGACAAACCCGCCTGCGTTAGACTTTCTGCTACATTTGGACAAAACCAGTCTGCCTGTCCGTAGGCAGCGTCATCTGGCTCGATATAATAAATCAAGTTACCTTTTGAGCCTGATCCACCTTCGTCTGAGAACTTTTTTGACCCCCCGGGGTAAATGTCTCCCTCTTCTTTAGACGGTCCAATGTTTGACACATATATGTAAACACTTCCCAGGCCGTGGTTTGCGCCTCTTGTAAAACGAAAATCGCTTGACGGGTCGACTCCGAACTCATTGCATATTCTTTTGTATGAAGCCACGTCGTATTTGTTGTTAATCTGGTCAAAAGTTGGGTCGCCAGGCAAAGTGCTTATGCTTTGTATTCCCCCCATCTGAAACAATATTCGCCTGACAGTAAAATATATATGGAACTTGTAAAAAGCTCGCACATTCTCTGGCATAGCATAGTTGTTATCGAAAATTTCGCGACTTATACCACAGCCCGTTGTCGCACACCAGACAGCAAAATTCAGCTGCTGTGGCCAATATCTCATATTTGGGCCGGCTAGCCATGTTTTTGACTCTTTCCCTGAATGGTGGGTGAGTTTGGTTTTTTGAAATACCTCTCTGAACTTTGTTGTGAAATACTGGTCCGGTGTTACGTAAATATTCAGTTGGTCATTAAATATTTTTTTCAAACTTTGGGCGGAATCGTGAAAGCCAACAGCAGGAATCGGCAAAGAGTCACCTTTTAAACCACTTGGTGTAAGCTGTTGTGGAAAACCTTCTGATGATTGGCCACTACCCAGCGCACTTTTCATTTCCGGGCTCCAATATTTGCTGTCTGAACCAAAAACGTTTATCAAATTGCCTGGCCCTGCTTTGAAATAAATTTCTGAGGTTGCTGTGTGGTATTTGGTGAAATCGGTCTGTGGCTCAAACTTTGATTTATCAGCATTCGGGTATTTTGCATTAAAAGTTTTCCATGCCTTTTGTTCTGCTACTTTGGCAATGCTGTTAGCTTCTGGTGTCTGAATCCATTTTAGAAGCGCAGATGCGCTGCTGTGCTGTGAAGGCTGAGGGGCCTTGTCTTTTGCTGCATCAGCTTTCGCTGCACTTTTGGTTCTTTGCTTCCTCGAATAAGCATTCAACCATCCACCACCACCGGTCCATTCATTATCCATTATTTAAACAAAATATTTTTCTCTAATTATAAAATGGTTATTCTTACTGTTGTTACAACAGAAAATCCGCATACGGTCTATTTTGACCAATCTATTGAAAACCCAAGCTATATCCGGCTATTAAGTTGTTCTCTTTACAATTCGTGGTTTAACTTAAAGGAAGAGGGGGCAATTACTTTGTTAGATGATGTCGAAAAGCCTTTCAAAGTTACTTTTATGCCGGGCCATTATACACTCGATGCGTTGGCGAGTGAAATCAAACACAGTTTATCCAAACATAAGGTCCCATTGCTAACAGATATTTATACTATCGTTGGCCAGCTTGTAATCACAAATCCACAGTTTAAAAAGATTGTTTTTGATTCCAATTTAGGCCATTTACTCAATTTGAACACTTTTACATTGCCATTAAAAATGTTCATAAAAAAGCTGAATTCCGAAACGACCTATTACATTCATTGCGACCTACTTGACAAAGAACAGAATCTGTTAAATGGCGAACCGTCTACTGTTTTACAAACTTTTGACATAACAGGAAAACCTTTTGAAAAAGTTTTTTATCAAAGCAGCCCACAACATGTCTTACGCGATGTTTCTGCTGATAAGCATATCTCAAATATGACAATTTCTGTCAGGGACCAAAATAATAATCTATTTGACTTTAACGGCTTTCCTCTTCAGTTTCAAATTGAAATTAATTAAACAAGAAAATAATTTTGTAAATATAACCATGGCATCCAACGTATTACCAACTGCTCCAGAGTATCGAGAAACAGAAATGCAGACAACACTTTATCCAGTTCTACCAAATCAACCAGATAACAATTTTCGTATGCGGAAAGCCAATGAAGTTTTAAAAGATTTAAGTGACGAAGTTTCACATTATAGGCTTGTTGCCAAAAAATATAAAAGAACTAAAACCATTATCAACTATGCTAGCTTTTCTTCTGGCGGTATTAGTGGTTTTCTATCCGCAGGTGGAGTAGCAGCTGCTTTTACAGGCATTGGAATTCCTGCGGCAATACCAATTGGCTGTGTTGCCTCTTTATTTGGGCTAACAGCTGCTGGGCTAACCGGTTTTTACAAAAAGCTTGAGCCCAAACTTATCAAACACTGCAAAATCATGACACTGGCTATGTCAAAATGCGATACTGTCAACCGCATACTGTCAAAATCACTCATTGACGGAAAAATCAGCGATTCTGAGTTTCAAAGCATTCTTGATGAAAAACAGAGCTATCTAATTCAGAAGGAGATTCTTCGGAAAGGAACACTTCCCAAGGAAAAAAATAAACAAAGCAGCCCTGACATAGAAAAAATACGACAAGAGGCCATGCACGAAGAAAGAATTAGGCTTCAAAAAAAGTTTCTGGGCAGCGCGGTCGACGTTTCGAAATAAGATATCAGTCTAAGCGCACACTCTTTCACTTTATTAAAGAATGATTTCTGTTATAAAAATGATTGTACTTTTTCATGCTCTTGTGTATGCTATTAACGAACTTTCTACACCCGTTTGGCATAATGAGGTCAGACATATAACATTTCAAGTAGTGGAAGCGATGCTTGATGCAGAAACTGATTAAAATGTCACGCAACGGCTCCGCACCAACTATCATACCAAGATTTCTTGAAGCACTCGTCGTAATCATTTTCATCATAAATAGGATAGCCGAGATAGTGTCTGACTCCATTTCTTTTGCACAGATTACAGAGATAATTTCGCATGCAATGACCGCATTTATAACAAAATAAGACCTTTACAATTTGTTCATTGTGATCGCAAACAGGTGCTTCTTTGATTGCAGCTTTCACCTCGTCCCAGCCAAGAGCTTTTCGCTCTCTGAGTTTTATTTTAATATACTCTTTATAAATTATTTCACGAATTTCTGGTGGAAGTGCTTGTATCAGTTCAATTATATCCATTTATACCCTTATGCCACGTCTTTAAATAGGACTTTATCTATGTAGTTTGCCAGCTGCCTGTCTTTGTACTGCTGTTGTTTTTCCATTTCTTTTTCCCATTCTTCCGCCGTGGAGGGGGTAAATCCTTTTTTCTTCCCCTTTGGCATTTGCAGCGCCCCGTCTTCGAAAAATACTTTATCTATGATGCTGGCCAGCTCCCTGTTTTTGTACCGCTTTTGTTTTTCCATTTCTTTTGCCCATTCTTCATCCGTGTATGGGATACGTTGGTTTAGACATTTCTTGATTATCATCCCCCCTATCCACGCGTACTCCGTTTCTTGTTCTTGCTGTATCATCACGTCTAGCACCTCTTTTAGCTTTTTTTGCGCTGCCATCTCGGCGTATATACAAGTGCAGATAATTGTTCAAATGGAAAATAATTCTGAGACACTTTTGTATATTATACAGTGCGGGCATTTCTTCAAAAGAAATTAATTTTTTTGTGACACATCCGCTTGCTTTGGGGCCATGCTCTTTGTTTATTTCCATGCTTGCTTATTTTCACTCAAATACCACCACACACATAGACGATGAGGGTTCTGGGAGAAAAAAAAACAAGATATTTAACAAAGCTTTTTTTTTGTAAAACGAGGCGAGCAAAGAGAGCCGAGTTTTACTAAAAAAAAGCTTTGTTAAATATCTTGTTTTTTTTGTCCCAGAACCCTCATCGTCTATGTGTGTGCTTTCAAACAGCACTATCGATCTATCGCAGTTTTCCCGTTGAGCTGTTTTTTCTTCAAAGGAGCCAAAAATTCCTGTGGTTAATTCTGCATTTTTATTGGTTGATGTAATTGCCTCCAAGGTTACATTAGCATTTTGATTTGTAATGAAATATTCCCGAGATTGTCGCGTTACTCGAGTACAACCCTGTAAATCACTCGTAAAAGGTCAAACAGCAAGTAATTCAGTGATTTAGCGTATGTATGGAACAAGGTCCATGCTCGCAGTTCAGTTTGGCAGCTTTGTGGAGCAGCTTACGAAAACCGTCATTTGCTTCGAGTTTGTCAACAAAACGGGCCTTGAGAAAAATCTTGTATCTGAAATTTAACATACACGCGGAATTCATTATTTCTGAGGGTGCTTCGCTTTCAAAGCTGATTTGTACGAAGTGCGAGGGATTCGTGTCAAAGGTGAGCGGCCACAAACAAAAATGTCAAGTTATGCAAATCAAACTGGAACAAAAGTGTTCAGTGAAGCGTTGCAATTGTGTTCAAGAGCGATCCAAGACGACCGAACGATCTCACACGGACTCCTCATGACTCCGACGATCGTGACATTTGTACATTTGACGTTCTGTATTGGATTTCGTCGTCCAACGTATTTCGCTTCTCCCTTGTTTATAATCGGCACTATATGCTGTGGCTGTATTATTAAGAGACGGTCTTAAGAGGCGTTCCAAATTCAAAATTGAGTAGAGCCGCGAGACTGCCGCCCAGCAAATGAGAGGTCATATAGGTCTGTTCGGTTTCCTGTTGACACGTCTGTATTAAATTCTTTTGCGGTTTGTTTTGACTCATTCATATGTACGTTGTTACCTCTCAAAATGTTCGTTCTTAAAGGCAAGATCGATCTTAAAATTTCCGTAAAGATGTTGATTACTTATTATTAAACGCCGTAGCCGGCTGTTTACTACTGTTGCAAGATGTGCTGCTTCTTATCAGGGATGACATATTTATTTTTGTCTATTTTAGCCAGCGCCTGCGTTGCTTTTCTTCGAGAAAGCTATAAATTTGATTTAGAGAGACGCGTGTCGTGAAGGTTATGTTTCTTGCATCATTTTGATCAAGAGTTAAGTCTTTTGAACTCGATGTTTACGTTTTTAACTCCCGCGTCCCTCGTTCGTTTTGTGACATTCTTGCTCACTGAATTCACTGTTGATTACATGTAACTGCACATCTACCACAGGCAAGTCTGTTGACTTTTTTGCGTGTTGTACATGCCACACTATGGTTCAGGATCGCTCATTTGCTGTAAGAGCGGATCCAAGACGACCTACCACAGAAATTTTCTCTCGAGACTCCGCCATCTTGCTCTTTGATTATGCGATATTGGATTTCGCTGTAATTTATTACACCCAGATTTTTCGGGTGTCAGATGGGCACGTGACCAGCCGATGCCAGGGCCTTTTCCCGACCGCCCTCACGAAGAAGGGAAAAGCCCTGGGAACGAGGTTGGTGGGAGGCATTTTCTTAGACTTCACGAGGCGTAGCCTCGTTTTGGTGCTAAGCTTGTTTTCGTCCTATAATGCGATAAAATCGCTGTTTTCGTTTATAATTCTGGCAGACGTATTGAATTTGTGGGTTTCTCGATATATTTTACCTCGATGTTGCTAACATCTTGGATTTCTTGAAAAGCTCGTTCTTAAGGCGGGGGTACACCTGAAGCCTGTTTTTCCACCGCTAAACTTGGTTTAATGCGAATATCTCGTCCGCGTTTCAAGTAATCCAGAAGCTCTATGCTCATTTCACAAAGCTATGTTAAGCGGTGTTTTGTAAATTTTTTGGTGATTTTTGGGGATGTTTGGAAAGAGATAGTTTTTCTCAAAGGATTAGTAAAATTTCACCCATGTCCAATACACCCGATCTGTAACGGATCGTCAAAGGGGTTGACGACCCGACACGGATCGCCGGATCGCCAATATTGTACGATCCGTCACGGATCGTTACGACCCGTCCTTAGAAAAGTCGACCCGTCAACAGGAAGTCATTTCGCGAGACAGTTAAACGGAAATGGATTCTATCACCGGAAGTGAACTTGTCAAGACACCGTGCACCCTGAATATTTCGGCGGATCGTGACGATCCGACTCGGGTCGTCACGACCCGTCACAGCGAAATCGATCCGTGGCAGTTTGCGAATGACAGCAACTTCGCGACTTCGCAACTTCGGCCGACCATGGAAGAGTGAGGACGCGTGGTTGTCGCTCCGCTCGTTTGAATATAGAATTTGAAAGTTTTTTTTAGCGTCTTTGTCCTTGTATGGCTGAGTCCTCCTCTAATTTGAAGCGAAAGAACAGATACAGCAGTGGTTCATATTGTGAAACTCTCTCACCCGACGGTAAGAAGATTTGTGAAACAAGTAGCAACGAAATTCATTCAACGGCTAGCAGCGACGACGCCGTCCAGATCCCTATCGCTTTGACTATGTCAGAAGGCATCGCACAGCAGCTTCAAAAGATTTTAGATAGACTTACAAGTGTGGAGAGCAAACTAGATGGGGTATTTCAGAAAGTGAACGGCCTAGAGAAAGCTATGAACAATGTTCAGGCAGACATTGAGGCGTTAAAAGACAAAACATCTACTATGGAGAAGACAGCTAACGAATTCGATACTGGTTTAAACAATCTTAACGCTGAAGTACAAGAGTTGCATAAAAAAATTGATGAAAAAGAAGAAGAAATCCAAGCCGTAAATGACCGTTATCTTTATCTGGAAGTTTACAGCAGACGCGAGAATCTACGCTTTCTGGGTATCTCTGAATCAGCGAGCACCGAAGAAAACACAAAAGAGGTGGTTTACAACTTTCTAGAAAGGGAGCTAGGGCTGGAGGATGCGAGAGATATCGAATTCCAAAGGGTGCACCGAATAGGCAAGAAAACTCCTGGCACAAGTAGGCCGATCATTGCCCGCTTTCTAAAATTTCCTGAGCGACAACGGGTTTTCAAGAGAGCCTTAGAAGTTAAAGATGAAAGTGAAGTCAAAGTGTACGCCGATTATCCGAAAGAAATTCAAGAAAGAAGAAAGAAGCAATGGCCCAAGATAAAGAGGGCGAGAGAGGAAGGCAAACTCGCTTCATTTAGCAAAAAGGAACCTGACAAACTTTTTATTGATGGGCATTTTGTGCCCATGTAGTTTTGGTTTATGTATGACGAACAATAGCTTGTAGCTTATGTAAATTTAGGAAAAGTTTACCAGGTTTTAATTAAGACGCTATTTAAGTTTTTTCTCACTTTTTTTTTTCTTTTCGTATTCAAATTAGGAGTGGTTCAGACAGGGCGTAGCACAATTTAATATCAAATCCCAAAAGGGCTGTACGCTAAATCTCGACAGCCCTTGCAATGCTTTTTTCGGGTGTTTATTTATCTATTTATATTTTCTATTAAAAATAATTAAGATAGGACCAGGGCTCTTGAACACAGTAGATTTAACAGCTTTCGCTGTCTACTGTTTTATTTTTTCAAAAACGTTCATTTGTTGTAGTTGTTGTTTCCTTTTTATTATTATTACTTTTTTTTGTAATCACTGTGTTAGGTTAATTCTTTGTTATTGTTTTAATACGGGGAAAAGAAATGATGAAGTACCACTTTCCCATCTAAAAGTTAATATTTTGCAAGTTGTCGCTTTAAGAGTGTTGTCGCGACTTCAATCTTTGCTGTTTATAGACCTACATACAAGTCATGGTACTTAACATAAATTTTAAAATGCTATCGTTGAATGTTCGGGGGATTAGGTCATTTGAAAAACGAAAAGCTTTATTCCAGTGGATTAAAAACGAAAATGCAGATATAATTTTTTTGCAAGAAACATACAGTACTCCAGAAGTGGAACAAAATTGGAAATCGCAGTGGAGGGGAGAGATGTTTTTTGGACACGGTACAACAAACAGCCGAGGTGTTCTGGTGCTTGTTAAAGAGAGTCTAGATTGCGAGATTAAGGTATGTAAACAAAATAATGAAGGTAGATTTATCATCCTAACCGGCACTGTTCAGGGACAACCACTGTTTCTTGTCAATATTTATGCTCCAAACAAAAACAAAGAACAATGTGTCTTTTACGATGAAATTCAGAAAGAAATTGATCAAATACAGGATATAGATCCGGAACCTAAATTTATCATCGGTGGTGATTTTAATCTTATCCTGGATAGTGAGCTGGACGGCTCTGGTGGAAAACCAAAAGTGAAAGACGCTTGTACTAAAGTTGAAAACCTATGTAACAACTTAGATTTGACAGATATCTGGCGAATTCGAAATCCAGACGTTAAACGTTTCTCTTGGAGACAAAAAACCCCAATAATTCAGCGAAGATTAGATTTTTGGCTTATTTCAAATTGTCTACAAGAGGAGGTAGAAAAAGTGGACATCACTCCCGCAATAAGATCTGATCACTCAGCCATTACTCTTCAATTTAAAGGTATGGAAAATTTGCCACATGGACCCTCTTTTTGGAAATTTAACGCAAGTCTTTTGGAAGATGAAGAATATGTAGCCAAAATAAACGAGAAGTACAGTGAGTGGATCGAGGAATGTAAAGAAATCAAAGACCCGCGGGTTTCATGGGATTATTTAAAGTACAAAATTCGTTACGAAACGATCGTGTACAGTAAAATAAAAGCAAAACAAAGAAGGGCAAAACAAACGAATTTGGAGAAAAGACTAAAAGCATGCCAAAACAAATGCGATGAGGATCCATCAGCTGATAACATGAATGAGCTTGAAATCCTTCAAACAGAATATGATAGCCATTACGAATACATAGCTCAAGGAGCAATTATTAGATCAAGAGTGAATTGGTATGAGCAGGGAGAAAAGAGTAACAAATACTTTCTGAATCTAGAAAGTAACAAAAAGAAAAAGAGTTGCATAAGAAAACTTTGTGTTGATAAAAATAACGATATAACAGACCCGAATGAAATAATGAAAGAAATCCAAAGTTTTTATTCCAACCTGTACGATAAAAACCCGTCTGCTTTGGCTGAAGACCATATGAATATTTTTCTTAGTGGAGTGAACAATAAAAAGTTATCTTTTGAGCAGAAAGAAATTTTAGACAAAAATCTTACTCGCTCTGAACTGTTTGAAGCGTTAAGATCTTTTAAGAATAACAAAACGCCAGGTAATGACGGATTGACTGCCGAATTTTACCTAGCTTTTTGGCCTCTTTTGGAGAAACAACTTGTGGAATCTTTACAATTCTCTCATGTTCATGGACAATTGTCCACTTCTCAAAAACAAGCATTGATAATTCTTTTGGAAAAGAAGGACAAAGATAGACGTTTTATCAAGAATTGGCGTCCTATCTCGTTAATTAATGTTGATGTGAAAATAGTATCGAAAGCTATGGCTAAGAGATTAGAACCGTTTCTCTCGGAAATTATTCACTACAATCAAAATGGCTTTGTGAAAGGAAGGTCGGTTTTCGATGCAGTGAGGACAATTGATGACATTTTGGAATTTGCAGAAGTAGCGAATAGATCTGGTATTTTGGTTGCCATTGACTTTGAAAAAGCATTTGACTCTTTAAATCACAATTTTC
The DNA here is from genome assembly GCA_963693305.1 of Meandrina meandrites. NCBI lineage: Eukaryota > Metazoa > Cnidaria > Anthozoa > Scleractinia > Meandrinidae > Meandrina > Meandrina meandrites. The sequence continues at coordinate 16,085,333 of OY855911.1, read as the reverse complement.
TTTTTAAAGCGTTAGAAAAATTCAATTTTGGACCGTATTTCATGCAGTGGATAAAAACTTTTTATACGGATATATCAAGCTGTGTTATAAATAACGGCTTTACTACCAATCTTTTTTGTATACAGCGTGGAGTTCGCCAAGGTGACCCTTTATCACCTCTTTTATTTATTTTGGCCTTGGAAACTCTTTTGTGTCAAATAAGACAAGATCACAACATAAAAGGGATAAAAATCAATGGTGAGGAAATTAAATTAACGGCATTCGCTGATGATATAACTTGTTTCTTAAAGGACAAGCTCTCTTATTTACATCTGTTTACATGTCTGGAGACTTTTTCGAGGTATTCCGGTTTAAAGGTAAACAATGACAAAACAGAAGTATTCGCAATTGGACGACAGCGTCTTAAACAAGCTGAATTTACGCATACAGTCCGGTCAACAATCAAAATATTAGGTGTATTTTTTGATTATCACATTCAATCAAGAATGAAAGCCAATTTTGATTCAATCTTTAAATCTGTTCAAAACACTCTAAACATGTGGAAGTGCAGAGGTTTAACCTTACTGGGAAAAATCCAAATCGTAAAAACTTTTGTTATTCCAAAATTCGTGAGCAAAGGGCAATAATTTCAATTTCTAAGGATCTCATTAAGGAGATTAACCGACTGATTTATGGATTTATTTGGAGAGGTAATGATAAGATTAAACGTTCTGCAATTATTAACGATATTGAGAATGGAGGACTTAAAATGCTTGACCTCGAATCAATGATAAAAGCCCAAAGAGTAATAGCACTTAAAAAATACTTGGATATAAGCGAAAATTCCTGGAAAGTTATATTAGACGAGTTTCTTCAAGGAGTGGGCGGGAAGTTAGTTCTCTCCTGTAATTTTGATAGCCGTAAATTGTCGATTTATATTCCAGCTTTCTATACAGAATGCTTTGACGCGTGGTCAGAGTTAACATCCACAAGCGTAAACAGTTACGAGGATGTTATAAATCAAGTCATTTGGAATAATAAAAATATAATCGTACAAAAGGAATCAGTTTTTGATGAATATTTATTTACGCTGGGTATAATTAAAATCGGAGATCTGTTATCTGACACAGGCATTTTTTTTCAAAGCTCAACGATTTTGCAAGCAAATCTGTCCCCAATCCAGCGTTTTAAGTTGATGAGTATTGCGGACGCAATTCCACAAAATTGGAGACTTATCATTAAACAAAGTCAACAACATTATCACCCACAATTATTCAATGATACTGTTTTTGTTAAAATGGATGGAAAAGACGTTGATATCTTAAAAACTACATCAAAATTACTTTACAAAAAATTCAAATCCAAAAAGCAAACCCCTCCAACTGCCCAAAAGAAGCTGAAAAATAAATACCCCGAGCTAGCAGTGGAATGGACAAAGATCTATTCCCTACCTTTTGTTGTTACAATAGAAACAAAGCTTCGTGAATTTCAATACAAGCTCTTGAACAATATTATATTTACAAATGAAAAGCTTTTCAAATTTAAAATGACCGAGTCACCTCTATGTAATTTTTGTAAAAAGGAAGTTGAATCCCTCGAACATCTGCTTTTCGACTGTGAGTATACTGAGGTCTTTTGGCAAGCCCTTTTTTCTTGGCTTAGAAAACGAAACATTTGTGTAGAGACTGCATCACTAATAACTATCTTATTCGGCGAGTTTAGAGAAAATAAAGACAGTATTATCTTGAATCACCTGATACTCATGGCTAAGTTTTTTATCTATAAATGCAAATTAAGTAATTCTAAACCGTCATTAAATGTTTTTCTAGCCAAGATTAAAATAGTATATGACATGGAGCGACAAATAGCAGCAAAAAATAATAAGATGACTAAACATTACAACAAATGGGAAAAACTTTTAACTCATGTTCGCGTCTAATTCTAATTTCTTACGTCGTTTCTTGAATCCCCTTTTGTGTGTGTGTGTTTTTTTTTGTTTTCGTCTTTTTCCTTCTTTTTATTTCCCTTCTTTTTATTTTGTTTATCTCTTGGATGTAGTGATGTTATTACTTAGGTTAATGTATTACTGTTTGTATTGTAATTATGTAAGTGTTTATATATGTAAAGGTATAGCGGCACGTGGATCTTGTTAGAAGGCGTTGTAATATTAGAGTTGTAATTAATTTTATGTCCATGTTGCAAAAAACAATAAAAACCATTAAAATACAAAAAAAAAAAAAAACTTCGCGACCTTTTTTGCTGCCGGACAACCAAGCGATATACTGCCGCAAACAGAGCAATAAAGCGCAAGCGAATAAAGTACATGTGTATATACCTCGTTCTAAAAGAATGCAGCTGCAAACATTCATTTTGATGCACGATAAAGCGGAGTTGCCGAACAACCACGCACGAGACAAACAATCTAAATGCGTAATAAAGCGCAAGCGAGTAAAGTACATGTGTATATACCTCGTTCTAAAAGATTGCAGCCGCAAACATTCATTTTGATGCACGATAAAGCGGAGTTGCCGAACAACCACGCACGAGACAAACAATCTAAATGCGTAATAAAGCGCAAGCGAGTAAAGTACATGTGTATATACCTCGTTCTAAAAGAATGCAGCCGCAAACATTCATTTTGATGCACGATAGAGCGGAGTTGCCGAACAACCACGCACGAGACAAACAATCTAAATGCGTAATAAAGCGCAAGCGAGTAAAGTACATGTGTATATACCTCGTTCTAAAAGAATGCAGCCGCAAACATTCATTTTGATGCACGATAAAGCGGAGTTGCCGAACAACGACGCACGAGACAAACAATCTAAATACGTAATAAAGCGCAAGCGAGTAAAGTACATGTGTATATACCTCGTTCTAAAAGAATGCAGCCGCAAACATTCATTTTGATGCACGATAGAGCGGAGTTGCCGAACAACCACGCACAAGACAAACAATCTAAATGCGTAATAAAGCGCAAGCGAGTAAAGTACATGTGTATATACCTCGTTCTAAAAGATTGCAGCCGCAAACATTCATTTTGATGCACGATAAAGCGGAGTTGCCGAACAACCACGCACGAGACAAACAATCTAAATGCGTAATAAAGCGCAAGCGAGTAAAGTACATGTGTATATACCGCGTTCTAAAAGAATGCAGCCGTAAACATTCATTTTGATGTACGATAAAGCGGAGTTGCCGAACGTCACATGAGACAAACAACCTAACAAGAACGAAGCGAATGTATGGCGCGCCGTTTGTTTCAAAATTAATTCTATTCTTGATTGCTTATATTATTACATTTATCGATGACGTTATACACGTCATTCTGTGCGATGGCTCTTGAAACGTTTCCGTTAATCTCGTGATTCTGAAAGTGTCGTATGGGACGGACCATTATTTTTTTGGAGAGTAGGAAGTTGGGCAATTTTTCTGGGCAATGATCAACTCGACTATATTTTGATATCTTGTTTCTACCGTGATCAACTCTTTTCTATTTTGATGTTGTGTTTCTACCGTGATCAACTCTTTTCTATTTTGATCTTGTGTTTCTAGCGTGATCGACTCTTTTCTATTTTGATATCATGTTTCTACCTTGATCGACTCTTTTCTATTTTGATATCATGTTTCTACCGTGATCGAAAATAAATACCTAAAAAAATAGATACCTCGTTTTAATAGAATGCAGCCGTAATTTAACTTTCATTTTGATTGAAGCTAAAGCCCTGATGCGGAGCAACGAGACGCGAGAAAAATTACTTACAAGAGGTCATGTTTATTGCGTTCGACGATAGGAGAACGCAACCCTAATCTTGTGTAGCTAAGAAAAATCTAGCCTGCGAGCAGGCTCACCTTTGGGTCACACGCGCGAGTGATCTGGGAGTGAAGCGATCTGGCGGGCAGGAGCAGTGAATTTTTTCTAAGTCACATGACGAGCTTTATGCGACTCTGAAATTCGCAGCTGGGTATGGGTTCTAATTTCCGGTCAGAGGTGTTGGGCGGTTTTAAGCCTGGTTTACACTAGCGACTGAAGCGACGGAAGCGGAGTCGGAATCGGAAGAAAGTTCTGATCTAGTGTGAATTGGCACGACTGAAGCGGAATCGTAAGCCTCGCTTTCAGCGTAAACCTCGCTTTCATTTGTAACATTTACGATGGCGGAACCGGGAGATGACGAGAGATCGCTGCTTTTGTTTTTTATTCTCATACGACGAAGAAGACGTCTGCAACGAAACCAAAGAAGGAGGTTGTGGGTACGTGGAGTATTTTTAAAAAGGAAAAGTCAAGGGGAATTTGGAAACCTTGTGAGAGAACGTCGTACGTCAGACAGAGAGCTCTTCTGGCTTCTTTCGGTATGTTGTCAGTTTTAAAGTGATTTCGAATGCTTTACAAGCTTGTTCGGCGTCCCAGATGCATGAAATAAAATATAACACACACCTCTACATAGTTTTTTGGTTTGCTGATAATTCCGCTTTCACTTCCGATTTCGTTCACCTTGCTCTCACTGAATCGGAAGCGACGGAAGCAGAAGCGGAGTCGGAAGAAAAAGAAACTCTTCTGATCCTTCTGACTCCGATTCCGTCGATCTTCCGACTCCGCTTCCGATTGCGTTTTTTGATTTACACTAGATCGTAACGCTCCTTACGTTTCGATTCCGACTACCGTCGCTAGTGTGAACCAGCCTTTAGCGATCTGTCATGACCCTGTACTTTGCGGTAACTGTGGTGCCGCGAATGTCACAGCGCGAGTAATAGAAGAAGACCAGATAATCTGGACATTTATGGAAGATGATCATGCGGTGCGAATATCTAATAACTAATAATAGGGGAAACAAGGGTGAGCGCCAAAGCGAACGAATGGCGGCATGTGAGTCATCTCGTCACAAAGTGTTCGAACCTTCGCTTTGTAAGACTACAAATCGGTAAGGCGTTTCGAATGAATTGTCTTACAGAATGAATTTAAAACCATAGCCAGCACAGAGACCTGTTTGTAGATGTTATCGTGGAAGTATCAATCTGCGATCTAATCGATCGCAAATATTGCGCGAAAGTCGATCGTATTCTGGCCAAAGCGCTAGCGAGGGAAAATCCAGCAGGTGATAAATTACGCGATTAAGTTGAGTTCCATATGGTCCGAGACTTACATATTCACATCTATCAATGAAATTGTGGGAAGAGTGTGATTCCCGCCATTTTATTCAAAACGCCGCTGGGCCATCTTACTAGAAGTCACGCTGCAAATCCAAAATTTCACACGACTGAGATGTGATGTTGACTGTTTGGTAAACGACGACATAGAAATGTAAGTCATCATCATTCTCTTTTTAGTGCTACAACCAGTTTCAAAAAGGGTTGAGACACTCTTGGTCAAGAATGCCATTTACGATATTTTGATATTGTTACCTTGCATCGCCCCCTTTCCCCCTGATCACTGTTGTCCGCATTTCAGGATTATATTTAAACCTTTAAGCAGCAACTTTGAAATGGGGAGGGGGGTTCAGAATAAGATTTACATGTTTATTTTTGAAGCGAGGGCATATCTTTGAAAGACGAATACAATTTTAGGGTGAGTGTCTCAACAATTTTGAAACTGGTTGTAGTACTTCAGTTACCACCATTTATTAGTATGTTGTGCCATAGTTCGTGCATTATGTATGTATCAACTTACAAAATTGTTACAACTTAACAGTTGCAAGATGCTCACATGGCCAAAATGTAAGTACATTTGCAAATACTACCCAAAAATTGAGTTCCTCCAAATTTCGTTATATGCAGATGTAGTATAATTTACTTTTTGCATACATAGTATACACTAGTATTTAAGAGGCTGTCCGCGTAACAGCGAATAAGGCAAATTTTGGACCTTCACCGATTTCTCTAATATTTTCAGTGCAAGTCGACCATTATATCCCATGAACAAATATCACATTTATTTGGATCAAATCTTTTATTTTTATTTTTTGCGAGGCGGTTTTCACTACAACCTCAAAACCACCCAATTTGCATTTGAAGACTCCATAATTTAGCATTAAATGTCGGTCGCTGCCAAAGCGTATTTCCTTAACCAAACAAGCTGAATATTTTATATATCAAGGTTTTATGTTTCTTCTATACTCTAACGGGTTAAACAATTGTATTCTATAAAATTTTGACTGAGTTATGAATTTTCAAAAACACTTCCTAACTGACTCAGGAATGCGTGACACGTAACATACCTGTAGTTGAAAGCGATTTTCTCGAATGTGGGACCTGATCAGAAGTCAAGTCTATTGTATCTCGAAAGTACTAATACCAGTCTAGAAACCTATCGAATAAAATTTGTGGGCACTCTGCACTTCGCGCCGTACAGAGCAGCAAGATTTTCCCAAATTTTCGCCATTTTGATTAAAACCAAAGATAACGACGGTCCGGTTTCTTTACAGGGAACGCCTATAGATACGATCATTACCACTAAACACCACACTGTGGTATGTAAATAAATAATATTTGTCGATTTAGCCGTCGTGTGCGGAAAAAATCTACCGTTGTTGCAGGATTTTCAAAAGAAACAGCGATAAATATCAATATGCAAATTACTCCAAAAGCGGCATTTTGCTATATTTATCTCTGTAAATCCCGAAAACTTCTTTTCTTAAAAATTATTTTAAAAGGCAAAGAAATTTTCCTTACCTGAGAAAAGATGCCTTTCAAACTATGTAAAAGCGTTTCAGTTTTGCTGTGAGTGATTATTTTCATTTCCCACGCTGCGGCCAGTTAACAAAGTGTTTGTTTGCTAGGCTGTTGGTTTCACTCTAATTCAATTAAAAGCGGGCAAGTTGTCTACATTTTCAAAGCGCTCTCGGCTCATCCTTAAAATGTCTGAGGTAACTGACTATTTTTGTCAATAAAAAGATTACTAAAATGTCGTGATAAAATTTATGTTGTCCACCTCTGTCTTGTACGTACTCAGTTACATGGCGGATCATTGGAATTCACGGGAGCGGGGTGGGAGGCGAGGAGGGGGGAGGGTGACAAATTAATTTCCCCCTATAAATGTCGAAAAAAAATCCTAAAACTAAGCTGAAGTATATATTAAAACGAAACGTCGTTAAGTAGTGGATCTTAATGAGGTTAGCCGTAAAGCGACCAAAAAATTAAGTCTTAGGCGTACCAGTCGTTGGCCGAAAAAAAAAAAATTTAACCGTAAAAAGAAAGTTCTAGCCGCAAAGTGAAAGTCTCAGGATTTCTTGTCAAAACTTTTACGTGTTTTGGTACCGAGAAGAGGTTTGATTTGCATGAAAATGGACGTGAAGGTGGAAGGCATTTTCATATGAATGGTTTCGCACGTAGATTCGTTTTCAAACGGAGGCAAAAAGTAACTCGATCCTTCTGCTCTGCGCCAGGAATCGAGATCTCTTTCCGCCTCCAACACCGCAAGTCCGCGATTCACGGACTCATTGTCAAATCTGACAAATTTGATTGGCTTAAAGATACAGAACGAGAACTCTGTGCATGTTCATGCTAATGCTCAGAAATTGGGAACGGTCAGAGTTCTCGAACCCTGATCGGTCAGACGACATTTCAACCCTCCCTCATGACCCTATAGTGAATTATTTCTAAGTCTCTCGCGAAATGACTTCCGGTTGACGGGTCGTCACCATCCGACACGGATCGACTCGATCCGAACGGTCCGACGACATTCGCGACATGACTTCCGGTTGACGGGTCGTCACCATCCGACACGGATCGACTCGATCCGGTCGGTCCAACGACATTCCTACCCTCCCTCATGACCCTATAGTGAATTTTTTCTAAGTCCCTCGCGAAATGACTTCCGGTTGACGGGTCGTCACCATCCGACACGGATCGACTCGATCCGGTCGGTCCGACGACATTTCAACCCTTCCTCATGACCCTATAGTAAATTTTTTCTAAGTCTCTCGCGAAATGGCTTCCGGTTGACGGGTCGTCACCATCCGACACGGATCGACTCGATCCGGTCGGTCCGACGACATTTCAACCCTCCCTCATGACCCTATAGTGAATTATTTCTAAGTCTCTCGCGAAATGGCTTCCGGTTGACGGGTCGTCACCATCCGACACGGATCGACTCGATCCGATCGGTCCGACGACATTCCTACCCTCCCTCATGGCGATATAGTAAATTTTTTCTAAGTCTCTCGCGAAATGACTATCGGTTGACGGGTCGTCATTTTGCGTAGACGGATTGAACGATCCGTGTCGGACCGTCAACCCCTTTGACGACCCGTTACAGATCGGGTGTATTGGACAACCCTCTAAAATTTGGAGAAATAAGAAATATTAAAGATTTTATATGATTTTAAAATTAGAATTTGAAGTTAAAAATTAGTATATGGACACCCAAACAGTCCCCTGACAACCTGGGGTGCTCTTGCGTCGGGGTCAACTGTCTGGTGGTGTTCCAAAAATTATTTTCTTTCTTCTATCCCCTCTTTAAACCTCTTAAAATTTTACTCAAATTCACGTATACCGCCACCTTAAGTTTGTTCTGTCCATAAGTAAGTTGCCAAGGAGACAAACATCTAAAAACCGTGCTTTGAGTCATATTTTTCTTGAAAATGAGATCCTATCAACTTACAAAGGTAATATTAACTAATATTAACTTGATAATAGGGCGACAATTTAATCCATTCGATATGTTTGAAGTTTAACTCCTAGAGAATGGTATTCTTTTCCAATCCTGAAGATTTGAGGACTTTTGGTTGAAATCTAAGAAAGATATCGTACTTGAAATATTCGTGATTTGGCTGTTTGTGCTATTTTAGAAAACAAGCTTGTTTACAGACTAATCGAGACCAATGTAGATCTGTGGACTGGGGGCTGGGAGGGGACAGAAAAGAACAGAGGGGTAGACAACCTCGTTTCCAGGGCTTTTCCCTTCTTCGTGGGGGCGGTAGAGTACGTACACCCACGACAGGGTAACCACGACAGAGTGAACCGGAACCACAACACAGTGTACCAAGAAGACTGGGTACCAGAAGGGGTATTGCTGCTTGCATGCTTGCTGCTTTCATAAGTAGGTGTAGCGTGACAATAAGGAAAATCGTAGCTTGCCGGCCCTTATAATCTGTCAACGCTTCTTCGTGCACGCGTTACTAGATTGTTCTTGTTGTGCTGGTAATTTCTGTACGTGATTCCATGGCCTCGGGTGTGAGTTAAATGACGGCAAAAGTTACGTGGATCTTGTACGTTATTCTGCGTTGCAGGTGGCATTAGTCATGTTCCATATTAAGTTTTTTACTATAAATAAAGCACCAAATCTACATTATTTAGTTGAGGTTCGCTGTTTTAATACAAGCTAAAGTATACATATTAAGTGCCCGCTACGAAGGACTTCTTCTCTACGTTTAAGTTCAAGCTATAAACGACTATAAACTACTTAAAATAATGTTCCTAGGATGACAGTACTTTTTTTTTCGATCTCCTTTTTATTGCTCTTTATTTTTGCTTTACATCACAAGTCTAATGTACTACCGGGACCTTTGTGTATAGGTTAATTGCCTAGTGAAGACTCATGTAACAAACTCTGGGTAAAATGTTACGTTTATTGTTGAATAATTTCAATGTAATTCGGTAAGGAATTTTCTCTTCATTTCGCATAGCTTGTTATCAGGCTTTTTGAGATTCTCGGAGAAGTCTGATTACATATGATTTCCCAAGAGTTTTTGCTTTGCTAAGAAGTCACGTTAAAAAATTATGGTTCTTGGGACAGGCGACAGCGTCTGCGTTTATTCATCAGCTAGAGTTTCTTTTTCTGTTTTTGGGTCGGGTTAGACGGAATCTATTGTTTGACCTTTTAAAATAAAATTATATTATGACGATCGAAGCAAAGGGACAAAAGGGGGTTTAATGAAATCTTTTTAATCCATGTAAATGTCTGTTACAAATTACCAAAACACCGTATTCAGTTACGCTTTAAAAGCGTGGCAAAAATTTCGGTCTCTCGCAAACACATTCACTATGTAACAGAAACGAAAACACTGCGCATCAATAAACACGTCACATTGGTTGAGGTCAAACTCAGGCTTTTACTGAGGATAAATGCTTTTACCATAGTAAAATAAGGTAAACAAAAGTTAACTACGGTCAAGTGAGCTTGTTGACAAAACAAAAGTTAAACAAAAGTTAGAGTGAGCTTGTTGACTTAGACATTAGCCAAATGGCCTCTTGCAATTTGAGGAAAACCGCAATTTGAGGCAAATTCCTCTTATACTTTCGTTACTTTCATTCCCGGGGGGGGGGGGGGGAACTCCCATATAAAATGGACGGGGATGCTCGTCGGAAATTTTGAATTTAACCCCTAAAAGAGACCAATCTGGGTGTGGCCGAACGTTATGCAGACCCCTAAAAGAGTAAATATAACGAATCAAAATTCTTTCTTTTTTGTTATTTCTTCGCGTGCAACCCTAAACGAGACCTCGACGGCTAAAAATAATGACATTTTGCCCAGAGCACCCTAAGCGAGACCAAAATCCGAAATTTACACCCCTAAGCGAGACGACCTGACGACGAGCATCCCCGTCCATTTCATATGGGAGTCCCCCCCCCCCCCCCCCCCCGGGCTTTCATTTGCAATTTACAACAAGGAGTCTAAGTCCGTAGCTCTTTAATTGATAAGATAAGATAAGATAAGATAAGATAAGATAAGATAAGATAAGATAAGATAAGATAAGATAAGATAAGATAAGATAAGATAAGATAAGATAAGATAAGATAAGATAAGATAACTTTATTTATACACGGTTTTTCCATCAGTCAATTAAGTTACTGGACTATCTACCTATCTAACTAACTACAAAAATTTAATAACAACAAATTCAAATTAAAAAAAAGAAAAGTCTGCTTTTCATGGAGGCCGTGTCTAAAATTTACTTAAAATTAAGATATTACTTCAAACTGTGCCGACTTAATTTAGATTTGAAATCGGCCAGTGAAGATGCTTGTCTTAGGTCTATAGGTAAGTTGTTCCACAACTGAGCTCCGCTGTACGAAAAACTTTTCTTGAGATAATCAGTTCGAGGTTGTGGAAGAACTAATTTGTTTTCGGTATTCCTTAAACGATAAGCACTAACATCGTCACGATATACGAATCTTGATCTCAGATAATCAGGAGTCATACCATGTAATGTTTTATACATTAGGATAGACTTCTGTTCCGCCAATCTTTGATAATAGAGTCTTCGCCACCCCAGTGTCCGGAACAAATCATCTAAATTACTATCATAGCTCGCAGACATTAGGGTACGAGCTGCGCGGTTTTGAAGCCTTTGCAGTTTTTCAGACAGGCCCTTGTTACAGCTTCCCCACACTACGTTGCAATAATCAAATTGTGGTTGAATAAGGCTATTATAAACTTTGATCAAAATATTAAATGGAGTGAGATGCCGAATTCGTTTAATTGCACCAATGGCACAAGCTATCTTCTTAGAAATGTTTTCAATATGACACTCCCAGTTTATATTTTGATCAACATAAACTCCGAGAGATTTAGCGGAGCTTACTTGTTCTCTCTTGTTCTTCTTTCCTCGTTTTAATAATCGCTATCCGGAAAGTTAGAAGTTCTTCTAGATTCGTCGCTTGTTTGCAGATGTATTTTCTTCGTAAGGGAAACAGCAGCTATATAGTTAGCAGCGGACCCTAAGGTTGACAGTTGTAAGGAGTAGCTCTCCACCTCAGATTTGCTGAAGACTTTGAATTGAAGCTCTTTTCAGCCATTTCTCAGGATATTTCAAGCTAGGTAGCTCGGGATGCTTCATATCAAAGAAGTAGACAAGCTGTCACTTATATTATGTAACGAAGTTTAGGTAAACGCACGATAAACCATGCTTTTTCAGGTGGGTTTAACTTTACTTTTATCCTGCCGCCGTTGCTATGGTGACAAACCGAATGTACGTTTAAGATAGTAAAGTGAAAAAATGCGGTCACACTTAAAATTACGTTTGCCATAGTAAACCTCACTTTACTGTGGTAAAAAATGCCCAAGTGTGACCTCATCACATTTCAGAATATAAAAATTAAGTAAACTAGGTAAACAAGAGTATAAATTAATAAGATAAATAAGTTATCGAAGGCTTTCAGTTTTAGGTGAATAAATGTTAGACTATCCACGGGATAAAGGGTAGTAATGAATAAAATAAATAGCTAGATCGGAATTAGGTGTTCCTTTTCTCTATTATAGGGGTGTCCATGCATTCGCGCATATTTGTGCTTTTTAAATCAGATATTATTCCCAACTTAATGTACGTCCATGTGCTCCGATTCGTTCTAAATTGAGGGTAATTGTCGAAAAACGCAAACTGTAAATAATTCGTTAAATGAATCTACTCTTGCTAAGTTTTCGCCAGGGTATCGTCCACATATCACACATATCGATTGCTATTTAGAGGTTGATTGATATTTAGAGGTCACTTGTCACGCCACGAGCTTATGAGTCGCGTTTGGCCTGTCAACACTTTACTTCACTCTTAACATGCACAACGCTTAGAATACAGAAACTTCAATTTTACCTAATAACCCATATCGCAATAAATACTCTGCTCAAAAGTGCCTCTAAAAGCAAGCAGCTAAAACGGCCTTTTCTAATAAAACAATGTGACAGTATTTTGTGGCAAAATGCTGTTCGAAGTAACAATTGAGCTTCAATATACTAATTGAAATAAATACATTTAGCGTTTGTGGTGATGTTTTTGGGAATCATGAATTGCGTGACAATGAAATTGATACCCCTACAGCTTAGGCAAGGTCAACTATAAAAGCTTGTTTTTGATCTTCTATAGCCGTAAAGTTCTCGTGAGTATAAACCCGTACAAATGTACCGCTGGGACACAGCATTTTAAGTTTTGCCATCACCAATTGCTCTAGGCAAATTTCCCCCATCGGGTAAAGGACAAAGAAAAGATAAAGATCACCGGTTGTTCGCCAATTAACAAAAAGGTCCTCGATTGTTTACTGTGAATAACAAATTGAGCGAGTGTTGTTATCATCTAAGTAGTCAGACAATAGAAAAGTCACTGAACCCGCGACTGAATATTACTCAATGACAAAAGTCTGCAGAGGTTCAGTGTAATTCAGCGTGTCGTGGCTCACTGTGTTGTTGTTCACTCTACTGTGCTTATTACTGTATTGTGGTTCATCATGCATCGTATTGTAGTTTTCACTGTGTCGCAGTTCACTGTATTGTTGGTTCACTCTGTTGTGGTTTACTGTGTTGTGGTTCACTGTGTTGTGGTTTACTGTCTTGTGGTTCACTGTGTTGTGGTTCACTGTGTTGTGGTTACTGTGTTGTGGTTAGATGGGGTGGTTCACCGTGTTGTGGTTACTCTGTTGTGGTTAGCCTGTGGTGGTTGGCTGTGTTGTGGTTACTCTGTCGTGGTTAGCCTGTGGTGGTTCACTGTGTTGTGGTTACTCTGTCGTGGTTAGCCTGTGGTGGTTCACCGTGTTGTGGTTACTCTGTTGTGGTTAGCCTGTGTAGCGTTGCAGTTTGGTCTTAGCTGGCGAACATGTCTAACACCTCTCGACCAATGGTATGTTTTGTAGTTTCTACCAATGAAAATGCGTGGTAACCGTGTCCTCGGAGATTATTTTACCAGGGGATGGGATGTTGAGGCTGCGTGGAGCACATTTTGTGATTTAGTGAGCGTGATTTTTGTCTTTTTATGGGATATTTCTGCATCTTCCGGACACATTTACAGCTGCCTTCGAAGCCTTATTAATAATATTGCTGGTAAGAAGCTTTGTGAAGTGTATTGTATTGCATAATATTGTTTCAAGTCTACGAAGCCATTTCGACTTCTGAAGATTATAAGCTTGATCAAAGTATTGTTTTATCGTGTCGCTTTCAAGCGGCATGAACTGGCACTGGTCTGTATAGTCCACACTGTTGTACATGTCCTTCGTTTTTGTATTATCGATCAAGATCTGGTTATTAAATATTTGCGTAGAACTGGTAGAATCATTTGCCTTTATCGGGGGCATGAAGAAACACTAAGTAAAGTGCAGTATTATGAGGATTGAAATTTGGTTACAGCTCATAAAAATTTGCTACATGTACATACAGGATGTCAAGAAATGAAACTTGTGATAGTTTGACCTTTCTAGTCTTTATTTTGTCTTATATATCTTTGTCTCTATCACTTTTGGCCATGATTTCTTTTGATTTTAATTTAACAAAGTAAGCTTAAAGCAAGCCCCTGGCTGTAATCATGAAAACATGATATACTTCCCTACATTATGTTCCATCCCAAAAATAAAACAAAAAAGATAGGTTACCACACTTTCAAAGGGAGGTGCATTGCACGTGGCCCAACGGTTAGTGTGCTGGACTCCGGGTCAGGCAGTCTGGGTTTGAGCCCTGGCCAGGCACTGCATTCTGTTCTTGGGCAAGACACTTAACTCTCATAGTGCCTCTCTCCACCCTGGTGTATGAATGGGTACCGGCAAATTTACTGCTGCTGGGGGTAACCTGCATTTCATCCAGGGGGAGTAGAAATACTCCCAGTCACTTCATGCTATGGAAACTGGGATAAGCTCTGGCCTGATGGGTCACTAGGCTCTTATACAGACTTACCTTACCACACTTGCAAAGGAGATATGACAGGGGCTCAGCCAATGGGGTATCCTGGGTGCTAATTAGCATAAAATTGGCAAGATTTCCGCACAGCCCCATACATTAATTCGGCATACCATTTTTGACTGACTCGTTCTTTTCATGATTGCTGTTTGTATATAGTGATAGTATGAAATAGCTGCATACAGAATTAATGTATGGGGCTGTGCAGAAATCTTACCATAAAATTTTGCAAAGAAGTGTGTGCAATACAGTACTATAAAGGAATCACCTAGCAATTTTTTGGATTACTTAATACCATAAGTTTATTTTTTTTGTTAAGCTTTCCAACACATTTAATAAGCAATGTACAATCTTAGTGTGTATGATCCAGAAATCCTGGAAAGTCCTGGAATTTTATTCTGGCATTGAGGCATTGAAATCTATAACCTCTTACTATTAGTCTGTAGTTTTTTCTGGAGTATTTTTTCTTAGGTTTCTATGGCTTTGAAGCTTCTGCTTTTATTAGCATCCTGACCAGCACTACAGAGCCAGTCTGGTAGAGAAAACGAAAACATTTTAGTTCATAAAGATTGGTCTCTGTGATGGTGTAATGCAGTGGTGACTAACTTTGACCAGCACTTCAATCCAGTGGATATCTTTGGCATGACTTATAAATTATTTAAACTAAGAGGGTCCTTGCAAAAGTGTTAACTTTACTGCCGGCATGCCTGCAAAGTTGACTTGAGTTCAACTTCGCAGGCACTTCAAATGGCAGTTTTTCTGGAGCGCCGGCAATAAACATATTTTATAAGAACAGTATCCCAGGCATATACTGGTGGCTTATATAATGTCGCAGGTAGGTCGGCGGCATATGAGAACCAGACTTAAGAAACAGCACGTTCTTCTCAAAATTACTTTAAGTACAATTTGCCATACCTGTATTTTGGAAAACCTTTGATTGATCCTCATTAACTGTTCTTATCCAAAACATGACTGTTAAGCTTGTTGGCATTTACTGATAGGTACATGTACATGTACAACTAATAATGATTCATCACATTTCTGTTTTAGTGGTAATGGATGAGGATCAAGGGTTGGATGAGGGAAAGCAGACCAAAACCAAAGAAAGTTTTAGTAGAGAAGGAGGCCCTGCCAGGGTAAATTCCGACAAGCGACATGGGCCAAAAAGTAGCGACAGCGCACAAACAAAATAGCGACAAACGACCGACGAAGCCAAATGTATGTCGCTAAATTTCCAACAGCGTTGTGTAGCCTTGACAAAACGCCAACACGAGACATTTTAAAATTCCGACAAGCGACCTGGGACACTCCCCTGGCAGGGCCTCGAGAAGGGACTAGGGATGGTGAGTATTAACCCTTAGTTATCAGTTGTTTTTTTTTTGGTAAAATTTATAAACATGAAACCTAAAATTTTTGAGAAAGTGCTGCCACAACAGCCCTGTGGGTGCCCAGGTGCCTTGGGCAACTAACTTTTGCCTTTGGGCAGCCAGATAATTCTTATTTCTTTCATATAAGCTTTATGCTGGGCACCCTGGATCTCATAGGTTGAAACCTTTGGGCTCCTTGTAATTTTCCTTAGAGCACAGCCTTGCATAAGAACTTAGACCCAAGTATGGACGGACAACAATGATATAAATTATTATTAAGAGGCAACTCTAAAAAAGTATTAAATACTTTTTATGACTGTCTTTACACATGTAAAACAAAGTACATTATGTGGAGGAAAATTGGTGGTCAGTCAGACCTAAACAAATTAAAGGGGTTGACAGAAAACTGATGGTTGACAGACCTAGCACGACTAACTACTGCATTTCTTTGACCTTTGTGGCACACAGTGTGACACCAATAATCTTCCATTTGCTAGCAATTACAGAAACTTTGCTTTGAAATTTAATTTGCATGACCAACACATGTAAACTTGATAAAATGCTGAGGGTATTTTTCAAGGACAGAAACAATATACACTTGATTAAAGACTATTAAGGTGGCTTACTACTGTTTTTACGAGGCAAGAGCGCGCGCTACGATTCGGCTGCTTGACGTCAATATCACTCGCGCTCACAAAACTTTCGCAAGCAACACTAAAAGAAAGGAAAACAAGTTTGAGCCCTTTATTCGAAAGTTAAAAGTTTCAGGAAGTTTCAGAAGGTTTTAAATAGACATGTCATAGGACGAAAACAATACTACAAATACTTTGATAAACAACGGACAGAGGAGTTCTAATTCGCTTTTTTTATCGCTCATGACGTGTGGCGTCATACAAGCGCACTTTTAAATAAAAGGGCATGCGCAATTGAATTCTTGTCGGAGGTCGTAAAAACCTAATTTCGGCTCAAAAACCTACCGTACAACCCATAATGAAATTTTCACAATTAATTTCTTGGGGTAAATCGTGTCAACAGCCAAAATGTTTCAAAAATCTGTAAGACAGATTTTGAGCTATTTTCAAAAAGGCAAAAAACCACATTTTCCTATTTTGCAAAAAAACTGTCTTACAGATTTTCAATTTATATTGCATGAATGTTTTATCTGGTTCCATTTCTAATTTCTGAATTTTTGAGGCAGGGTCATACAGGCAGATTTTGAGAAATACGCCATTGAAACTACTAGTGCCCAGTCTCCTCTTAAGCACTCGGATATTCATTTTGGCTGTTTATTAGCATCTTTATTGCTCAAATGTCGCATATATTGGTTGTAGGAAGCAACAAACAGGATTAAGTGAAAGCTAAAACTTTTCTGGACATTTTACAAAAGAGTTGAAAGCTGGGCACCTTAAATCACTTGGAAATCCGTCTTCAAATTGTGATCACATGCAGCAAAGTATGTGATCAAAGCATTAACATAAGTGTGCAAAGCATAGTGACCCATCATGGGTCTCTAAAGACCTGTTAATTTCTGCCCTGCTTTGAGAAAATGTTGTAGCTTATAAACATGGCAAAAAACATGCGGTTTAAATGGTTTGACTGGTAAGCTCAGGCCCACAAAAAGCTTTTGTAGATAACTTGGGTTCAGAACACAAATACATGCAAAAGATACGTCAGACTAGGGAGGGAGGATTGCCAGGGTACTACACTTCAAATTCTATGAAGTAAAAAAAAGAAACAATAATTTCATGAACCTAAAAAAGCAGTTTTTAAAGGTACAAAGTGTTCTCACTCTGTCTTTTGAACCAAGGACAAGCCAATATGGTAGGAACAGGGCATCTGATAGGGTGCGGAAAAAAATAACTAATTATGCGGAAATTTTCAGGAACATTATGCGGAAGAAAGTGTTGATTATGCGGAAAACACGTTGGATTATGCGGAAAATTTTCGGCTCGCTTCGCTCGCCAAAAATCACATCTTTTCATGCAGCCAAAATCGAGCTGCCCCCCGAAGTGGAGAGTCTGCTCGCCGGCTAATTTTAAACAAAAAAAAAGTACATTGGTATTTGGGCTTTTCAATTTATATGTGATGTTCAATGAAGATAACACAACCGTTATTTTGTTGGCTGAAGTTGATTTTCTTCTTATGCATAAACAATACAATTCAAGGTGCTACGTGATCTACTACAACGTTGAACAAAATAACAATCCATTATCTACATAGAAAACTCCAGGATACTGGCTCATTCAATCCTTTGCTGATATTAGACTTTCAACAAAGTCCTTCGTCTTCATTATGGCTCGTCGCTCACAGGCCACTTTGCGGCCTCAAGCTCGCTTCACTTAATTCGTCGCTCATCTAGCCCGTGAGGTCAACTTGTGGCAAGTGTACAGCGAAGTGGGGATCCTTCTTCTTGGTCTCTTTGATGACAAATTTATCCATACAATCTTGGTAACCGCAGAAAAATTTTCGATAGCCCGAACTCCGAACACGAGCAATCAATAAGTAATCAATTTCTTCGAAATTTATGTTTGTGAGGATGGTAAACAGCTGCTTAATCATTAATATGAAACAAATTTCTCTGTTTTATGCGGAAAATGTTCTCAAGATGCGGAAGATGCGGAAGTCAGCGAATTATGCGGATCCGCACCACCGCATCCTGTCAGATGCCCTGTAGGAAGAATCGTGTTTAATGATAAACAAATCACAATTTGATCTAAAATATAAAATACAAGAAACTATGTTGGCACTAGCTTATAACATGAAAAACGTATACAACACTATTGGATGAGAACCTGTGAAAAACCTGTGAGAAACCTGTGAAAAAACATGTGACACAGAAACACCCTGTGAAAAAACATGTGAATTTTGCAAGGGCTAAATTTTGTCCAAAAATCACAAAATTTAGAACCCGTGAAAAAACCTGTGAATTTCATGACCTATGAAAAAACCTGTGAAAAAACATGTGAACAAAATAATTAAAAAATTCACTTTTAAAACCTGTGAATAAACCTGTGAAATAGCCTCTGAAGAAATTTCAAGAAAATTACTCAGAACAAACATGTGAAAATACCTGTGAATAAACTATCAAGAGCTTTCACTGGAAAAGGAAAACAGTTTAAAACTAATAAAAAAAAACACTTTGATTAATTAAGTCAACAAAAATTGCTGTGATAAATAGGGCGAACATACAGTTGTAAGCCAGGCAATAAAAAATTGAAATATTTTGCAAGTTCTACATGATTTGAACCATTTTGATAATTGAACTGCATGCAATTGCAACACATGGTTTACTTGTACAACCAAATCTGGTATGTTCATTATTTCGGCGGGCAAAATATTGAATTTGTATGATTCATCAGGCCGCACCTCTCATTTGTAAATTACTGGGCAGACCAAATGATACTTTTTCAGGATTTGGCTTGCCAAAGCTTTGTGTATGTGTTTATTTTTTCGCTGCAATCAAAGTGCTTTTAAATATTTTATTAAATATAACACTTAAATATACTACCACATTGCACTGCTGATGCAATGACAGGAAAAACATAACATTGATGTATGCTGAGGTCCAGAAAAAGCTGTCTAGGCCCATACAAGTGACCTGAACAATTCAATAACCATGTGCAATCGATCATATATTTCACCATGAGACATTTCTACAACTTCCAACTAAATCAAGCTAAAATACTCATCAACTGCGTTTGGCTGGGCTGGAGGGAAAATATTTGGCTGTTGGTCATGATGCTTGGGCCTCTCAGAGCTCTGTCAACATGTCCTGAACTTGAGCCAAATATTATTATTGTATTTATCAGATAAATTTGTCAATAAGCTAATAATAAAAAAATCCAAAGAATATTCAATCATGTACAGTATAGCTTTATTGGAAAACATCTGCCATTTGATAACACTGGCCAGTACAATTAACTGATAATGAGTAATATATGACTTTACATTTATTTACTGTTAACTGATTGTAGCAACAATTAGTATAATATGCAGTTCCAGTGCAATAATAGATTATAGCTTCAACTAGCAGAATGAAGTGCTGAAAATAAAGGTCAGGGAGGATGCCATATAAAAGAGAAGGCACAGAATAGAACTCTGATGCCTTCAGGTGACGGAAGTTCTCCATAACACTTCTTGGTAAGTGTGATATACAGACTAGTGGAAACAAATTCATATCTTGACTTAACAACCCTCCAAGTTAAGACCATTCTAGTCGCCATGACGACTAAAATTTTGGAGCTGGCTACTAAATTGCAACCGAAGTCGCCAGCCTGGCGACTAAAATTGAGAAGAAGGATTAAAAGCGTGAGCTAATTTAGCAACTAAAATTTTTCACTGGCGACCAAACTTGAGCAGTCGGTGGCCAAATGGCCATTAAGGAAAAAAATAGACTTGGAGGGTTGCTTAATCTCATGAAGTTTGTCTTACTGACCATGATTCAGAACTATAACTCTTATCCATCCATAAAAGTAACAGTGGTGGATCCAGACCTTGTTGAATTCTGCAAAGATAATTCTGGCAGTTCACAGAACAGGCAAAAAAGGGGGGTGAGGGGAAACCATTGGCAAATGAATTTTTGGTCATTCAGCTGCAAATTGAAGAGTTTGTTCATGTGTCCTCTCCTAACCATATCCAGTTTTTAAATTATTTTCAATAAAAGGATATGCATGGGTGTGGCCTCCTTTGATAATTTTGTTTCACTGTCTCCCCAGGGCTTAGACGATATGAGCATGAGCAGCCATAAAATGCATTGTATTAAAAAAAATTCTTGAAATAAAGGCTTTGCTGGGGCATCAAATGTGCCAAAACCCAAACAACAATGGAGAGTCTTCAGTCTGGTTGATCTTTACTTGTATAAACCTGCAAGCAAAACAGCCAGTCATATTTTTAAAATATTGAACGACCGTAGCCAGGGTTAAACATATTAAGAATTTAAGAACGATCTCTAGCTAAAAATATGTAAGAGTACGAACTTTTGACTGTTAGATCTACAGTCTTCAACGGGTAAAAATACATCTTTTGTTATTCACTTTTACCCGTCGAAGACTGTAGATCTAACAGTCAAGAACTCGTACTTTTAAATATCTTTAGCCAGAGATCATTCTTAAATTCTTAATAAGTCATATTTTTGTTACATGCAGACACTCAGTTGCAAAATTATTAGGCCTCCTGTGGCTTCCCTCAAGCCTGGTCAGGAGCAGTGTTAGCTTTTAAAAGAAGTTCTTCTTGCAGCTTATGAAACAAAAATTATTATATTTAGTATCATCCATTGCACCAAAATTCAAAGATTGAAAGAGTGTTGGACAATGTTTCGCAGAAGCAGTCACAAAAGTGAACTGGCGATGAATTTTATCCTGACATAAATTCAATTTCAAGTCTTCTGTGTTTGCAAACTGAATGACAACATGGGCTTTGACAGTAATAGTAATACTGACATATATTAATTTATTGCTTTGCACTGTCCAATTGAATGGCTGATAAAGAACTGGTAAAACTTAATGTACATGTACATGTTCATACCTTGGTTAAACAAATCTTTCAAGGTTTCTGCAAATGGTTGCATAATGGTCTGAAAGCAAGGTGTTTGCTTTCCAAACCAGACGCCAGTGAATAAACAATATTTTCTTTGATGTCTGTAAAACAAGAATTTAGTTTATGCTAGAGTGATTTTACAAAACCTGTGAAATAGTAATATTACACTTTCAGTTTCTATAAGACACTAATGCCATTAAGCAGAACTGTTAGATATTGTTTTATGGGTTAAATGAAATCACCCTAAACACTTTACTCCATCTGCATACAAATTTACAGGTCATTCCTTGTCAAATAGTATTACCCGCTACTTATCAGTACAACGAAAATGAATTTCTTCTACTCAGGCAAGGGATCGGGCACCTTATATATCATGCAAAGCAATAGACCTTATTTAAATTCTCCGATGGCCCTGAGGCGAGAGCCTTCTAAACATGAATGTGAGGCTCATATGTGGGGGATTTTGCTAAAAAAATTAATACAAATTAAGCTACATAAGAAGGAAAAATATTACAGCAGGGTTGCTGGAAAACCAAACTAATAATATTATGCTCTAAAGCTTATGTAAGTTATCTGCAGGCTAGAGGGGTACCAGCGTCAAGCAAAAATACAAGGAGATTGAAAGTCAGTCAGTGAGACAAAAAATTCCAATTAAAGGAACTGTATCACAGATTCAGCCAAATGCAGGTACCAAAAAGTGCAACCGAACTGGGTGAAATTTAAAAAAAAAACACTTCTAAAGAACAGTGAAGGGACATTTCAAGAACACAGCAAATTTTACAGATGAGAAAAAATTTAAGAAAATTGAAATAGATTGACCAGGGTTTTTGAATTACTGTTCAAACAGTTTTCAAAGATAGTTCCATTTGTTTGTAACTTTAAATTGTAAATAATTATGCCCGGAAGACATAATAAGCTAATGGCTTTGTCATCTAGATCGGTTCCACAGAAGTAATTTCTCTTCATAAACATCAGGTGCCAATTAGCAAGTATTTTGCAAAATTATATAAAATAAACTGAACTCAGCCGTGACACAGTCCCTTTACATGTAAGTTTCATACATTTCTTTAATCTTTTTTATCTTTGAGAGCCCCAAACCCCCAGGGAATTCCAATCAATCCCTTTTGTGGGTGGAGTATGGGTATTTTCTGGAACTAGCTGCAGGTACACAAGTGCATGTAGCTATAAAGCAAAAAATATTATTTAGATACCAAGCATCAGGCCATCCCCCTTTTTTTTTCGTTTATTGTCGAATGCGTTTTCTGATTTTGGGTCGGTTGGTCAGGAAAGAAAAAAAAAGCAACAAAAAAAAAAAATTGGAAAAGGAGTCTGGAACTAGGAGGCCCGGTATCTCAGCATAATATCCGTGGAGCCTGGAAACAACAAGACGTGGTTATAAAGTCAACTTGGCGGCAATGGAGGGAGGAAAAATCGACATCGTGGTTAAACTCAAACGAGAACAGCGAAAAAAGGATGAACCACCAAAACTGTATGGCAAAAAATTGCCTATGTTTCGGATTAAAGTGACATTTCTTTGAAATAATGTGTCATTGCCTTCTGCATAACTTTTTCTTTTTTTTTTAAAACACGAAAATCTGGGTCGGTCGGACGAAAACAAGGGGAGAAAAGAGAAAAACAAGGGGATGGCCTCAGCAAAGTTTAAAACACTTTAAAGGTTCACACACAGTTTAGCTCAACATAAATGAAAGTTAAAAGCCCAAATTAATTTTAATATGGTTTTAAAGAAGTACAGTACCGCTCAAAGGTAAGTTGACAGTCTCGACTCGATCCTCGAGACTCGATCCTCGCGTCTCGAAGTTCGAGTCACTCGAATTTCGAGTCTCGAGGATCGAGTCTCGAGTATCGAGTCTCGAGGATCGAGAAACAAGGCAATCTCAAATATTCATAACTCGAAAAAGCTTTCGAGGAAACGATTTATTTCTCGAGTGGAGAATAAAAGCTGCTCGCACATCATGTACAAGTGTTTCGCGGCCACCATGAGTGCATGAACGTTCGACAGTGCGATCAATTCGGGGAGACCTTCTTGGTATTCCGTTTACTTGCCTACAAGTATTGACAAAGAACGTCCGAGAAAGACGGTGAATGACGAGTTTTAAGAATGAAATTGGTAGAAACCGAACTAAAAACTTCTGCTCACCCTAAGATTTGAAAGTATGATCCCACGCAAGTGCATGTTATGAATTATTATTTCAGACGCAATCTTTGAGTTTCAGTGGCCTGAACTTCAGACGTCTCCGTTCTGGTCGCTACTGAAATTCAGACAAGAATTTCCGTAAATAAAACCGGTTCTTAAATTTGAGTTGTAAAAATTCTGTAGTCGGCAAACGAAACATTCCACGTGAAAAAAATTGGAGCCGTGAAGAAGCCTTCCGTAAATAAATGGCAATGCAACCTTGTGTCGCGCCATTACGTCTAGCTTGAAAGTAAACGTGTTTTATTTAGTAGTATAGTAGGAATTCAAATAAAACCACCTCGGGCGAACCTACATAATTCACCTCTTGCCGGGACTAGTAGTCAGGGACACAAATCAAACACGCTCACAAGTTCGCGTGTCCGATTTAAGTCCCTTCCTATAGTCCCGGTGCAGAGGTGAACAATGTAGGTCCTGCTCGGTAGTTTTATTTGAATTCCTACTATACTACTTACGAAAGGAAACCAAATCAAAAGAGCACCCATTTAGAGGGACGCAGCAGTCAGGTAACTTCAATTAATAATTATTAAAAATATTTTCTGTATTATATACGATGGACAGCACAGACCTCAGATCTTTGGAAGAAGAGCTTGCAAATCTAGATCCAGAAGATTTGCGTTATTTATCTCAATTAATAGCAGAAGACGCGCCCACCGTTCAAAAAGTAATTAGGAACGCTCTGGAAGAACCTATCACAGAAGGTGTAAATAAAAAATTACAAAACCCATTAAAACCAAAATCTTACCAACCAATACCACCACCCAGAAAAAGAAACAGAAGAGAACAGCTTTTGAGACAATTTGACCCCATCCAACCGAATAACATAAGAAATGTGGCAGACTACCAGAATGAGATTATGAATCTGTTAGAAGACACAGCATTCGAGGGTGAAGAGAAAAGCGGGAGGCGGTACATAAGATGGCGCATCGTAAGAGAGCTGAATAAAGACCTCACAGCAAAATTCATGGGTAAAATAAGAGAGAACGTACGGACATCATTTTTCACATTTTACGTTTACGCAACAACTTTGCGGAACATAGAAGACGGCACCTTTCTAACCTACTACCAAGCTGAAAAGCGCTCACAAAGGATGAAGAAACTTGAAGAAGTAGAAAAATGGATCAAGGAAAAGGAAACAGCGCGTCTAGAACCGGACAACATCGAAAGACCAGACACAAAATGGGTTTTCGACCACTTCTTTGCAGTAGATGTAAGAGTTGTGCTTGACCGTCAACCGTTGTTGGGAACAGGCCCATTACCAGACTGGCTGCGAAAACAAGCAAAAACGGGGCAAAAACAAGCAATGGTGGCGCTGGACAGCTATAGAGACAACCTGTGTTTATGGCGTTGTATCGCAGTTCATAAAGGGGCAAGATCAGATCGAAGCACAGAGGCAGCGCGCAATCTGGCCAAGAGTTTCTTCAAGCTCCGCGAACCGCCAATCAACTGTGTAAAAACCTCACTA
Organism: Meandrina meandrites; assembly: GCA_963693305.1. Classification (NCBI taxonomy): domain Eukaryota; kingdom Metazoa; phylum Cnidaria; class Anthozoa; order Scleractinia; family Meandrinidae; genus Meandrina; species Meandrina meandrites. The sequence continues at coordinate 16,060,188 of OY855911.1, read as the reverse complement.
GATGAATTGGAAAAAGTGGAAATGCACCTGAACACGGGAGTAGCTGTCTCAAACTGGCTCGGGATAAGAGTTTACATACCAGAGCGGGTAGATGATAAAGAAGTTGTATGGCATCTGACAAGAAACCCATCACCAAAGTTAAAAAACATCATGACAATAGGGATTTACGGGGAGCACGCGTTTTTGATAAAAGACATAACAAAGTTGGCGAAAAATTACGAATGCAACCATTGCCACGCAAGATTCACACAAGCATGTAATCTTCAACGTCATGCAGAAAGATGCGCCCAAGGGAAAACAGTAATAGACTGCCCAGGAGAAAAGGTGGAAGCGCCACAGTCAGCATATGAAAAAGCGTTTTACCCGAAACACAGCGCGTCAAAAGAATCAATACGGTGGTTAAAGTACGTGGAAAAGAATTGGAAAATCCCAATAGCCCACGCAATGTCAGGACAAGGAGGAGAGCGATGGATAGAAAACAGACCAGTTGACGGGTACAACCACGAGAGAAAGTTAGTTCTACAATATCACGGCTGCCACTGGCACGGATGTCCAAAATGTTTCCGCGACCGCAACACAGTGATAGAGCGCTGCGGGAGAACAAGAGAAGAGCTTTACCAAGCAACTAAGAGAAAAGCGGCATACCTTCGCAAGAAAGGATACAAAGTAATAGAGTGTTGGGCATGCGAATGGTTGAACACAACAGAAAGTATGAAATATGAAGAAGAACTCCCAGAAGCAAAGACAAAAAGTTACCCACACGCAATTTTGTATGATTTTGAGGCATACGGAGACAAAAATCAGCGGAAGGAGCTGACAGGCTGTCTCACAATCGAGAACGTACACGTCCCAGTCTCGGTTAGCATCGGTGACACTCTTGAAAGAGAGCCAACCCATATCTGCGAAAAAGAACCCACAGAGCTGATCCGCAAGTTCGCAGAAGAGTTAGAAAGGCGCGGAAAAAACATCAGAAAACGAGTAAGAGATGAATTTCTGCCAGCAGATGTAAACCTGCTACCAAAAGATCAGAGGAAAAAAATAGAAGAATGGTGCGACCAGGTCCCAGTTCTCGGTTTCAACTCTGGGAAATACGATCTCAATCTAATAAAGGCACACTTTGTGAAAAAGCTGGCGGACACAGCCAGCAAAGTCAGAGTGGCGAAGAACAGCAACAAAATAATGTTCTTACTGACATCAGGCTTCCGTTTTCTAGACATAATGAACTACCTCGGCCCAGGAACCTCATACGAGAAATGGGTAAAAGCCTACGACTGCGAGGCAACAAAATCATGGCTCCCATACGAGTGGTTCGACGATATTAAAAAGCTGGATCACCCAGGATTGCCGGATTACCCGCATTGGTACTCAAAGTTGAAAAATGAATTCACACTAAAACTGACAGAATGGAAAGCCTGCAAAGAGACGTTTTGGGAAAAGGGAATGAAAACCTTTAAAGACTGGGTACGTTACTACAACAATCTGGATGTAGCCCCAGGGTTGGAGGCGCTGGAAAAGATGAGAAACTTCTACACAGAAAAGGGGATCGACATAATGAAAGACGCAGTCAGCATCCCAGGTGTGAGTTTGCACTACCTGTTAAAGGGAGCAATAGAGCGCAACGCAGAACTATACGCCCCAAGCAAAGAAGCATATGAGATGTTAAAAGAAGCAGTTGTAGGAGGGCCGAGCCTCGTTTTTACAAGGTATCACGAAGTGGGAAAAACAAGAATCAGATCACATCAACACGCTGATGCAAAACTGTGCCAAAACATCCTGGGTTACGATGCCAATGCGCTGTACCTCTCAACAATGTTAAGAGATATGCCCTGTGGAAAAGAAAGGGTGGAACACCACGACGATGATATAGTAATGCCCCTGGAGTTAACACAAAGGCTAAAACAAGGTAGCTGGTTTGGGTTTGCGGAAGTAGACATAGAGATTCCGAAGCGCTTACACCCGAAGTTCGAAGAAATGTGCCCATTCTTCTACAACAAAGTGGTGCCAGCGGGAGCAGTACCCGAGCATATGAACAAATACTTGACAGATACAGGCAGAAACCGCGGAGACGGGAGAAAACTCGTGGGAGCATTATCGGCACAGAGGATACTACTATATGCACCGCTGTTGAAATGGTACATAAACCATGGGGCGGAAATAACAAAGGTATATCGGACAATTGACTACACACCGGCAAAGATCTTCCCCTGGTTTGTGGAACAAGTTACGGAGGCGCGGCGAACGGGGGATGTAGAAAAAAGCAAAGCATTATTGGCGGATATATTCAAACTGTTGGGAAACAGTGGGTATGGTAAGCTAATCGAAGCGTTGGAACGGCAAACAAACGTAATCTACACAAAAGATGAGAAAGTGGTAGACAGAGCGTTGAGAAGCGCGTATTTCACCACTCTAGATGAGATTGGAAAGGCGTATGAGTTAGAAAGCCGGAAACCGCGGATAACAATCAGACGCCCATTTCAGATAGGAATCGCTGTATACCAGCAGGCAAAGCTGCGAATGTTAGAATTTTATTATGATTTCTTGGACAGGTACATCGACAGAAAAGATTTCGAGCTGATCCAGATGGACACTGACAGCAACTATCTGGCAATCTCAGGAAAAAAGCTCGAAGACATCGTAAAACCGGAGATGAGAGAAGAATTCGAGAAAGAAAAAAAGAATTGGTTGGCATGGGACAAGTGGAGCGGTAGAACACCTGGTCTGTTTAAGCAGGAGTTTGAGGGGGAGCGGATGATAGCGCTCTGCTCCAAATGTTATTATGCAGAGCACATCACAGAAAAGCAAGAAGTGAAGCAGAAGCTAAGTACAAAGGGTATGTCAAAGAACCAAAACGAAATAAACTGGTATCGTTTCAAAGCAGCGCTGGAAGGGAATAAAGATATGGCAACAAACAGGGGATTCAGAATGCGGGACGGGAACATGGTAACATACGAGCAGGAGAAGCTGGGGTTGAGCGCATATTATGACAAAAGATGGGTGCTGCCGGATGGAATACACACGGAACCAATTGAATACCATATCTAGTTTACATTAGTTGGGGGGTAATTGTGTGTTTGGAGGTACAACAAGCAGTTCTTCACGTACAAAACCACGCTTTGGACCGTCGCGCAAATAGTAGAGAACAGGTTGATTCGGTTTGGTAAAAGAACGTTCAAGGTTAAAGACATCTAAAGACCAGATTGGATCAGTGGCTCTTTTTGTCCCACCTTCAAGCTCACCAGGTTCGTACAAATATCGAACCAAAACTATGGAGGGGAGCTTTTTTTCATTTTCTCCAACAGGTCTCAAATATTTGGTTGACGGCTCCGCATAAACATTTTTTTTCTTGATTGCGGCAGCAGGTTTCATACCAATCAATCGAGTGACTTGGTTGTTCAGAGCAGAAACAACTTTGGGAAGCCTTTTTACCCACTCAGTGGACCTCAAACCCTCAGGTGAACGCATTTCAACCGCGTACTGATGGCCAAACAAACGCTCAGCCAAGGTACGATTGAAACGTTCAACAATAGCTTGGTCTCTATGTATTTCAGGGTGGCCACGTCTGATAGAAGTTTTGTGATTTTCCATTTCTTTTGTAACAGCGCCCATAAATTCACGCCCAGGATCAACTTGCAACATCTGCGGCCATTTCAAAGGTCCACGTGTATAAATTGTCTTAAAAGCTTTGGCAACCTCATCAGAGTTTTTAGAAGTTAAAGGTTGAGCTTCTTTGAATCTGCTGGCAATGTCAACAACGGTAAGCGCGTATTTGTAAGTCTTAGCAACTGAGTTGCTATCCACTTTGTCGTGTGGCAGAAAAAGAAGATCTGCCTGATGCACTTTGTTGGGTGTAGGCACGTCGAATTTTAGGCGAGGAATGTAGCGCGGTGCGGGGAGGTAAATCTGCCAGAGCGCTTGTTTGAACAACCATTCTTTGGCAACAACTTCAGGAACCTTTGCAGCGACCGCTAATTTTTTAATGGCGGAAATGCCTTTCCAGTAACCTTGTGGACTGTAGTAACGCCGCTCCAATTTTTTATCCATTTAAATAATTATGCGCGATCATATATACATGACAACAAAATGAGTTTCGATTTCCCTTTTCCAAAGAGGTTCGGAGGACAACAAAGCCTCCAAGAGCTTAACGAAATGTGGGTGGAAGAGCAGGAAGCGTTAATAAAAGAAATCAAACCGGAAATCAAGCTTGACTTTTACTCATGGGAACCCCCACTGCCGGATGAGCCCCATGAAGAGATGAGACACCACCTCAAATTATGGTATTTACTTGCAGTACTAAAAAAAACGGGCATTTCTATAGATCAGGTCGGTGACAATATGGGGTTGACCTTTTTGGGTAATGTCATTCACCAGTTCAAGCGGTATCAGCAACTGAGTTACTACCCCGGATCGTGTAACTACGTTTGTTTTTTATACAACTATTTTCAAAAGGTCTCACCTATCGATTGGCCGGCGAAAAATGCAATACTGGGAAAGCTCACGAAAAGATTGCCGAAGATGGTACAAACCAGAAATAAAGCCGAAAAAAGTTTCAACGAATGGTGGTTGGAGGCAAACACCCCACCATTAAAAAGAAGTTGTCTTTGATGCTCTTCTGTCGACCTTTACCCCGCCGTCAGTGTGGTTTGAAAAACGCAGTTTTGTCTTTGCAGTAGTAAAGCTGTTGTACTTTTTGATAATATCTTGGTACTCACTGTCTGAGATTTTACCATCTTCAAGAGCGGACGATATGAGAGAGTTGATCGTGCTCAGCGTAGCTTCAGCCAAAGTTTGTATTTTTTCGTGTTTTTTCGCTTTACGCAGGAAAAATTTGACGGTGACGATGGAGGAGGTTGACACCAATGAAAACAAGGTGGCAGTTGCGATTAAAGGGGCTCCAACAACAACGCCAACCACAGAAAGAGAAGCGGCCAGCCCAGAGCCTGTAAGAATGGTAGCAACTCCGCCTGTTAACGCACATACTGTTTGACACCGCGTGTGCCACCGTTTAAACTTGGCTGAGGTTTGGTAGTAATGCACCAACTGGTTTTCAAGATTTTTCTTTATCATTTCTATTTCATCCCGCCTGAATTTTGTTGCAGAATCCATTTCTTATATATGTGTTAAAAATATTTTAGTCGCAATATTGGTTATGCCATTTCCCATTTTTATATACAATCTGATTACATGGCCCAGTTGTATTTTTAGGGTGTGTCCAAAACTTTTTGCTGAACAGACCGGTTTTCTTGTTGAAGGCACCTTTTGCGATGGCACCACTCCAATACTTTTTAAACAAATCCTTATCACCACCTGTGACAGCCATGATTGCAGCAGCCACATCTTGAGCCGGTTGAAAGCCCGGAATCTTTTCACCGATATTTTTATTGATCGTTTCACCGACACCCAATCCTACTTTTTGCTTCGAGCTGATTGCGTTGCGCGCCGCGGCATGACCCCATTGCCGTTTGTTTTTGGGAATAGCGTCAAGCGCCTTCACCATTTTTTTGTCAGCATCATGTTTGCAACCCTTTTCATTTTTCTTACCTGCGCAGACGGCATAATCAACATCATGCTGCATTGAAACTGCATCTGTGGCGCCTGTGGGTTGCTGATAAATCTTCAAGATCTTTCCCGTCTTGGGGTCGTAAGAAAGCTGTTTTTCAAGGGGATTGTACGGTCCTGTATAGTTATGACCAGGAAGTGTCCACCCTTTCTTTGGTTTAGGCAGCTTGCCAATAGCTTTATGCAAATCAAAAGCCCCACCACGTTGGTAAAGAGGGTTTGTTGGGTCATCTACGCGATTACCCGCATAAATTCTCATATCATAATTACCACCACTTTGTGTTTTATTTTTAGGTTTAACCCAACTGTCACTTATGAATCGTGTCTTGGTGATGCCACAACTTGCACATTTTACTTTAAGCAGCCTTCTACCATTTGTTGTGGTAGTGTTTTTTTCGCTTCCCGGTACGTTGGGTGTGAAACGCTTTTCCTTCACGCAGTATACCTCCATCCCTATATAATAATTATAAATTATGACACCCACCTTTCAACTTATTTCCCGGTATCATATCTTTTGGTCTTAATCTGTTTGAGGCTTTAGTCAACAAATCCCCAGACAAAGCATCAATTGTGTAATTAACAGCTTTTCTCGCGATTGGTTTGGCTTTATTGGCTAACTTCTTCTGATACTCTGGTTGTCTCAGAAACTCGCTTGCAAAGTATCTTCCTTGTTTCACACCTTGCTTTGCTAAATAAGGAACTCCATACTCAAAGAAAGCTTCAGCTGCTGTATTTCCAACTGTATCAAAAACGCCACCTCCAAACATTCTTTTTTCAGCGCGTGCAAGTTCTTCTCTCTTCTTTTTGGGCAAACCCCTTCTGGTCCACTTAAATATTGGATCAAAAATATTACCTCCTTCTTGAGCATTTTCAGGTTTAATCCAACTGTCACTTATGAATCTTGTCTTGGTAATGCCGCAGCTGGCGCATTTTACTTTAAGCAGTCTTCTGCCGTTTTTTGCGGTTGTAATTTTTTCACTTCCCACCACATTGGGTGTGAAGCGCTTTTCTTTCACACAGTAAACATCCATCCCACCTATATACTTCAAGAAAAATTGTGACGCCCTCTAACGGTTCTTCCTAAAATACTTTACGTTGTCTGTAACCCCTTTCAAAGCTTGGCTTCCGAGTATTTTGGCCGCTGCAGCGAAACTGGGGGCAGGGGTCACAAAGTTCGAGGCAACATACGCAATTTTATCAACAGTCGAAGGTCCCCTTCTCGACGACAACGCGCCGCCTTTTTTGTCTCCGTTCACTGGTATGAACCTTGTCTTGGTAATGCCGCAGCTTGCGCATTTTACTTTTAACATTCTTCTATTGTTTTTTGTGGTAGTGATTTTTTCACTTGCCGTCACATTAGGCGTAAAGCGCTTTTCTTTCACACAGTAAACATCCATTTTATATAGTATCCCCCAAATTTTATAATTTTTTTTTCTTTTCCGCGGTGAGCCTCTCCCGCCCGCGCATTGCCTTTCTATTCAAAGCTTTTATATTTATTTGCTTTTCGATATTAGCTATGAAGGGGCCTCATTCGATTTATTATAGTATTTTCAATCGCCCTATAATCTTCAACCGCCTTTCTCGCCTTTATCTTGTCAAACCCATCTTGCTTTCTCACCATAAAGATAATTTCTTTTGGGCCGCGCCAGCTATTTGTGAAAAGAGGTGCTGAATAACTTATTTCTTTTAGCACCTTTCTCCACCCCATTTGTCTTCTCTCCAACAGACTTAATCTCACACTCAGCTCTTCGATTTTGTCCATCCTATTTAAGAAAAATATTTTTTTACAACTCTCTCGTTTTTATTCAGATCCCCGCTGAACCGGTTAAGAATGCTTTTATAGCTCCTACCTTTATTTCTTTCATTCAGGAAAAGCAAACAGTAGTAGCCGCAGCGCACACTGGATTCCTCCTGAAGCTGGTTGTCATTCCGAAGAAAGGTCTGTTTACCATCAAGAATCAACTCTATTTCCCATTCCGCGGGTGGAGGTAAACCAAAAGAGTCGAAATATTCAGTTCCATCCCAGCAGCATACCCAATGGGTGCCTGGCCCTCCAAGATCATCCATGTTGATTATACAAGGGGAGTGGTTTTTCACGTGGATCTCGTCTCTCGCAAATATTCCTTTGATGGGGATTTTCAAGTATCGGCACCATCGCTGCAAGTCATAATCAGTTAAGGGGACATCAACGAAGGCGGGCTTTTTTTTGATCACCCCAAGAACCAATAAATGGTGGAGGGCGCATAAATGGTGGAGGGTTGATGCGCATACCCTTTCCACCTGTTGGAGGTTTTACCCGCATTCCTGATCCTGTTTTCTTTTTGACAGCGTTATCCACTTTGATAGCGTTGCGCACACGTCTGATTTGTGTCTTGCTCATGTCTATGTCCACGCCCGTTTTGTTTTTGATAGCGCGCTCTATTTTTTTGATCTGCCGGGTGGTCAAGTGCAAAGTGTCGCTACCGCCGGTTATAGCCTCGTTTTTAAATCTGAGTGTAACTGCTTCTCCTCGCCCAAAAGCTCGCGCGAGGTTTACCTTCTGCCCATCTGAAAGTGAAATCTTGTGCGGATAGTAAGTCGTCATCTCTTATATTTCATACAAAATTATTTTACTTTCATTTGCTACAAAGTCACCCGTCATTCTTATATTTTCATACAAAATTAACTTTTGTTATGCTAATTAAATTCTGAGTCATTAACCCATAACCAACTCATTACCCACCTGCCTGAGAGCAAATTCGGACTCGTACAAAATTCCTGCATAAATGGTGTAGTCTTGCGCGTTGGCCGCCTCGTTGAGCCTGTAGTGAAAAACCATCTGCTTCGGGTCGTTGGTCATGTTATCCTTGTTTTCACGTAGGTCGAAATAAAGTACTGGGTATAAATCCTTGAAGTTGTTGGGCTGAAGCTGAACACCGGTGTTGTAGTCGTTTTTGCGGTACCGGTAGTTCATTAAGTCATTAAGAATGCGCAGTTTGAAGTTTTCGTCGTAGTCCAGCTCCGGATAGTACTGTGAAGAGCCGTATTGTAGCCGGCAGGTCGCTAGCTTGGCTGAATTGTCTCCATCAATGTCAAAGGTGTCAAAGAAGTAGGGGTTTTGGGTCAAGGCCTTCTCCTTCCTTGACTGTTGAATGAAAATGAAAACATGTTTGGCATCCTTTATACCAGGATTTATCTGCCACGAACCAAAAGCGTCACGCCGGCTACTGCTGGGTTGGATCATTTCATTCAGGTACGTCCATTTCTGAGGTTTCAAAAAGTTTTCGTTTGCGAGCTTCTGTCCTTCGCTGGTGAAACGCAGCAATGGAACCCACAGCTCGAAGTTTCTCACCACTACCCTGCGATCTGTGCCATCGTTTTGCCAAATCAGCTCTGCATCCGATTGTAGCTCAATTTCGAACTCCATCTGCATTGGGGGGACAAGCTTGTCACCCAACTCTTCGAAAAATGAGTACCTGTTAAGCGGTATAAGGGTTTCAACCGTGAGACCGGCATGGGCAAGTAAACCTCTTTCTCTGATTCCTTTGTTAGTGGCAGCGACGGCCGTTACATTGCTATCCGTTGTATCCAGATACCAAAACTGATTTTTTGCCGCGCTCCTCGCAAAGTCATCAGAAAAATCCAACAAGTTTTTGATAAATATGAGCTTGTGAATGTTGTCTACGTTGTACATGTTTTTGCCCGATGATTTTACCACAAGTTTGTTTATCAGTGAAAATGAGCCGTTAATGGGCGCTGCCCGGACGTCTGCATTAACTACCGCGCCATCCGCGGTTGCCTCGAAAGTGAAATCAGCCCGGAAGTAGGCGTTATACCAGTCATACCAGTTGTCCCGGTCGGTGAGTGTGAATTTATAGTTTGTCTTTACCTGGTGCTGATTGTTTCCTGGGATAGTGATCGGTTTGTCTAACATGATACGAACATACTCTGTTTTTTCCAAATGCCTGTGGCTTCTGAACATCCTACCTTCGCAGTGTGGATAAAAAGCTTATACTTTATTCTAATCCTTATATATCTTTTTAAAAAATTATTTTAATTTTCTGCTATCAATTGGTTTACTTTCATCCTTGCAGCCCGACCCGCGTTTAAAATCTGTTGCAACTTTTTCCGTGAATCCCCGCTTAACTGAGTTGCTACCCCAGGGTTTAGCATCTTCTTCAGTTTTTGTTTCGACTCTGTACTAAGTTTCTGTGGTGGGGTCTTTTTACTCTTTGGTTTTACACTTGGGGTCTTTTTACTCTTTGGTTTTACACTTGGGGTCTTTTTACTCTTTGGTTTTACACTTGGGGTCTTTTTACTCTTTGGTTTTACACTTGGGGTAGCAACTGAGTTGCTATTTCGCAAAACAGCTTGTATCTTGTCAGCCGCTTTTTCTTCTGCTTTTTCTGCGGCTTTTTTCAGCATTTGCTTCGAGGCTTCATTTACAGCCTTCTCCAACGTCTGACGGGTGACCTTCTTTTTGAACCGCTTTCCTATATTCATCAGGGTGTCTCTTACAACCCCCGTACCTTTGTGTCTGTATCTATATGTTCCGTTTGGCGCGTCATAATATCTCGCCCACTCGCTCGGATGATTCATTATTATACTTATGTGTAAATTATTTATGTGTAAATTATTTTCAGTTGCGCTTAGGTGTTTCTTCTTCGATGATTATGCTTAAAGCCACGTCTTGGTCATTCAGATCTATAATGTTGTTGCGCCCGTCCGTGATCTTTATGTTTATCGCATTGATTCTATTTTTGTTCACCGGGTGCCACAGGAGACGGCGAGGCTCTTTTGAAAAGGGGTAGCTAACGGAGAGTTCAGCGGTTGAAAAAGAGAACATAACGTCGCCTCCGATGTTGTCCACAGCCCTTGTAATGAGATCACAATGGACGTAGATCCAGTCGACACCTCTTGTTATATTTGGCACGCGGTCGCTCCTATTGTTCGCTCCGTCTATTGTTTTCTTGTCAAAACCCAGCAGCGTGGCGAATTCACCTCCACTTAGATCAAGCTCGTAGCCGTCCTGCAACAAAATGACCGCCCGATACGTTGTGGTGTGAAAATACAGCTGAAAAATAAACTTGGATTTTTCATCCTTGGGATCCACTCTTCCGATTAGTGCCTGAATGGTGGTGTTGAGACCGTCGTAATCATACATTCCGTCCGGAATTGTCACGGTTTTCCAGTTCTCTGTTTTTTTCCGCCATTTGAATTCGTTGTTGTTGTACCGTTTCGCGATGTTGTACCACGAATATGTCATAGATACCAGCTCATTTAACGCCGCCTTGTATGATTTGGAGGGTTCTAAAGCAATTGGCGGGTCAAACTTAATTGTGAAGTCATGTGACTTGCTGTTGGCGTTGTTTTGTTTGGCCAGCTGCGAGTCGAGCAACAGGTTGAAATGAAAATGGGCTGACATGTTGCTTATATAATTTTACTCAAAATTTTGTGGGCTTCTTTTTGTGTTATTTCCTTTAGCTTTACCAGCAACCCCAACATCTGCTGGACCTGTTTTTTCAGCTTCAGTGAAGTGTTGCCCGCCTGAATAGACGCCAAGCTTAAGTATAGCCTTTCAACCAAAGCGTTTGGATCAACACTTCCGCTTCCTTCCATTTCCTTTTCTCTTTCGGGTTCCTGTTCCCAGTCGGGTTCATCATCCTGGGTGTGGGGTAACCTTACTGAAGGCTGTTTATTCCCTTTTCTCCTGTCAAGAATTTCATCTCTTGCCTTTTTTATGTCTGCCAATGTGTAGCCGCGGAATTTTGATTTTGGGCTTTTTACAACATAGTCAGGATTGTCTTTATTTTTTGTTAACATGCTGCTCAGTGTCTGCAGGTCAACCGACTCTGATCCCTTGATACCCGGTTCTTGTGGTGGCCCCCATTTACTTGGTTGGGGTTTTACCCCACTTGTACTTGGTTGCTCTTCTTCCATTAATTCCATTTCTTCCTCTTCAGCTAAAGGTGGTAACGGTGTTGATGTAGGAGATGGTGGTGGTGATGATGTTGGTGATGGTGTTGGTGATGGTGTAGGTGTAGGTGATGGCGATGGTGTTGGAGGTGGAGTTTCCTCATCCGGTCTAAAATCTTCATCAAAGGGGTTATTTAAATCAAACTCATCCATACCATAGTCTGGAACCTCTTCCTCTTCTTTTGAGTTGCTATCCCCTACTTGGAGTTTGTCAAGCCGCGATGTGATAGGTTTGAACAAATCCTCACCTGATAGCTGGCCAAACCCTTTATTGATTTTGGTATTTTTTATCACCGCGAGGATTTTGTCGTTCTGCTGCTCAACTTCAGCCTTTTCGCTAGCAAGTTTTTGCCACTTCTTCATGGACATATTTTTGCCGTATATATAACAGAAAAAAAATGAAAATTCCCAATTACGACCCCAGTTTGACTACAAAAAGTAATTACAAGCAAGGCCACCCTTGTATGCCAGCAGATACCTTTCGGATGCTTATTTGTGGGCCAAGCAACTCTGGTAAGACAAATATTCTCATGCATATGCTTTACAGGCTGTTGGTCTACGACAAAATTTACCTTTGCGCTAAGAACCTGCATCAAGACAAGTACCAATATATGCTTGATGATTTCGACACAAGAGTCAATCCTGTGGCTGGCTATAATGTTATCGAAGCCGCCAACGATGTTATTCCTTTGGAAACGCTGTCCACTGACAATCAAAAGATTGTAATTTTCGATGACATGGTTTGTGAAAGCAACCAAAACGACATTATCGATTATTTTATCAACGGTCGCCACCGCAATTGCAGCGTCATTTATCTTTCTCAAAGCTATTTTAAGGTCCCCAAAAACATCCGAGATAATTGTAGCCACTTTTGCATTTTCAACTTTCTTCCCAGAGAAAATAACCGTATTGCTGATGAATTGGGAATTGACAGAGAGCTGCTTGAAAGGGCTACCGATGCTAAATATTCTTTTTTATACCACGACAAACCAAAAAAAACCACACTTAAAAATTTTGACGAAAATATATAGAGATGGGGTTTCTTAACGGTGCGACGGGTGCAACTCAAACACATGAAGAGTCTACTTCAATCCGAGGGCAAGCCGGCCCTGCCGGTCCAACTGGCGCAACTGGAGCGCGTGGCCCTAAAGGTGAAAAAGGTGATAAGGGCAATACTGGCCCACAAGGTCCTAAAGGAGATAAAGGTGATGCTGGAGAAAAAGGATTAAAAGGTGAAAGAGGTCCACAGGGGCGAACCGGACCTGCCGGACCTGCTGGAGCTACTGGGCCAACCGGACCAACCGGAGCTACAGGACCCGCGGGACCCACTGGAGCAACTGGACCTGCGGGTTCGAGAGGCGCTATTGGACCGAAAGGTGCAAAAGGTGATAAGGGTGATAGTGGGGATATGTCATCAGCTAGCGTTACTGGTGACATTGTCATGAACGACCATGCAATCAAACAGCTCGCAAATCCTGTCGGCGATCAAGATGCTGTCAATCTCACTTCAATGAAAAAATATGTGGGCTCCTCCGCAATTACAACTGGGCACGCCCATAAAAAGAATGACTTAGGTTTTTTAACCCAAAGGGTTGGTGTTTCAGCTGTTAACAATATTTCTTCTGTTACCGTTGAAGACTTTACATCCAACCTTCACAGTGTCAATAAAAAGGCTTACACTTTTAACATTATAAAAACAAGTGACAATTCTTTCAACTCGCGTTTGGCGTTGAATAAAACACCTCTAAAAGAAGGAGAGTACACTATATGTGTTGAGTTCTTTTACCCTAAAAACAAAAACGACCAAAACTGGTTTCTTAACCCTTTAAACAAGTTGGCCTCCAGTACTATTACCTACCACACCAAACGCTTTGCCACCCATAACCCTCCGTATATAAGGATCATTTTTAATACTTACAAATCAAAAGATAAGAATGACGACACTATCTATTTTGACATTTTAAATCCGGGTTATGATGGTTCAGCACCTAGTGAAAAGGCCGCTTTAATCATTTACGGTGTTAAGGGGTATCAATCAGATATAGACGGAATTATTTACGATGATGTTTTCTTTCTCGCTTCCGACGGTGATTTTACTCTACAAACAAATTTAGATATGAACTTTTTTCAAATAAAAAATTATGATCCAGGCTTCGTAACAGACAACGATACAATCAAGTTAGATAAAAATTTAGATCTTAACGGTAATGCGTTAAAGAATTTCCAACCTAGAATAGTAATAACTGGCGAATGGAACTCGGATGAAAATGTTACTGGTAATAGAACTTTTGTTAAATTCGGTAATGACATTCGTGTAATGGCGCCATTTCCTTGCTTACTCGATGGTATCTCAGCTTTAATTATTGAAAATAAGGGTGCCTCTAGAACTTATGAAAGAATAGGTTTTAATTTTACTTTACCTGGCGGTTTTATATCTGGCGTCCCATTTACAAGCATACGTAATGCTGATGGTTTAAAATACCAATATGCGGAGCCCCGTTATAGCGGTGAAAGAAAACAAATAAATCCGGGAGACTATTTTGCGGTTTATTTATCTCAACATGATCACCCCGATAGAGGCCTATCTAATACAAAACAGGTATTAGTAAGTTTAATTTTAATAGATGATTTTTCTTTTAAGAGGTAAGTTTGCCGACCGCTCTTCTTCTCAGAAATATCCCGCAAAGACCCCTCTCCATTTCGAGAAGAAAGATCTCTTGAAACACTCATCATAAACATTTTCATCAAAAATAGGATAACCGAGATAGTGTCTGAATCCATTCCTAATACACAGATTACAGAGACCATTTCGCGAACATCTGCTTCTGTCACATTTATAACAGAACAAGACCCTTACAATTTGTTTATTGCGATCACAAAATGGAGCTTCATAGATTGCAGCATGAACTTTATCCCAGCCTAGTGTTTTTCGCTGTCTGAGCTTCATTGAAGTATATCCTTTGTTGATTTCTTTTCTGACATCATCCCAGCCAAGCATTTTACGTTGCCAGAGTCTTATTACAATATACTCCTTGCGGATTTTTTCTCGAAGTTCTTGTGGAAGTGCCTGTATCAGTTCTAATGTATCCATGTTTATTTCCTTATGCCGCGTTTCTCTAATTGCAGCGCGCCGTCTTCGAAGAATACTTTATCTATGAAGCTTATTAGCTGTTTATTATCTCTGGCGGCTTTGTCCCGCTGGTATTCTGCCCATGCTTCCTCCGTGTATGGGATACATTGGTTTAGGGTCTTCTTGATTTTCATTCCATCGATGTACACATAGGGGTCTTCTTGATATTTTTTTATTTCTTCTTCGAACTTTTTCGCTGCTTCCGCCATTATCTCAGCCAGTTTTTTATTTAAAAGCTTTTGCATGTGTGTGAGTGCCATTTACAGCCCGCTGCTTTTGTCCAAATGGTGGCAAAAAAAATACACAGCATAAATATACCTGCGCAAAATGCTTGTGTTGGTCCACATGCTCGTGTGCGCTATCATAGACCTTTCTTCCCCCTCTTGGGTAAATGATGTCAAACTTGTTACCGCTCAAGCTGTGGAAGCTATTCTTGATGCTTCTGAATATCTTGATAGTAATCATCATCCTGAATTTGCCCCCTAATTCTTCAGAGCTTTCTTTATTATGTACTCCACCTGGTCCTGGCTAAACTCATTCGCCATTATTCTGCGGCACAGCTGCGGCGTCATGATTGGTGTTTCGTAAACCGGCTCTCCTGGTCCCGTCAAATCGTACTCTTCCATGTCTGTTAATTCGACTTCTTCTTGTTGTTCTTCCGGTTGTATAAGCGTGTTCTTTAAATCTTGCGGGCTCATTGTTTTCATTGCTGTGAGCAGCTCTTCTGAAATGTGTATTGGTGGATCTATAACTTGACCCTGCTCTGGTTCTGTGATAAATAATGTACTATGTTGGCTGTACAGTTTTTTGGTTTTTTTCTCACTTTGGCACAGGAGTCCTTTTCTTCCTCGTCCCATTGTTTACCTGACTGTCGCATTCCTCTAAATGGGTGCTCTTTTGATTTGGTTTCCTTTCGTAAGTAGTATAGTAGGAATTCAAATAAAACTACCGAGCAGGACCTACATTGTTCACCTCTGCACCGGGACTATAGGAAGGGACTTAAATCGGACACGCGAACTTGTGAGCGTGTTTGATTTGTGTCCCTGACTACTAGTCCCGGCAAGAGGTGAATTATGTAGGTTCGCCCGAGGTGGTTTTATTTGAATTCCTACTATACTACTTATTTTTTTGTGAATTTGACATAACATTCTTAAAACCTAAATTCCTCTTGAATGAAACTTGACTTCATTTATAACTCAGATAATGGCGACAATTGTAATTGCAGCTTTAGAGAAGTTATACAAATTTTACTTTTTTAAAAGCGGCGCGGCGTTAAAAGTTGGCAAAATTTGCATATGTCAAAAGTAATTTGAAACGTTTCGCCTGAGCGTAAATAAATGTAACACAACGCCGCACGCAAGTATCCGATTTAGATTCTTCCATACACATGTAATTGCGTGTTTCAAAAGAAAACTAAATGACAGAGTGAACTATAGGCTTAATATTTGCGTCCTAAATCATAACACAAACAATCGTATGCGTGACATTACACACGTGCTTCATGTTTGTTCCGAGAACGCCTGATCGCAAGCTTAAGTTTTATGTTGTCGATTCGGCGAGACCGCGCTAATATAAAAAAATTCCAACTCGGTTATTTCTGGATCGATTTGCCCGAAATTCATTCACTATCGACTGTTTCGAGCTCTCGCTATTTCGAACTTTTTGTTCACCTGACGATTCGAAATATTAAACGCGCGTTGTTACAGTAAAGATGAGTAGCCTGCACGCTGGCTTCGACTGTGTACAACACTTGAAAGTGCGGCCCGCTTGAGCAATTTATTTCTCGAGGAATCATTCAAGCGACAAGCTCATTATTTTTCTCGACTCGAGACTCGATACTCGAACCTCGAAATTTCTGACTCGAGACTCGAGACTCGAAACTCGAAGTTTTCGAGTTTCGAGGATCGAGTCTCGAGGCTCGAGGATCGAGGCTCGAGGGACTGTCAACTTACCTTTGAGCGGTACTGTACATGTAGCTGAGTACCTGCACTTTGGAGGAAGCCCATTTATAAATAGACAGTAGACAGTTGGCCAAATGCTCAATTTGGAAGAACTAAATACAGCCACACCATCTCTGATTATCTGAAGTGATAAATGGATCTCCATTTCTTTTTGTTCTGCAACTTGTTACTCTGAAGAATCCATCCTTTGCAAAGTGTTAAGGTACAACTGTCCATCAAAAAATAATGTCCTCTATGTTGCCCTCATGTTTCTTTTTCCTCGTGAGTGATATATACACTTCTTCCCCTTTTGAGTAGAAAAGAAAGAAACCAAACAAATATAAATTACTAGAAAGGTCTGCACTGCAGAATATTTGTTTTATGCAGTACATGTAAATCTCACTGCTAACATACAAAGAAATGGTTGTTCCTATGACAAAAATCTGCATGGAAATACTCAGTTTATTCTACATGTACGCATCATCTGATTTGACCTTAGCATTTGTGGGCTAAATTTCTATGTCATCTACAGACAAGAAACAGAATGACATATAAATGGCATGCCCTCTTCAATAATAATAAAAACAAACAAACAAACCAGAAACCTCATTGTAACGTCCTCCGTCCATTTGGTTCTTGAATCTCAAATGAACCTTTAAGTTGGTTGGAACTTCGGACTCCAGATGACCATAACGCCGTGAGCAAGTAGGAATTCCACTGGCATAAAAAATGTCTGGATTATCATTTACGAAACTGGATAGCTGTGCATGCAACTCGTTCAAAAGAGCCTCGAACACATCCCCCTCTTTCTAAGAACTCTGTTATCCTCGTTTTCACTTGTATATGTTAGATGACTGTTGATCGCATCTCTGACTTGTTCAAAATGCGGTAAAATGTTGTTTTAGGGATCTTTGCGTTAGGTTGAGAGAGATAGTTTCCAAAATGTCCTCTCTTCGTTGTGGCTTCGGATTTACTGTCCTTTCAGAGGAAGAAGAATTGGAATTTGAACAGGCCGCCATTGCCACAGTCAAGCAGTCAAGCGAGAACTGCGAGAACTTAGTAACCTCTCGTTTACGCGTCCACAACAAAAGTTCAGCGGCGTTCTTGAAAGGATGCTCGGTGGTTCGGGCGGCCGCGTTTTTTGGCGGGCTTTTTACCGCCAAATCGTCAAGAAAACCATCTTTGCTCCCATTTCTTCACACTTTTTTGCCTGTTTATTTCTTATCGGCTCGAAACTGACAAGACTGTACAAAACCTAGTCCAAAGAGTTCAAAAGTTATGAGTTCAAGAAATGGGAAAAGTAATTCTCGGTACGAGGATGAAGGTAAGAGACTTTCCTTGCTTTTTATAAGCCTTTTTAGAACTGTTTTATTCTACTATTTAAGCGTATTGATATTCAACTTTTTTAATAAGCTTAATTTATCTGTAAGATATTAACTTATAAATATATTTTAGCTCAATTAGCTCTCCAGCTGAATATTTTAGACACTTAACGTTCATGTATGTATGTAAGTTTTAGATTATGTATACTGCAAGTAGGCTAGCGCTGGGAACAGCTTTGCTCTCGCCTCCGCCAGTCTTAAACACAAAAATAAAATAACGCCTGTTCTCCAGGTTATATACTTAATAATTGAAGTCAAAATTTTTTTTTAACGTGTACAAATAATAATTTATTCTATTTTACCCCCGGGGGGGGGGGGGGGCACTTCTTATAAATGGGCTAATGGGGATGTGCCGTGGGATGGGGTCGCATTTTCACGACAGGACTGACTATAATGGGGTCGCTTTTTCAAGCATTTTTTATAGGGTGACTAGAATGGGGTCACACTTTTGCGGGATTTTGAGAGTAAGAAATTCTGGCAAGTTGTGATTTATAAACGGAAAGATTCCCCGAAAAAAAAGTTACCGTATTCATTGCTGTTGTTTAATATTTCACAAACGGCTCCTATTAAGTGACTAAGTTGGGGTCTTGAAAATTACATTTAAGGTCGCCACACGAGGCCAGGGGACCAGTCGCAGGGACCGGTCGCAGGGACTGGTCCCTGTAGAGTGTACAAGATGGAATGAGTCGCGGGGACCAGTCCCTTGAAGGGTTCACACGCTGGGACCTGTTTCGCAGCAAGATAGCAGTATTTATGACATTTTCAATATATAAAACAAGATAATCACCTTGTGGAGATGGAAAATTATTATTATTATTATTATCATTATTCCTATTATTGTTCATATCTGAGCGTGCTTACTGGACTGTGTTCAACAATTGTTTTAAAAACATGGAATGTTGACAATGTTCGAAATCCGCTCGTATTTTATAATTTTGATATCAGGTTTCCTTTCGGTGTTTTTATACCTGAAAAAAAAAATAAATTGCATCATTTCATCAAAAACTGCAAAAGTATAGTATTCTCCAGGCTAGCTGAAAAAAAACATCCGATCAAATTTGCATAACATAAACCGAATGTCACACATTCTCTTCATGAAATGGCGCAAAAACATGCTAGCGACAGCTAGCTATATATAGCGAGAAAATTTGGCGGGACCTTTGTTTTCATCGAGTAAAAATGGCTTCGAGAGCTGCGAAGAAAAAGACTCTGTTGCTCCTGATGATGATGCAAGACGAAGAATTGCCGGTTTCTTATGAACGAAGAATCAATTACCATTCGTGTACTGGTGACGCTCCAATCTTCAATATTAATGCCATGCCAACAGTCTGTTCAGTAGTATTCTGTTCAATCTGTTCACTACTCTGTTCAGGCATCGCCATCTTCAAACATGAACGTGCAGAATTGTGGGAGCTTAAAATGCTGATCAGCGATTGGTTCATTTTTAATTGGTCGCAGGGACCAGCCCCACGACCCTGTTCACACGAAGGACCAAGCAAAATATTGCGGGGACCAGTCCCTGCGACTGTTCCCACGAATTCAAACCAGTTTGAATTCTTGGGACCGATTTTAATTAACAGTTACTCCCCCTCAATTGTATAATTGCTTTATTTGTAGATGGTTTAACTCATCCCAGCTGGTGCACATATGTATGTTTATGCTAACATCATTGAGCAGGCCTCCAGATGAGCATCAGGTACTGGATGTGCAGCATGCCTCAGCCTGCTGGATGCCTTGAATGAGGAGTTTAAAGGCCAAAACCTAACTAGAGGAAATGGCAAATTATCAAATTATATTCTGAACAGCGTTATTGGTAAGCATAAATTTCAGGATGTACAAGTTTATAACTTAGTCATTGCAAATTATGTGAACCACAAGCAAATGTCATTAAGGTGATTCCTCAGTACTGCATTGCGCATTCCTACTGTGCAGAATTTGACGCCCGATTAGCGTGCACATAAACAAAATGGCGGCTTTTTTCTATAGGGCTTGGCTCGTGATAGAGATAAACTACCTTTTTGTAGTAAACAAGCATGGTCACCTATATTTTTTATTGTATAATTTTGGTGTAAAAATTGTCCTCTTTGAGTAAGACAATTTAAAAAAAATTCATAAAAAAAGATATAGCTGAGTGCGTGCACAAAACTGTTACTCAAGGACGCAAATTATGACCTTGAAAACAGCAATGCGAGGATTGTTTTGATTCGATGTTGTTTGAATTTGTGAGAACATGTATCATGTTTCCAGGGTTTTCAATAAGAATTGAAGTAGGCGGCAGAATTGTAGAAGTAGGCGGCAAAGGGGTTAGGGGGGCCTGGGGGCATGCTGCCCCGGGAAACTTATAAAATCTGAGCCTCTAAGAGTGCATTTCCTGCATTCTGGGGCAAGAATTAGGTCATTTTTGACAGAACCATACATGCTATATTTTCTAGCTTTTTATTCAACGGTTCTAATTATCTTGCAGACATAATAGTCGCCAAACTATATTAAAAAAAAAAAAAAAAAATCAAATAGGGCCTTGTTCAAAAGTGTTTAAAATCATTTCTAGGAATTTAATCTAAAACAGGACAGAATGCATTAAATATTGAAAAGGAAAAACAAAACAATCTTATCACTAGGTTTAAAACAAACACTATATATAAGATTTTGTGACCACTATCGAAGGAATCAACAAGAGACACAACCCGTAGGCATACATGACGTGCTCAAGGGCTTGCAAAGCATTATAGGGCGATTTCAAACACGGTCAGCTTTCGGCAAGTTTGCCGATGTGATAGAATCTTTTACAGCAATGGAAAAGGATGGATTGACTTCTTTTCTTATTTTGGATGTCTTAGAAGCAAAGATCTTTCGAAATAACTTTCTGGAAGGGCACAATGTCTGAGGAAATGTCCGTTATTCATTGTCAACACACAGAAATGTAGTCGCCATTTTGGTGACGAAAGGAGAATTTTTATGAAATGTTAGTCGCATTGGTGACCGTATTGGTCTAAATTTCAAGCCCTGAGTCGATATATTTTAACCAAGAATTATGGCAAGTTTCTTTTGCGTTAAACGAATTAAATGTTGGCCGATCCGCGGTTCATGTGTGGCAAATTATTTATCATGCTAATTCTTAAAATTCGAGAAAGTTGTTAATCAAAGTAGGCGGCGAAAACGTGTGGAGTAGCCGGCGAGTTTCGCCGGCTGCCGGCCCTTATTGAAAACCCTGTGTTTCTATCGAGTTATAGAAACGCGAGTGGAATTTTGGGAGAACGAGAAATGCTGTGGGAACACGAGTTGCAGGCAAGTGTTTCCACAGCTTTTTCGAGTTCTCCCAAACTTTCACGAGTTCATTCTGAGGAATCACCTTCAATCAATTTTGTCACTTCAATATAGCCTAAATAAACTCACCCTGTGTGTAGTATTAAAAATAAAATAATAACAATGACAACAAACTTGCCATAATGAGGGATAAATTGTCAATTATTATAACAATTATTTAATTGATGGGTATTGTTAACACTTAATGCATTGTCTTCATGTCAAACAAATTGATATGAGTAACTGTATCCTTATTCATTCTGCTTTCTGTCTCATTGATTCAAAACAGGATTTACACTGAAGAAGTACCAGGGGTTCACTGTATCTGCAGCTGCCATCAAGATAAGTCTCCGTAACAAACTTAAATTACCACATTCAACTCTGTGCTAGGGAGTTTAACTTGGATAAACTAGCAGATGTTAATTCTTTTGCAAATTAAACCTCATGCACCTTGCTTAATGTATACAGCTGATTATGTTTCAAGATAGTTTTTCTCTTCATTTTAACTTAACTTTCTCTTTTTTTAAGAAAGCATCTGGGTTGTAAAGGTTTCTCAGCCTGAATTTACTTTTTTATTATTCAGGAATAGGGAAATATTGTATCTGGTGGATGCATTATTTATTTGTAATTCACTGCAGATTGAAGGAAATTTGTTAATAATTGTAAGTTTATTTTTTTGGACTCAATCTCTAGAGACTTTTGAATGTTGTTGAGTGAGAGAGTTCTAATATACTGTCATTAAACTGCTGCAGTTAAATGAGTCATTTTGCTGTTTTTGTAAGTATAATTGAGGTCTAATGTATTAACAGGACAGGAGGTCTAGTGTATGGAAGAATCTTGACCATATGGTTGTGATGAGTGCAGACCGAACGCAGTGCAGCTTGGATTCGTTAATGTCATCCCGTGAGCTACTAATATAATGCTGCTATGATCAGATCCTGAGTAAACTAACACAACCTAAATTATTGGAAGATACATGCAGCAACAGTCACATTTTCTGGAAAAAAGAATCAAAGTGCACTGACATTTTATATCTTAAGCAAAAGGCAATTAATGCAATCTGTGTAGTTTTGTATGCAAAAAGTATACAATACTGACCATTTCCATTAATGTTTTTAACTGAATGTAATTACAAAATGTGTACAAAAAGTATGCATCACAGCCCACTGACAGGTAATTAAAAATGTTTTGTATACAAAAAGTATACATCGTCTATATGTTGCGGTTTAAATTTATCTTTGGTTTAAAAATTTTCAAACCAGTTTGATTTTGATTTCCCTTTGTTTCAGATTATGATATAATGAATATGAGACAATGAAAAACCAAAATCAAACTGGTTTTAAAATTTTTAAACCAAAGATAAATTTAACCACAACATATACATTTTGTACAAGCGGTTCACCAAGTTTTTTACAGGTTTTTGTCCTTTTTTACAGGTTTTTGTTCTGTGAAAAGTGCCCTGTTTATTTTTCAGGTTTTCAGATCTTCAAAACCTGTTAAAACACTCCAAAACAAAATTACTTTTCATAGGTTTTTTCACAGGTTTTGACCCTGTGAAAAGTGCCCTGTTCACAGGTTTTTGAGATTTCAGACCCTGTGAAAAAGCTCCCCAAACACTATATTCTTTTTCACAGGTTTTTTCATAGGTTTTTTCACAGGTTGTATTTCACAGGTTTTTTCATAGGTTTTTTCACAGGTTTTGACCCTGTGAAAAGTGCCCTGTTCACAGGTTTTCAAAATTTCACACCCTGTGAAAAACCTGTGAAAAACCTGTGAAAAAACATGTGAAAACTTGTAGTTCACAGGTTCTTTCACAGGATAATTCACAGGTTTTTCACAGGTTTTTCACAGGTTCTCATCCAATAGTGCAACTTGACATGTAGAAACTTGTTCTAGAAACCAACTGTAAACTTATTTTATGCTGCCTCCATTTTTGGTGTAAATACTACAAATACTGGCCTGGTTAGCAAATACTGTGAATCTGGTAACTACTGTGTTTTTGTGGTTAGCAAATCTTCTGAACTACAGGTTAGCAAACAACTGAAAATCAAAACATTCAATTGCGCCGTTTCCGTGAGTTACGTGACCATTTAATTTGAAACCAGCTCGCACACAACATTAACAGTAACAGCGCATGTGTCCAGCATAATATAATGTAATTATCCTTGAACCCAAAGGGCCATTTTATTTTTAGACTTGTGTCGTCCCAAAATAATTTATGTTTGACTTATTTTTGTCTGTCAAAAAATGGGGCTAAATTGTTATTGCAGCATTTTCTCAAGAATTTTAGGGTTTCATGTCTAGTTAACTTTTAAGGACTATTAATTTATTTATTTTTCTGGTACACAAATAAAATACTCCAGCAATACTAAGAGGAAGAGTGCAAACCAATTTATGTTAGAGAAAGCATTTACTATAACAACTTTTGGCTAATTCTTTTAAAAAATATCTTCACAGAACCTGAATAAATTAGCCAGTTTGAAATCTTATTTTTAATTCCTTTTCTTCCCTGCTATAATTTTAAGGCTTTAATTTTAGCTTAGGAAGAGTTTATTTCATGTACATGTAGGAAAAATTGATTGTAGTACCACTTTAATGCATGGCCATGGCTTTATATCCCTGTGTAGCCAATAAACCAATCAACTACATGCATTCACCCCACTATAAAGTTTACTTTGTTTTGAAAAGTTGTATAAAATAAAATAAAAAATCCTCAATCCTCAATGCAGTTTGATCAGTGTTTTATAACATGTTACCAGTGGTGGATCCAGGGTAGGGGCCTTTCTTTGAAGTGCCGGAATTAGTCTGCAGAATCAGAGTTAACTTTGGCAGAATTCAACATTCATTGTCAAGCGGGCCCCTCCTTAGCTGAAGGTCTGGATCTGCCACTGGTTACATCACTGAGTGTATTAATAAAATCATTTTTATTTGACAGACAATAGCTGCAGCAGTTTGAATGGATGTTGCAAAGACAGTGCTTTTGTTAATATGGCTGGCAGTGGTCCATGCAGTAAAAAGAATAACCAAAAGAGAATACTGTTGATGATGGTAATTTACTAGACGTGGCAGTTATTTACTCTTGACTATTGGCTCAATTAAAGAAGGCCTGTGTGGGGATCATCAAGTTCAGTCGACAAAGGTTGTTGATGGTGTTTACCTATGTTTGGCAGTTTAGTTGCAAATGCAAAAAGGATGTCCAAGATGAATTTTTAATAGCCAGACCAACCAGACGTGGAAGTATTAGATGATATGAGCAATGAGGAGGAAGGGTAGAAGATGACGAAGGACAAGAGGATCACGAAGAACAAGAGAAAGAGCAAGAAGAACAAGACTATAAGAAAGACATCTACAGAAAGTAAATAGAGGACAAGTTTAGTGACAGTGATGAAAAATGATCAGTATTTATTTTATAGATTTTTTAATTTTTATAAGTACTTCTTTCATAGATATTATCAACTCTGCATAGATGTATTTATTTACCGGGTGAACTGAGGATCAGTCTGAAATTGTTTTGATTGTTCTGCATTTACAACAGCTTATTCAAATTAGCCCAAGCTCAAAGGCTGAAGAAAAAGTCATTACTTTTTTACTAAATGAACCACAGGTCACTGTATTATGTGCGAATAGTTTTGTTGGATCTTGATGTAAGAGACAAAAGAGTGACAGAACATTTCATCTTTGTTATAAGAACCCAGTCACGGTCGTGCATGACTAACTCTGGCCACCATCCTTAAGTTTCTGGTTTAATTTGCTAATCAAAATGCATGAATTTAGGTTTTGTCAAGCACCATGTAACCTGTCAGTTAATCGACAGCTCCACCTCACATTTCTTTCATAATTTTAGATTTGCCAGGTGTGAGAAAGTTGTTGAAAAGATGTCAATAAATAATGAACAAAATAGTTTGGTGGCCTGTGTTACAAGAGCACCACTGTAAAGGAGTAATAACTATTATGCTAGTATGTCAAAACGTCATTCACCTGTCAAAAAGAGAATTTCCCAAACTTATCCTACTTTGGTTATTTTGCCGCTGCAACAATGCAATTCTCAAGATTATAGTGGTTTTACAGCACAGGCTAAAAACAGGCCCTAAAATATACTTTTCAAAAAAAAAGTTTTAATAAAGCAACGGTTTGATTCATCCGTGAGCTCATGTGAACATGATTTGGCTTTCAAAATTGAGTTAAGCATTGCAGATAATTCAAGCCAATTAATTCAAGGTCACAATTTAAGATTGTTTTGGTTCGGCCGTGTGTAAAAAGATTTATGGCATTCCAGGTGATGGTGGTATTAGTAATTAGCCTGTTCATGAAAACACTTGAATGTATAAATTCCAGTCTTGCCATAAATAAAAAAGATCCTTGTCATAACTGAATTATGTTATTAAACTACTACGAGGTCCGTGCTGGTAAAATATTGGTCGAGTTCTTCACTTTGCTATCTTTATGACGAGGTCCACAGACTCGTAAAAAAAGAAATACCTATATCAGTAGCCGACGTAAGTTTCATTGTATGTTCAATGCTAAATTCCTGAAGGGTGGCCCTACAACAAGAGCTAACAATAGGGCTATAAAATAATGGACATAATAAATCCCTTTAAAATTCTCCAACTGTAACATGTGATATGTTCTTGGTTTTAGGCCATCGTAACTTGATTAACTTGTTTGTTTCATGTTTTTAATCATGTGATATGTTGTTGAGATATCACTGAACTCGTAATTTCAACCTCTACTTCTGATTTCATTTCGTCGTTTCTCCCGGTTTATAACAGGCAGGGGCGTATCCAAGGAAGGGTTCCGGGACCTACGTTTTGAGCTGTGACCATGGCTTTAATTTCAGTAGAAAAACTTTATTGGAATTCCTCTATCTGAATTCCACGGAATGAGATCTTAGCTTTAAAAAAATAAAAAAAGAACTTATCGAGGGTTACAATATTTTAAAAACGAGATACTAAAAAACCTGTGTGCTGTTGTACCAGTAAACTCCCGCTTCCTGACATCACAGCACTATGCGTAAGGAAAAAGAAATGCCTAATCATATGACAGAAACGAATATTTGATTTTCATAAAAGATCGTGATGCAAATTACTGGAGGTGGATCACAAAAAAGATCGTTCCCGCCCACCGCCGATAAAAGCTAACTTGAAATTTTTTGATGACGGAAAGTTTACCCCGCGCTGAGTCAACCTAAGCTTAAGTAAATAAATTCGGAAAAATTTTGAAAGCAATACTTCTGGAACTAAATTTTATTCTTATTAGCCTCGCCAGTCTTAAAAGTTTGTAAAATGTTACCAAGGTTTGGCATTGGGATTATTAAAAATGTGTGCTCAGAATCAAAGAAACAGTGTTTCTGAGGATGTCCAATACAAAACTTTTCTGCATGCCCCCAGACCTCCTAATAAGGAGCACCTCTGCCACTCGATTGTCGATCGGGCTAGCAATACAACGTTTCAAACTCCTCTATGCAGAAAAGCTGGATACACCCTTGACAGGCCGCCGTTTTAGCTAATTCCAGCCGATCCCGGGAATGTAAATTGCATTAGCAGTTAGTCCTTAATCTGATAACCATAAATCTATTGGTTCCTTTCAGAGGTTTCTTTAAAAGTACTCGGCTAACCTCCCGGTGAGATTACAGCCCCATGTATCTATTACGTATGCTCAAACAGCAGTCGTGAGTCAGTCAAAAAATCACATGCATGATTAATGTAAAGGGTTGTGCAGAAGATTGGCCAAACTCAGTTGTCAAAATAAGAGAGTCCCTCTGCCAGTTTTTTCCGCATAGTATTTGAGCTAAATACAGTAAATAACCTAAGCTGACCAGCGAACCACACAGAATCGCTATGATAATGATGACTGGCACAAAACGCTTTGTGGTATTTTGAAAAGCCCACAAAGCGCTTTGTGGTGTTGTGAATAGGCCACAAAGCGCTTTGTGGTGTTGTGAATAACCCACAAAGCGCTTTGTGGTGTTGTGAATAGGCCACAGAGCGCTTTGTGGTGTTGTGAATAGGCCACAAAGCGCTTTGTGGTGTGAAAAATCGGAAAAAACAAATTATCTCAGAAAATAGCTGTGAGATGTCTGCGAGTCAACGAGCCATGCAGTTTTCAATGTTAAATCCCAAAATAAAACACCACAAAGCGCTCTGTGGTGTTTCGAATAGGCCACAGAGCGCTCTGTGGTGTTTTGAATAGGCCACAACGCGCTCTGTGGTGTTTTGAATAGTCTGAATAGGCCACAAAGCGCTCTGTGGTGTTTTGATCAGGGCAGAAGGTACTATTGCTGTTTTATAAAGCAAACCAAACAAGGGACAGCTAGAAAGCATTCTGGCCATAAAATTTACTCGCCAACAGATATACTGAGAAGAGGGCTGTCGCGAGCCGGCTTTCGTGCGAGTGACAAGATTGGAAGTAGAGAAATATTGCGCAGATTGACTGGTGGTTTTACAGCGCCGAAACTAAAATTGGTGACACTGCTTCTCGGGGATTTTGTTTTGCCTCTGCAATACCACTGAACGATCTGAATGATTTGAGGATAATCGGAAGCGCGGAGTTTTACACTGGACACTGGTTTATTTGCTGTAGGCCGGGAACACGCAGCTCGCAAACCGAAGTGCAACCATTGTTTAAATCTTAGCCTGCTCGCGGCACATTTTAGCTCTTCGCTCTCACGGGAACGTTTGCTACGCAGGTTATTTAAATCTTCGATCGAGCTTGTTTGTTGAATTTGAAACTGAAAATATACTAATCCGTCAATTCGCGATAGAAATCTTGTGAGGTAAATGCAATTCTTGCAAATAGCCGCTGCGTACTTTCCGTTCAGAGTCAAAACATAATTACAAAGTTAAATATTGCTTCCGTGCCCTACCCCTCGAAAAATCAGTTTTGCTCGAAGACCGAACTGCAACAGAGTTTAGTTACCAGTCTTATGCTGCGTGTTACTAGATAAAACGCATGATATGATTGGCTCAGTATATCACATTACGTCATAGGACATGTTCGCCAGCTAAGACAAAACTGCAACGGTACAGTGGTTATTCTATCGTGGGTAAACGTCCCAAACCCTCCTTTCTTCGAAGGGAAAAGCCCTGGGAACGAGGTTGAGGGTAGATTAAAAGGAGTTAGATAAATGCTGCATTCAAAACATAATAACACACCAGTAATAGGAATAGTAGCCAGACATGATCGTATAAAATGGAAGAAGGAACAATATTCAGGAAGATGATTGAAAACCTCTCACTGCGTAAGACTTCTAAGCTTTTCTGTAAAATATAATCTTAATATGTTGAATTGTGTCTAGTTTGTAAGCACCTTTTTGATGGTAAACAACTGTTACTATGGCCGTTGCTATGCTAAAATTTAGCTACTAGCGTGCAGATTTTTTTTAATTTAGGCATAGTTCAATGCGGAATTAGGGCAAAATCATTTGAAAATACGTTTCCCAAATGATGAAGGGTTTTTCGAATGCTTGAAACGGGAGCGAGATATTCGTATTAAACACAAGTTAAGGTTACCGTATACCTTCAGATCGACAATTTTTCCCGAAATCGGATTTTTACATCCAAGTAATAGTCCAACTGTGATCTTTCATTTAAAAAAAAAGTTTTGAAAAAGAGTGAATATGAGCATATTTCGTTTTTGACCGGAAGTAAAAATTCTTCTTTAGAGTGACACCCATATGACGTGTATGCACTCAACCGAGACGGTTTTCACGGGAAGTGTCATGAGAGCCGCCATTCTTCGCGTACTGATTGGCCTTGTTATTCGAGAAGGTGTTGCAAGCTTCATGTGGGCG
This sequence comes from Meandrina meandrites, assembly GCA_963693305.1. Lineage (NCBI taxonomy): Eukaryota > Metazoa > Cnidaria > Anthozoa > Scleractinia > Meandrinidae > Meandrina > Meandrina meandrites. Next base: position 16,031,133 of record OY855911.1, on the reverse strand, counting down.
GCGTTTGTTTGCATTGCAAGATATTTTTTGAGCGCTGTTTTCTGAAATCAATTTTTCGCTTTGAACGCGACACTTTAAAGAGCTACAACTCCAAAGGAATTTGCCCCTTCTACGTCAAATTTGGCGAGCAGCTAGTTTAACATGTTAATAACAAAAACGTGTCGGCGATTTTTTTATTTTTGTATACTTTTTATACTGGAGCGATTTTTGTATGATCACTCCCGTGTGTTTTGGCCCTATTTGCGAAATGTCTTGTATCTTTTTATTGCAATTGAATATGACAAAACGCCGACACGTTTTCTTAGCGCTTGGGGTCCGGAAACCAAAGAAAAAATCAAATTAGCGAAATACTAAATGCGCTTTGACTTGTAGCCTTCAAAAGGCGACTCAGGCGCTCGTGTTTCGAGGTTCCTAAAAGATTGACATTTCATTCTATTACAAAATGGTTTTTATAGATTGAAAGCCAGCTCAATAAGCTTTAATTTGATATAGGGTTTTAGCTGCCTACAATTTATTCCGACTGCGCTATATCGTTTAGACGCTAGACACCCCCAAAGGTATACGGTAACCTTAAGCGGTGGAAAAACGGGCTTCAGGTGTACCCCGTCTTAAAGTCAGACAATTACACAGCTTTTTGGACATTTACATCTGCAAAGTCCCACCCTCACCGGTCCACCCGCACGAGGGAGCTCCGCTACGTTCATAATGCGAATAGTATCCTATTCTGCACTGCAACAATCATCGCATCGCATTATAAGATTGGGGAGAAAATTTGGCGATCCCAGGGGGGGTACTCAAAGTATACTTGACGGGGGGGTCCGACGTATTTTTTTGGGTTGAAAATTTACACGCTCGGTATTTTTTTGGGTCAAGAGATCTCTCATGTATTTTTTTAGGTCTTAAAAAAATACGCGTATTGTTTTGGGTCTTATCTCCGAGCGAACTTTTCGTTTCGGGTTTTCGTTGTCTGTAAATGTGGAGCAGAAGGGAGGATGAAGAGACATTAACAGACATACCAATTTCATAAGCTTAATAATGCAAAATCATGCATTAGAAAGTTCTGCTTAATTGAATAAATCAGTATCAAGGTATTTAAGTCTTGTGTTTTTTTGGGTTGGAAATTTTGATGCCAGGTATTTTTTTGGGTCTAAAATTTCAGGCTTGTCTATTTTTTTGGGTTTGAAATATGAAGCTCCGTCGGACCCCCCCGTCATGTATACTTTGAGTACCCCCCCTGGGTCGGCGACCCGACAAGAATCGCAGTGCAAAACCAGTAAATTATGGGTGGGTGGGTGAAGTTGTACCATTATAGTACCATCAAGCGGAATGAAAACGCGCAGGCGCGGATGCAGAGAAAATCATGACCGATTTCCAGAGAGTTGAACAACTTTCCATGCCGGAGGCATGGTACGAGCGCCGAAGGCGCGAGCTTCTAGAGGGGTCCGGGGGCATGCCCCCCCGGAAAATGTTTGAGATTTTGACCCCCTAAACTGCGATTTCGGGGGTTTCCAAGTCACTCGGACATGATGTTGGCCAGTTCCATTCTTCTGGGATGAAGCCTTGAAAACAGTGAATGCCCGGAAATAAAATAAATGTTTAGCAACCATTCTTTTGCACTGTCGAGATTCCAACTTGGAAATTTATTTATTTTAATTAATTACCTTATTTTTTATTTATTTATTCATTTGTTTTTACCAAAAATCTGACCGATTTCCGTAAATCGTTGTAAACGGGTGTGGATCCGCGCCTGACCCGCTACAGACCCCAACAATATTCAACAAACAACCAGCTGACTACTAATTGCACTTGGTATGTTCCCTCTGGCGTTGCACTTGAACACTGTCAATTTATTCATGATTTGTAGTTCTTATATGCGATGTCGATAATTTATGCAGTGCGAATAGCGTTATATAAGAGTTGTTAAACTCTTTTCCTCCCATGTGGGAGGCATTTTCTTAAGGCTGGTTCACACTACCGACGGAATCGGAAGCGGAGTCGGAATCGGAAGCACAAGGAGCGTTCCGATCCAGTGTAAATCAAAAAACGGAATCGGAAGCGGAGTCGGAAGCTCGACGGAATCGGAGTCAGAAGGATCAGAAGAGTTTCTTTTACTTCCGATTCCGCTTCTGTCGCTTCCGAACCAGTGAGAACAAAGTGAACGGAATCGGAAGCGGAGGCGGAATTATCAGCCAATCAAAAAACTATGTAGAGGTATGTGTTATATCTTATTTCATGCATCTGGGACGTCGTACAAGTTTGTAAAACACTCGCAATCACTTTGAAAACCAAAATACAAAACTGACAACATATCGAAAGTAGAGCTCTCTGTCTGACGTACGAAGTTCTCTCACAAGGTTTCCAAATTCGCCTTGACTTTTCCTTTTTAAAAATACTACACGTACCCACAACCTTCTCCTTCTCTGGTTTCGTTGCAGACGTGTTCTTCGTCGTATGAGAAGAAAAGGCAAAAGCAAATTAAAAACAGCAGTCTTCTTCATCTCCCGGGTCCGCCATCTTGAATGTTTGCAAATGAAAGCGAGGCTTACGATTCCGCTTCCGTCGCGCCGATTCACACTAGATCAAAACTTTCTTCCGATTCCGACTCCGCTTACGACTCCGCTTCCGTCGCTTCCGTCGCTAGTATAAACCAGGCTTTAGACTCCTCGAGGCCTAGCCTCGTTTTGGTGCTAAACTTGTTTTCGTCCTAATCCTATAATGTCATAAAATTACTGTTTTCGTTTATAATACTTGCAGACGTATTGAAATCGTGGATTTCTCGATATATTTTAGCTTGATGTTGGTAACATCTTGGATTTTTTGAAAAGCTCGTTCTTACGGAAGGGGTAAACCTTTCCCACCGCTTAACTTGATGCGAATATCTCGTTCGCGTTTCAAGCATTTCCAAAACCCTCAGCTCATTTCATAAAGCTATGTTTAGCGGTGTTTTGTAAATTTCGGGTGATTTTTGGGGATGTTTGGGAAGAGATTGTATTTCTTAAAGGTTAAAAAAAATTGGAGAAATAAGAAATATTAAAGATTTAATGTGATTTTAAAATTAGAATTTGAAGTTACAAATTAGTAGATGGACACATTTAAATTTTTAACATTCATTTTAGTTCTTAACGGTTGGTATGATATCTGTAGATTTTTACCGACCTAATTAAATGCAGATGTAGATGTAGACACCAAACAGTCCCCTGACAACCTGGGGTGCTCTTGCGTTGGGGTCAACTGTCTGATGGTGTTCCAAAAATAATTCTCTTTTCCCTATCCCTTCTTTTAACCTCTTAAATTGTCACTCAAATTCACGTTTACCCCCACCTTAAGGTGCAACTGCGTTACTTTACTGTGCTACACACAGGACGAATAAAACATTACGCCTTTACCATTTTGAGAGGAGGTCTGGAAACGAAAAATTGTGGGGTCTGGGATAGGGACATAGGGCCACGAGCGCCTGGAACTGTCACCTATGTTTATCTTGATCTGATTTAGAAGAATTATAGAATTATAGAAGAATTCCAAATATTCCAAATTGCAGTTAATTTGTAGGATACATTTTAAAATATTTATACAATTAACATATTTACCTATTTATTTTCACATTTGTAATTTCTTTATGTCGTGTCCCCAATTAGCAGCAATGCTAAATACCCCCAGACACTTTAATAAAGATTTTGCTGTTGTTTGTTTGCTGTTGCTCAAAGTGGACAAATAAAAAACGACAGAGAAGTGTGCCGTTTCTTACATGTAACGCGCGCACTTGGGCAAAAATTGCTCACTAAAATGACAAAATCGACTACGCGACCAAGTGCGCGACTTATATGCAAGAAAAATTGTCTTGAACTTTGTCTAAAGCCATAAGTGAACATGTACTAAATCCAGGATTACTGAAATAGCCCGAGACACTAATCACATGTCACCAACCGCAAAAAACTAAACCAACAATACTACGGGCGAAGCTCACGGGCGAGAACTTTGTCATTTGAGTGAGCGAATTGAACTTGTATAGAAAAGTACTGAAGTACAAGTGCTGAGTATTTCAGCTTGAATTAAGCACGTTCTATTAGGCGGCTACAGGTCATAGTTTCCGTCGTGAAGTTTTTATCGGATAGTCCCTATTTTTAACTCTTTAGAAGTTGTTCAGGTGTTCCTGTTTTAGTACATAGTCGTGTAGCTGAATTCCTCATCTGTGCGCGCGCGTTTTCAAAGGAGCTGCTCTATATAGTTTTGTTTTCCCCCGGTTTGTTTGTTGGGAGGGGGGAGCGAGGAATAGCGGATTTCTGAGCATGCGCATTTAAGTTATCCTGGACTCAACCTGGGCTCAACCCCTACATAGGGCGCGCGGGCGAGAAAGAGAGAGATCAATGACTGGACTTAGTTCGACTCTTTTCGTCCAACAAATGTAACTTTTACACTGAATTTTAGCAGCAGGACGCTAGATTGTCATATTTCGTTCATAATTTACCGTATGATCCATAAACTGAATGACAATTAACATTGCATTACTTTCTTTTTTGCAATTTAGCCGCCTACACAATATAATATGAAGGCGTGAGGGCAAGAAGTTCTGGCTAAATCGAACATTGTCAAAAACAACTCCAAACTTTGCATGCAAGTTTGTTTACGTGTGCTAAACACTGCCCTGTGTTAGTCTTGCCCTCACGAAATGATTAAGCTACATCGATAATTATTAAAAGAGAGTCTAAATGGGGTGGTGGCTTTTACGGTCAACTGCTAATATTTTGGCTATTTTACGGATAACGGTTAATTTTGTTTCGTTACGGTTAACAACCGCGTTAAAAATTAATTTCCATTGTTTTAAAAAAGTTAAAAATTAACTTTTATTGTTGTAAAATTTTACGACCATACTGGGATAAATATGTAGATTTTATTTTCATTGTAGACATAGTTAACTGCTGTAATATACTACATCTTCCATTCCTATAGAAAAAATTACATCTACAAAATAACAGAATTTTAAATTACCGTAAAGCAATAAGTGCAACGATTCTATACATGAACACATGTAACCCATGTCATGAGTATACTTACTTGTATGTGTTAGAGCGTATATTTTTGTTTTGGTGGAGGGGGGAGGGGACACTTGCGTTGAAAAAATAAATGATATTGCGCACGCGAAACTACTGCCAGTCCCAAACCGCGAATTAGAATATAAAATCCCTAATGGAAGGGAAACGGTAGAGTTCCTATTTTTGTACGAATTGGAGATATCAAAGCATTTTTTGGGGGGAGGGGGCGTTGCCTGTGCAACACTTTCCATTCTGGAGTTTATTTTATGACATAAAATACTTTTTTGAATAACGCTCACTTTAATACATTTCACTTACTGGCGGAGTGAGATTTCAAAAGTAAATAGCGAAAAATGTGTAATTGATATACCTGTCAGGTCGGTAGTAACGAATTTTGAGGGGGGCCAAAAGTTAGCACTGATTGTGATGTATTAAAATGAGCCGGAAGCCCTTTTCCGAAGGGGGTCCGAGGCATCCTCCGCCGAGAAAATTTTCAAAATCTAGATACGCTCTAATGCCATTTGGTGCATTTTGGAACACATTACGAGAAGAATTAATGCGGCCCATCTCGTGCATGATTTATTTCTTTGCGTTTTTCCTTACATCAATTTTTACTTTTCCGAAATTTTCTTGGCATGAATTTCTGTTTGTTTTGTTGGTTTTTTTTTCCATCCCTCCATCACTTTTCGAAATTGTCCATTTCTAATTATATTCGAATTTCATAAAAAATAAAAACTTACGAAGCATTAAACATGTGGACATTCTTTATCTGTTGACCGTGATTTGAAACTCTTGAAGGACTCTTCAATGGAACAAAGGTATGCAAAAAGCTTGTTTGGTTTCAGAAACCTTTCTTAGCAGCAAAAGGTGAGACAAAAATCTTTACAAGAGATCTTGAGACTTTCATTTTCGTGGTATTTCGTGACCAGACATTTTTACGGTTAGCAATTTTTACGGCTAACGGTTAAAATTTTCCAATTTTGACGCCTAACGGCTAAGTTTTTGGCCGGTTTTACGGTTAACGGTTAACCCCATTGAGACCCTCTTAAAAGTAAATTAAGTGATAATTGACAAATGGCAAAAATATTTGCTAACAACTGACATTTGTCCCCCCGCCCCTCCCTACAAACACATATACACAAATATATATCAAGACCCTCTCATATATATTATTACTACATATCTGTAGCTGTTCAATAACAATCTTTTACTCAGAATCTTTCCATATTTTAGTATACCCCCAAAAAATCCCGGGTAAAATCGAGCCACCCTAAAAAGAGCCAAACATTTTTATCAGACAGGACATAGAATGGAGGCCCCGTTGTCTCGTCTCCACCTTCTATTATCCAGCGCTGGCCCATCAAAAACGCCTGCATTGCAGGCGAGAGAGAGCCGGAATGAAGAACATGAGCGATGTGGCGCACAGGAGACGGGAGTACATCGGCCATATTCTTAGGAAAGAGAACAACAACTTCCTGACAGAAATGACGTGGACTGCCGAGGCCAAGGAAAGAAAGAAAAGCGAAGGCGAAGGCGAACCGTCGGGAAGGAGAAACAGGCTAGAGGATGGAGAACATGGGATGCGGTGTAGGCCGCAGCTATCGACAGAGCAGTATGGAGACAGACTGTGGAGGCCTTATGTGCTACTTGGCACGAAAGAACATGTAACAGGTGCTCCACTACAAAACGTCTTCTGCGATACCCTTCTGCGATAATTTATACCCGCTGTTACGTAGATTTGTTGATTGCAATAACGAATATAAGGTGCGAAGAAGTGTTTATATAATTAAAAACATGTGAATTAACTGCCACTTCACGTTGTCTTCAGCTTCGTCGTCGTGATTTCCGAACAGTATTTTCTTTGGAGATATCCCGGAGGACGTTTGTAGTGGAACGGGTTTGCCTTCTGGGGAAGGGCATGGGCAGTACTTTTGACCGACCAATTTAAGCAAAAATTGCATAAGTTGTCCCAGTAGGTGGTACAGATCACAGTAAATCGGCAGATTTACGATCTTATTTGATATTCCAGCTAGTTTTAAATAAACAATCCGCGAACTCATCAACAACAACAACAACAACAAGCTTTATTTGCATGACTACCTAGGATTAGCAGTATTGCAAAAGCTACTTAAATTTAATTACTTATTAATTCATTAACTAAGATAACTAGTAAAATAGAAAATAACATAAAGTAGAAAATAACATAAAAGCAAAATGAAAGAAATACAACAATTGTTCATTCTAACTATTCGAGGTTGTGATCATTGTAACGAGATTGTCTCTCAATTCAAAGCATGCCGAGATAAATGAAATTAGCTGAGTGTTTACAAAGTAGTCAGTGGAATTCATAAGATGTGATAGTAAGGTTTCGCGTGGTAGTAGTCGTGGTAATGGGAGTTTGGATTCTATTTTAGAGAAGAATATGTCTCGCACCTGAAAATAAGCTGGGCAATCTAACAAAAAGTGGGTTGTATCTTCAATATTGTTGCAATTACAGAAGTGGCATAGTCTTTCATTTCGAGGTATATTGTCGTATCTACCTGTTTCGATCCTAAGTTTGTGACAGCTTATTCTCAGTTTTAAATGTTTTTAAAACTAAACAGGTAGAAGGGCTATAATTATTTTTAATAGTGTTATAAAAACTAAGTTTTTGCGAGTTTTGTAGGGTTTGGTTCCAATGTGAAATATACTTCTGTATAATGACACTAATATATTGTTTAATTTTACAATCACTTAATGAACTATAGTTAAAATGATAAAAATTATAGTATTCTTTTATTTCATTACCCTAGAGTAAAAACTATTTTTTTCCGTTATCATAAAGATCAATCGATATATTTAAGGCTTGTCTGACTATAGAGTTTTCATCCTTTTGGTGTAGGTAATTTACATAACTTAGTACCTTCTTATTTATATCAATGATCAGTGGGCATTTACCAAGTTCAGCTCTGTATGCAATATTGGATGCCTTGTTATGTACTTCTAAGTATCGTTTAAAAAACTGTAAAGGAGTTCTCTCAATTGGGGAAAGGTCTCTCGACTTAAAGTGTGATTTCACAAAGGCACCCCAAACTTTACTGTTGTAGGTTAAGATTGGTAAGATCTTTGAATCGAAAATTTTACATTCTATTGAAGGTTTCAGTTTATTGAAGTCCGTGTGCCGTCGCAGGCTAAACAAAGCATGAAGAGCTTTTTGTCGTAGTTGTTCAAGTGAGAGTGTAAAATTTCCTGAGATGAAATGCGAGTCCCTAAATATGTATAGTCTTGAATAATGTCTATTTTTTTCACTGCCTACGAGAAAAGCATAATCATATCGTTTTGTACGTCGTTGGAAAATCATTATTTTGGTTTTCTTAGGGTTTATGTTGAGCATCCAGGAGTTGCAATATAAAGATAACTTGTTAAGACAATTTTGCAATCCTAGTTTTGATCGTGATAAAATAAAAGTCGTCTGCATAAGAAAGGGAGTTGAGTTTGGTGCGGATAGAAAAAAGGAAAAGTTATCGGACCTTATTAGACCAGACTATAGTTCGAAGACTGTTCTTTCGAGGACCGAGAGCACTGATATAAGCAAGTCGAGGAAATAGAGGTAGTACCCGATTTTACACGACTTGTGTAAATATTTGTATTCTATACATAACTCGAAAACTTAAACCGCTCTCGCACGCTTTAAATCGCCCCAAACTATACTACATAAAAACAAACTTGAACATTGCAAAAATATTTGTACTTCATTTTATTACAAATACACAGCAGGAAACACCGATTCTAGGGATTTAAAAATTTAGTGGGGAATTTGAATATTTATATGGGTATGTTTTGATCCCACAAACAATGGATACAAGCCTGTGATTTGCGTTGCCATTTTTTTCTTCAGTTTTTCAGATCAGCCACCAGCTAGATGAGCTCTGATTATAACTGTTCTGGGTGGAAATTTACTAACTATGGTCATCTAATTCTGTACAAAACGTAATGTAAACCAAAGTAAATAAACGGGTGTGTATTGTTGTTCCTTAAAAAAAAGCAAGCGAAAGATATACCCCACCAAAAAAATACCTTTGCCATTGTGTTATGTTCTTTTCATAATGCCTCTCTCCACCCAGGTGTATAAACGGCACGCAATGCATGCAGAAGCGATGACGTTTCACAAGGGGTCTTCAAGAATTTTCAGGAAATTTGACAGAAAATTTCAAGAAAGTTAATAAAAATAGCTGACAACTTCTGTGTTGAATGATTGTTCGACAAAAGTTACGTTATGTTGGAGGGAGATATCTGATACTGACGACATATGATACAAGGTCAAACGCTGTCTTGAAATTGTTGAGCTCTTTTGTTTTAAAAAAAATTAAAGATTTCTGTTTACTAAATCTTATAAAACACATTAAATATAATTAGTCTCTTTCACTTATACTTAGAATTAGTCCTTTCTAACTGCCCGGGAGTATTTTGCTTTAAGTTCTACGCAGTGCTTTCTTGTTGAGTTAAACTTGATTTCTTTTCTACTGACGTTTATTCCTGAACAACTTCTGTGTTGAATGACTGTTTGACAAAAGCTGTGTTATCTTGTAGCGCGACATCCGATACTGACGACATACGATACAAGGTCAAACGCTGTCTTGAAAATGTTTAACCCTTTTCTTTTAAAAAATGTAAAGATTTTTGTTTACTAAATCTAATAAAACACATCAAATATAATTTGTGTCTTTCGTTTATACATAGAATCGGTCCTTTCTAACTGCCCGGGAGTATTTTGCTTTGAGTTCTACGCCGTGATTTCTTGTTGAGTTTTACTTGAATTATTTTCTACTGACGTTTATCCCTGAAGTTAGTTCCAAATTCTATTCGGTTGTAGAAAGATCGGTCGATTGCAACAGACAACAGATTCCGTCCACTCGCACGACGACAAGAACAAGAACACAAACCATGCACCTAGTTCCCAATGCTCTTCGGTTCAATTCAGGGAGTAATCGCGCATCACACCGTAACACCAAAAATTCCATAAATTCCATCGCTTTTTCGCTTTACAGCATTAACCGATGACGTCATTCCATGACGTCATCGCTTAATAAATGGGTATCAGCAAATTTTAACTACTATCCAACCCGAGGGAGAAAAAAACACGCGAAGTCGCTAAATGCTATAGAAACCTGTATAAGCGCCGCAGTATGGGCCGCAAATGTGCATAATGCTGTCAAAGTCGCAGTTGCTTGTCAAACACGTTTAAACGAATGTTTGAGCAAAGATATTTCAGACATATCAACAGTGTCATAACAATTTTCAGTCTGTTTCAAAAATAGAAAAACGTCCGATAAAATACTGATTTCCACAGTTCCAAATAATGGCATTTTCCAATTCGCCCTAAGCAATTCAATTCAAAATTTGGACGACTCTTGGTCTGGCTTACTTATCCTGACCAGTAATTTGAAGCAGTGTGTTAGTCCTCAGTTTTGCACAGTTTTGGGCATTTTATTTCGTCATTTCCATTGTCTAATGAGAGTGCAGGCCATCAAAAAATGTTGTTGATCTGTTTTTATTATAACACCGAAACTATACATGCGAATTAAAGGAAAATCAGTGCGCAACGAGTCAGTTGGAAATTGCGCACGAAGTTCAGTAGCCAAATTTCGATATATTAAAATTCAGTCTAAAACAATAGAACTCAGTACGAGGCGCGGGAGGAATAAACTATAGGTTTTGTGGGGTTTATTCCCCAGAGCCTCGTAGTGATGTCTACTGTTTTAGGTTGAATTTTAAAATATCGAAATTGGGCTATTGATATTCTCACACTCATTAATAATTCAAATTGTTCATGTTGTTATAAGCTTACCAGTACGCCCCATTCTAGTCAGTCTAGTCAGGCGAATGAGTCTGGAAACCCAACGATTTCAAACCGGTGTGTAAAATTTTTCTTAATCTACATATTCATAAACCAAAAAGCAAAATAGCTTTTAACAACAATTCTTGCCCGTCCGTTGCAGACAATGAATTTCAGAAATATCATTTAACATTTTATTTCATATTTAAGTTACATTTGACTGCTTTTTCGTTTGCTGCTATTTAATCTAGTTTACATTCGAAGATCATAATCTTTGAACAAGCCATGTCGTTCCAAGCTTGGCACTTTTAACGTCCGCACTCCTTGCCATTACAAAAAAAAAATTGAAGCCGCCCATATGTTTTAGGGGTAGACTCTGGTTTCATTTCTATACAAAGCTCTTATTCTTGGTTTGTCTTTGCCGGTCTGAACCTTTCGCCATAATGGCGAAGCAAAGTACTCCGCAAAGTGTTCACTAAAATCAAACGACCTTGAAGGGCGAGCTATATACAATCGGTAATAGTTAACAATTATTCACCGAAGTGGAGGTAAATATCCACCACTTTCACTGACACTGAAGTGAATAATTGTTTTAGTATATACCACACAAGTTGAATAACTAGCGGACCAAACATTACTTTCGGTACCCAAAGCGACGCGCGAAGCCATTTTGTTTCTCTTCGGCTGCTCGGAGGTGAATAGTGCTTTGCTAAATTATCACCTCCGAGTTAACCAATCAGCGCGCGCGGAAAGTACTATTCACTTGTGTGGTATATACTAAACAATATTACAGACATTAATTGCGAAAACCTAACATGTTGTCAAATAGCCGTGACAGAGCCAACAATTGATAACCTATCAAGTAGGTGACATGATCGAGCTCCAAACAAATATAAAATTAAATAGAAAATTCCTAATTGCATTTGGTGGAGAAGTAATTTTAAAAAATCGGGCTCGTGGTTCATCACAGGCAGCCCAAGCTAACGATAAGAGCCACAGTACTATGGGAAGACTCCATTTGTAAGGGTTTGCATGGGAACGAAACTATTTTGTTTTAGGAGGTATAAATTCGAACGTTTTATAAATAAAATTGACTTACGCTGTTGCTGTGTCGTGCTCTTTGTTGTTTGTCAACTCCTTGGGCCATTCTAATGTATTTTTTCGTTTTATTGTATATAGTCTTATTTAGTATTTTTAATCTTAGTTAGGACCTTTCTGAAAACCACTGTATAGTGAATGAAGGCTTCCTAATAAAAGATTATTATTATGAAGTGATTTTGGTGAGTTACTGCTTTGGGAAAATTTCGAACAGGTGTACTTTATTAAAGGGGCTTTGTCACGGGTTTTAACAGATTTTTGAACAGCCAAAATTTATATTTGTGTCGAAGGAAACCAAAAAATAATAGTCCATTTTTATTAACAATAGCTATATTAGAGCACCGAAACTGTGAACAAGCGTCTTTAGCTGCAGATGGCTACGATGGAAATGGATTGCAACTTGAAAAGTTTAGCTAAACTTTTCAAGTTGTTTCCGCACGCCTACATAAAAAACGATTTTTATAGCCATAGTTAGAGTTCTATCCACATATTAAGGTTATATCTACCTTTCGATGTTCAAAGGTAATGATTTTCATGGGTTAAGCTGCATACCACTAATTTCAGAACAGTTTAGACCAAAAATCTGTGAAATCCCCGTGACAGAGCTCCTTTAAATACTAGGGATAGTTAACACTACAGCTGCCCCCGCTGTCATCCTTTTTTTCTCAGCGTATCGGTTACTACAGTCAATTATTTCGCTTGATATTTTGGCTATTCTATTTTCTTAATTGACTGAAAATCAGTTTTCTGTTTGGAACAGTCTTGCGATAATTCAGAAGAAAGCACTAATTTCTCTCGTGTTCTGCTCACAAAGCATCACTTGTTTCTGGCCTTCTCTTTTTCAAGATCATGGGACGAGGACGTGCCATTTAAAACAAACTTTCAGTATGAATTGTTGAGGTCAAGTAGCTAAGTAAAACAAAGCCAAATTATGCACAAATTCTGAAGAATTACATGTAATAATCGCGTAAATTTAATTACACGAACGCGTCCCCAAATTCCTGAGATCATTTTGCTTTTTTTAATGAGTGATCTCAGTGAGGATAAACTTTGGTAATAGCCAAACGTTTTAAAACTACCAATTGAGACCAGCTGTTTTCAGATTTTTTGTTAAAAATATAATTAGGGCTGGGAGCTCAAGCAACAATGATCAACTTGACAGCTGAGCTCGAAACGGATGCCAAAAGATTTCTCACCTCTGTCAATGTAAACGCCTGCCGTGAGTTTTGATTATCTCAAGAACTCTTTTGAATTCTCTTTCCTTCTTGACAAGTCTCAGTTACAAATTGTACTTAAATGCCTAAAGACTGATCGAGTCTTTTATCTTTTATTTCTACCACTTGAGTTTTTTTAATGCTATGATGTTCTAGCTAAGAGCCAAAAGCACTGGATCGACAGCTGGCTAGTTATACATGTGTCTCAAGTGAAAACTTTCTCACTTCTCTGCGAGTTTCAATGCTCGCGATATCTTTTAAAAACTTTCCTTCTTTAACAGCTGCTAACTTTATATCTTGGTTGTGGCCTGAGTCTTTCAAACCCCTCGTGTAAAGTGTGATTTGTGTCTGACAAATCTCGATTTCGGATTGAGTCTGTCAATCCTGCGAGCGAACGAAAGCTGCTCGCAACGCGCTAACAAGAGAAACGTCTAGACCAATACGTACTATTCTTGTTTTACCAAGGCTGGAAACAATTATCGAGTGTCTCACTCGAAACTTGATATAAAATTGGTCAAATCGCTACAGACAGCGTAATCTCCGGTAATTTTGTTTTTCCTCTCGTTGTTCCTTGGGTTCCGAAGTGCTGTCCTGAAATGCAGAAAAATCCTCCAAAGTGCGACAATTGCTTTGCTAGTTATGCGCAACCGGTTGAACCACACACAAGATGGCGTCATGTCGACAAAATTAACATCAGCGGGAGAAGGGCATGAAGATATTGAATTGTCGCCAACGCCAAATTATACTGTAAGGCCCGGATTAGCGTTACATCTTTCCAAGGGTCAAACGGTAAAGCAAGCTCACAAGGATCGGTCACAAAATGTTGATCGCTGTAGCACGCTGGAGCCGGCAAATCATCAGTAGTTAACGCTACTGGACAAGACTGCACTCGGTGCGTCTTTAAGTTGGTATCGGTATGTTCAAGTGTCGCAGACTTCCAATTTTCCTATTTAATACCTCGTAAAACAAAATTGTTTCGTTTTCATACAAACCCTTACAAATTGAGTCTTCTCTGAGTACTCATGGTTCTTATCGTTATTTTGTAATTGGATACCAGTAATTGGACACCTACGCCATTCGCGCGTCAATCACGTGCACTTAAATGGTTTCTTTCTTACTGTTTCCTACTGTTTTAAAACCGATTGAACATATCTTTGACCTTTTTTACATAAAAAAGGTTCTCCAAGACTTCCGACCTCGAATTTTGTTATTGATACGATCAATTAATAATTGGACCTCGTGTCGTACAATTCAGAGAGTAATTGTACTCCACTCAGTCCAATTACTATTACTAAAAACCTCGTTAGTTAATATAGCTACAATAAAAAAAAAAAACTACTCGATTGCCCTTCCATTTGTGCCATTTCAGTGTGCTGCTAAATCATTATGTAAAGTTATCAATGCTTCCTAAGTTCATTACATTATCAGTGTTTGCTGAGCTCCTCAACGTTTGCGAACAAGCTGGCATCATATTCCTTTATCTTGAAATGTCTGCTAAAAAGACAAAGAAAACACAACTTTAATGAATTTAAATGAATAACAGCTTCAGGGTAAGGGTGAGCAATTGTATTTAAATCCCTTTCACGCAGCAGATTCGAGGAAAGCTGGTTATAACTGCACCTAAAAGCAAGAGCTGCCAAGTCATGCTCTTGGAATTTTGTAACCCAAATAGAAAGTTGCAAAGGTTACCTCAGGGGATTGATTTCTTTGGACTTTGGAATCAAACGATTAAATATCAGAAACCGAGTAAAGAATGTTCAAATTGTAAACACTGATCAAATCACCAACAAATTGTAAGTGAATATATGAAATTCATGTAATTGAGCTGCGCGCGTTAAAAGTTAATGCTAATGCTCCGGTCAACATCATTTCGTATTATTTCACATTGTCAACTATTCCATGTGCGCGCGTTGAAAACCAAAAAAGTGAAAAAATGAAAAACAAAACAAAACGCGAAAACCTCTTTGAAAGTGAATAGATGAAATTCATATATTTGAACTGCGCGCGTTAATTAAAAAGCGCCAACTGGCAGCTGGTCACTTTGTGAGTTCTCGTCAGGTGATAGAGCACTGCAGAGGTATCGCAGTCGCAAGAGGTCATGGATTCGAATCCTTAATTTCTTTTGGCTTGTGCTTAAGTTACGTATATAGCTGCGATGGTCTTTGTGCATTAAATTTATTGCTTTTGTTCTGATCCAAAAGGAAAGCTGATCACACGATTTGTATTAAAAAGGGGGCAAAATCAAGTGGCGCGATATAGAGTTGAGAGAGCGTTTTACGGAGGTAATCCTCTCACAGTCTTCCCTAAAGTTGCTTGTATTCCGGGAAAAAATGATGATAACGCGGAACCGAACGTTATATTCCTGATACAAGATGAAGGGAAGAACGGCTTTGCAGGAAATCCAAATTAACGACTACTGAAGCCATTTCGTATAGTGCGACCACATTTTGGCCCAAGGAAAACTCGGTCAACTTCATTTTTATTATCTGAAAACCTTGTTACTCCGAAAACCGTCGACTACCCGTTAGAGTCTAAAGCCTTTAATTAATTTTGGGCGCTTGCCAATAGTCAGATCAGAACTGGCCGGCTGGTCCGGTGTTTTTGAATGTGAAATGGACCTTCTTCACGAGATTTTCGTACAAATCCATCACAACAGTGTATAATATTTACGCGTGACAGATTTGACTGGACAAATCTGACTAACAACGGAATTCTGTTTTAGCATACTCCTGTCCGGCCAGCCGGTACTGATTAATGGTAAGCGAAATACCAGATGAGATACAGTGGAAACCCGCTCTACGGACACCCGCTTAATACGGACACCCCGATATTACGGACAGTTTCGTTTGTCCCGGCGAAAAGCTCATATATTTTCTCTAAAACAAACCCGCTTATTACGGACGCCCGTTATACGGACAACGGACACTTTGCTGTGTCCCGAGTGACAAACTCTTATACATCGCCAACCCCGCTTTACGGACACTGTTTACCTGTGCACTGTCTATTATCATTGTCATACACGATTATAAGCTAATTGGAGAAAGTCCGAAAGTCAAGTCACTGATTAAAGCTATGACAAGTTGGAGGACGTGACTGGATATCTCACCAATGAAAACCTAACGGAAACGGCGAATAACCTTTCAAAGGTTTTGTCTAATATTCAGTCCGCCTGGTTGAGTCGCAAACTAAAAGCGTCGTTGCAAAGTAAAGTCACAGACTTTTTCAAATGAGCCCTTCGTCGAGTTTAAAAAAAGACCAAAAAACAGTAAAGTAATTTTAATTTAGTCGGAGAATACCGGGGGGAGTGTGAGTAGATGAGCGTTAGGTTTCCATAGTGTTGATATGTTTCAGTTATAGAAGAAACTTAACAATAGACTGGGACAAATTCTGAAAAAGGCGGCAAACTCAAGGAAAAGTTAGTAAATACACTTTTTTAGGTCAAAATTACGTGCTGAACACGAAAAAAAATGTTTACCAAGCTGGATTTTAAGTTTTAAATCTCGAAATCTGACTTTATATAAAAAGAGAACCAAATGGAACATAGGCTGAACTGTTTCCTTTTTGAAAAGCTTGTTCGGAATCGAATTTTTTTTCCAAAACAGCCAAATTTCATTCTCTATAATATATTTTGATGGTGGTTTCTAAAATTATACGCCAAACATTGAAACATTTTTTTTTATTCGGTGCTTTTGTTTTCATACTTCATATTTGATATAATTTTGTGTATTTGGGTGGAATTTCATTAATAACGACACTTTGTGATGCCTATAATGAGGAGCATGAATCTCATGAACGTGCATTTCTGGATATATCTCCATGCAATGAGTCTAACCCGTCAAGGGAACTGCGGGATATATAATGCCAAGAAAGAAAGAACAGAAAGAAAGTGGTTCCGTTGCTGCATCAGGCAAACGTTTTCAATGTCAACCAACAGCCAACGGTACCTGAAGGGGTGCAAAAGATTTTCACCAGAGACGTGGCAACAACAAGGATAAAAGAGTCCCTACTTGAAGCAAACAGCCTTGGACAGGAGAAACTGGCGACCTTTCTGAAGGAAAGGCTTGTGACGCTGAATTAAAGAAGTTGGAGATCATAAGAAGCTCAGGGTTCCTCTGCCCAAAAGAAAGCTCCCACATTTTCTTCTCTTTACGAAGCCCAGTTTTCTACATGCCGGTCACCAGAAGCTCTTCTTCCGACGAGTGATGCAGCGCGATGGCATATTCGAAGGGCGCACTTCCAAGCAATAGCGTGGAAACAAGCGCACGTTACACACCCCACCCTACCACTACCAGAGACAATTGGTTGCACAAAACTGAATGGCAAGCTGGTACCCAAGCTTATGTCTCTTGCTCCCGTACCTGAAAGTTATGATGAGATGGTTAACTGCAGCTGCAAATCAGGATGCAAATCAAAGAAGTATAGTTGCCGGAGTGTGGGACTACCATGCAAAGGAGCATGCAAATGAAAAAGCGCTACAGACAACAGCTGCCAAAATTATACTTGTGGTGTTGTTAGTTATTAAAATGGTTTAGCACCTTAAAGTAGTTTTTAGTATGTTATTGTTCAAAAAGCTGACATGAAATTCGATAATCCAAACGCCAGTCACGTGAACAAACTCGCAATGGATTTATGATAACTTCCAATTTGTTCACGTGCTCTATTTTCTTATGCTAGAAGAAATTATTTACAGTTTGCAACTCCTTTTCGCAATTATTTCGAGAACTTGTGTGCACCTGCCTCCATGTAATTACGATATAACCTCTAGCCTCGTTTTCAAGAGTCACGATGAACACGTGATTAGCACGTTCTAGACACGAAATCTCTTCAAAAACATACTGTATGTATCCCCTGCTGATGTGGATGAAATTTAAACAGTTTTAGTGTGTTTTGTAAAGAGAAACGACATATAGCCTCACTTTCATGTTGTAATTGCGTGTGCTTATAAAAAGGACTGATTTGACGGTCAAAGTGGCCGAATCCAGCTTGGTAAACAAAATTTTCATGTTCAGCGCATACTTTTTACCCAGAAAAGTGTGTTTACCAACTTTTTCTCAAATTTGCCGACAGAAGTTCACTTTTACGAAAGTTGTCCCAGTCTACAATGTTTAAATGATGTTAAAATGTCTGCTTAATTCCTTGTATAAAGTAAAGTTACGGACTTATTCAAGTGATTTCAAGAACAGTATTATAAAATTTGTTCTAGTCCGAGAGTATGATAAATGACCATAAAGTTTCCACAGTTTAAGTTTACAGTTACATGACAATTAAAACAACGTTTTGTTACCGTAAAAATGTCTGCCTTTGTATCGATTAAACATGTGTCCGTGACTTTTTATCTGAGAGCCCGCTTAATACGGACATCCCGATACTACGGACACTTAGGCATGTCGCCTTGGTGTCCGTATTAACGGGGTTTCACTGTACATTTACAAAAAGTAAATAAAAGCTGAATAAAAATCGTGTTCAGTTGCAATAAAATACGTTAGTTATGTTCGCTGTGCTGAGAATGAAAGTCCACTGTATTATTAAAATCTGGTTATTTTTTTCAGTGGGATAAATGTTGTGTGTATACTTATTGATGTTTGACAAGTTCGTAAAAAGTAATTCTCTTGTCGGAAGGAAATAATTTTAACAGACAGCGCCCCTATCCATCATTTTTATCAAAAATGTTTTTATGAACTGATAACCTGTAAATAACGGGCGAATGAGATAGCTGAAAATGTAATAACCGCCACACACTGACTATCTAGTATTTCTGTATACAATGTCAAAATTGACGAACTGCGTCGCAAATATTTGATTACTTTTATCTTATGGTTCTTAAGTTAGGATGAAATAATGTGAAGCTTAAAGTTTTGTTCCAGCAAACAGAGCTCAGCCAAAGCAACACACACTGGTACTTCGAATAAGTAGTGTTTAATTAAAAAGGAGCAAGGATGCATAAAGCAGTATTTAAACGTGTCAAAACATCACCTTGAATATTGCGTCTTCTCCGCTAGTGATAATCACACAAGGAGAACGATGACAGTAACGTAAATGGCACAAAGAATTCTTTGTTTCATCCAACTGGTATCTTAAAAAGAAATGCAGTGGTAATATGTAAATTAGGTAGTATAAGGGAAAACATGGAATGCAGTACCTCTTAAATAATGAATAATTTTACAATTATAAGAAAAAATCCTTTGGTGAAAAATCGTATTATAGAATAACACTAATTTCGCGTACCTTTACAATATAATACATTACAAAACAGGTGTGAAACGTTATTGTTGTTATAACAACCATTTAATTCCATAAAACATCTACACATTTTTTTCTTTTCTTTTTTTTTTACCAGAATTCTACTTATGACAGTTGATTACATTTCGTAACGAACTGAAGTGACATCCACCCAGGAAAGGGAATAGATATCTAATATTACAAAACAATTTTGACAGCCAACACTGCTTCTCCTGCTCACACCACATACAAAACGAAAACAAAAAAGTCTGGCAAAAAAGCATGGGACCTCCTGCATTTAAACCACGCAGCACAGAAAAATATTGCAACATTAATCAAGAGAGTGACCAATTTTGCTAAGCGTACAAATTAAACAAAGTTGTTACTGACCCGTTGCCACACTTGTGCCTGCTGTTGTAGGGTTTGTTAAGGTCGTCACTGCGGAACAAAGTTATTAAACTTTTCATCTAACTGACGTATTTACCGTAAACTACACAGTACAAAAATCGACTGATGACATCTTACCGTGGCATGGAGTAAAGTAAAGGCCGTATGAAAATACGTAAAATATAAAAGAACATTTAAATTGTTAAAATTTTAATTCTTTTTGGAAAGATTATAAGTTGTTCTCAGAAATAGTTCAGAAGGCCACATTGCAGCTCATAATAAACAATATAGATACAGAGAAATTTAAAGAAAATGAGAAAAATAAGCTGCAATGGCGGCCTCATTGAATGCCGGTGTCACTAAGGAATGACAGTTATTATACGTAGGTATTTTGAACGAGCTTCAAGCTCATTAGACGATACGTGGTTAAATAAATGATAAATTGATTGATTGATTTGATTGTCGTAATAAGACATTTTGTTGAAATGCTTTTACACCGAGAGTGTATATTTTTGTACTATCCTCGACACACGTAGTATGTACGCAAAGGAACTTCTTCAAAAGCAGGACAGGAAACCACAGAAAACTAGCGAAAAATTAAAACAAAGGCTTTCTTGTGGAACCGAAAAACATTCCCAATTTCTTACACTTCATAATATTACCTAGCATGTTTTCTGACTCTTTCAAGTTGAACACGACAATACTTTTTACCATCTTCAGAGTTATTACCATAAGATAAGAAATCTATTTTTAACAAATATGCAGCAGCTTACGTGTACTGGCCTGTCCCAAATTCTATTATTATGCCAAAAACAAAGAACTGATGGTTATAATACTTACATTTTATGCTGACTATGCTAACAGTAGTAGCATCATCTCCATATCCATTGCTAGCTGTACATCTGTATGATCCTGCATCCTTCCTTTGTACATTAACAAGATGAAGCAAGTAACCAGAGGCATTAAACTGGTTCACTGGGACGCCATCTTTTGTCCAGGTGATGTTAGGATGTGGGTCACCAGATGCATTACATTTGAGGGTGTAGTTTTGTCCAACGGAAAGTTGGGGCTGTCTTACTGGGGCGATACTTATTTTTGGAGGCACTGAAAGTGATAGAAATAAAAAGAGAAACACTTTTTAGAAATATACTCCTTCCTTCTTGTACCTGATTACAAAGGGCGCTAATTGTTTGATAATGATCTGGTCCAACTTATTTGGTCGAAAGCAACAGACAAAATGCCTTATTAATTTACAACCCCTTTTTTACCTGAGTAGACTCTACACAAACTTGAAAAAGAGTCGATACACTCTTGGAAAAGAATGAAATTTTTACGCATTTAAACAAATGTACCTTCGTCCTCCGCTGTCCCCCCTGATCGATTTTGAATGCATTTCACGATTAAAATCAAAGCAATAAGCAACAATTTTAAAAGGTGGACGGGTGGGTTCGGAATGGAAGTAATTTGTTTTTATCTTTATTTATTTTTATACTTACATTTTATGCTAACAATGCTAACACTTGTGGCATCATCTCCATATCCATTGCTAGCTGTACATCTGTATGATCCTGCATCCTCCCTCTGTACATTAACCAGATGAAGCAAGTAACCAGAGGCATTAAACTGGTTCGCTGGGACGCCATCTTTTGTCCAGGTGATGTTTGGATGCGGGTCACCAGATGCATTGCATCTTAATGTATAATTTTGTCCAATGGAAAGTTGAGGCTCTTGTGCTGGGGCGATAGTTATTTGTGGAGGCACTAAATATAACATAACACAAAGACATTTTTCAAAAATACGGATTATGCAATTTTATTCTCAATTTTAATTTTATTTTAAAATGAGTATTAATTACTCAGTAACGGTCGGCACATTTCGCAGACCCCTACAGTCATGGACTACCCCAATGGGCCTGCAAAATACATCGTGATTGGTTTTAGGTTTACTTTGACGGCTGAGTGGTTGAAAAAGTGGCAACAACTATTATGAAACAACTCACCCGAGCTGTATATTAAATAGAGAATAATACATGGGCGCGCGGAGATATGAAATTTATCTTCGAGTGTTCAACAGCAGCGAACGAGTGAGATATCGAGATTGAACACGAGAAGATCAATTTCATATCTCCACGCTCCCATGTATTATTCTATTTATTATATAAATTTAGCTCAATTCTTTCAAAAGGTGAATATTCCAAAGGTTATATCAGGACACATGTGTTTGATACGATATCAGAACACATGTGTTCTGATACGACATTTCTCGGTGGCCAAAATTCCTATAACACGCTGTAGTTTATATAATGATACAAATTAATATTAATTTTTAGATAATTACCATGAAATATCAGAAATGTACTTATTCCTTCGTGCATCTCATAATATAGATACTATACCAATTATTATTGGAATGGTTGGATGAGGATTCAGATCCAACTCTTGGTCAACCGTGAATAAAGAACTCCTAATGGTACTCAAAATAGTTCGTGAACGCTCTTTGAAAAGGTATTAAACATTACACAAACGCTGTGAACTTACTTATACTTACTTGTATTTGATGATGTTGGGCCGGTAGAGGGCGTAATAGTTGGATTCAGATCCGATACTCGATCAACCGTGAATGAACCAAGTTTTCTATCATTTATTTCATCCTGCAGCGGTTTTAATGGATCACTGACTGATTTTCCAAACACAAGTTCTACAGTGGCCACAACACTACCTGGACTAAAATTCAAATATAAAAAAAAGTTTGGTTAAAAAAGAAGGTTAAAAAGTGATGCCAATTTGCAGACGTTACGTCATGCTAACATAACAAGGCCGAGCATCGTACATTACGTAATGCTACAATAACGAGGCCGAGCATCGTAAAATACCGGTACTAACATCTTAATTAAACACTACTTAAAGGACACTAAGTTTCCAGTATCCTGGAAAAATTTCAGTATCCTGAATAAAACCTATTCTAGTTTGAACTCCTGTCCTTGATACAACAAATTAAGCTCTCCTTTTTCTTCGGAAACCTATTCCATTTGTTAACAACAAGCAAAAAAGGAGCAGTAGAATGTAAATTCCAAAAAAAGAAAGATTTCTAACAACCTACCACCAGTTCGTGCAATTTAGTTTCTTCGTATCTATATTACGCGCTTCAAATTTAAGTTTGTGTTTCTGTAATAAGAGGCCTAGAGATAAATGTTTTGCTATCAAATAAGTAAAAAAAAACGTTCGTTTAGCTCGTTGATATCAAATAATAGCTAAGTAATAGTGTAGTTCATTTATAGTTCACCACAGGCGATCATCGAGATTAGATTTTGAAAAAAATCTGTTTTTATAGAAAATACAAATGAACATATAGGACAGTGCCTATGCATTAGAACATATTTTGCCTTATTGTGCTATTTGATCATAACAAAATTCTCAAGCAGTAAGCAACGCATTTTTATAGCTTATCGACTATAAATCAGATTCCACGGCTGCTTTTTGGATAGCCAGCGGAATGCGCCACAAATACGTTTTCCTGACGTTGGTCTCGCTGCCACTAGATGGATTTGTCTTCGGTGGTCCCGAATTCAACTCCTCCACGCTTTGTATATAGCCAACTAGTCAGCCTCCTGCCAGTTGAGATTTTTAACAAGTTTCTGTTTGATTTATAATATTTATTTCACTATTTACAGTGTCCTCAATTAGTACAGCCGTGCTAAATACATTGACACTTAAATAGAGTGATTTATTTTATTTATTATTGGGAAATCTTATCCCTTGTTTTGCCTGGACACAAATAAGGTATTTCAATCCAAAGCTGTTTTCTCCACCGTTCCTTGGTTTTCGGCCACTCTTTGACAAGCTCCTCGATGTGTGCATAACGTTTTCCGTCTCTGGTATCTGAACGTCAAATATTTGGTCCTTATTCTAGTATGCACAGAACGGTAGGTGATGCCGAGAGCATTCGTCGGCTGCGTGCTTTGTACGCTCATAAAGCACGCTGTTTAAACCAATGATAGCGCGTGTTAGATTGACACTTTACTATAAAATACAATCAGAAACTCATAAAGGGTTGAAACGTGCATCGCGCGTTCACAGCGTTTCAATATTCAGTTTTGGAAACACGAAGAGTTTGTACGCGAGCGCTTTATACACGTAACGGCACACGCAAAAACATTTTTAGTTTTGCGGTAAATTACTTGAATTCCGACCTAAACGCTGTAAATGTCTTATAAAAACTGAAGAAATTCATCAATTGTATCAAAGTGAAGTTCTTCAAACTAATGAATGGCAATGAAAGAGAAGAATTTAACCAAATTTAACTTTATTCAACAAAGCTTGTTCAAAAACATGATAGCAATTTTGATTGCTTTGACAATACGAATCATAGGGAGTTACATGTTTCAACCCTTATGGATTTCTGATGATGTAAAATTTGTGGTAGTCTTAGAAATCTGTTTGGTAAGGCTTCCATTTTGGTGGTATGTTTGCTTGTTCAATGCTCATTACATCTTTGATACTTATTTCAGATCACCCTTGAGTAAAAGGTTTGATCCAAAATTTAAGCTTCGCTTTTTTGGATCAGACGAGGTTCATCAGCGTGGTCAAATTTCCAAACCTTAAAAATTTAATTAATTAACTATTTAGAATATAATTTTTTCGGTTTTAGGTAAAAAAAATCTCTCATCGAATAGTTGTGTACAGCATTTTAGTTCAAATACCTGAACTTAGCAACAGCCAGTCTGTACAGTTGCTTTCCAGAATTCTTGGAGTAAACAGCTGAAATCTAAAGACAGCAGAATTCCGAAAGTCAATTTGTTTTTTGACCTAATACAATACAAGGGAGGCATTCCTCTCTGGCTACAGTAAGGCGCATGCGTCTAAATTTTTCCTATTTTATCGCCAGTTTAAGGACGTTTGCGCTAAATGTCAATGCGCATCCTTATTGCGCACGTAGTTCATGTGGCAACGTCAAGCAGGCGCGCCAAGGAAACTCACATATGCAGGAAACCATTGCGTTGACTTCGCTTGCAGTTTACTCCCTTAAGTGGTCGGTGAGCCTCTCATTATTTTTTGATAGGCACAGATAAAGGTAGTGGTGTTTTATTCATTAAAACATGTGAAACATATACAATTACGGGAACACATAGTGGGATATAAATTAAGACCAAAATTTTCATGTAATGGAGACGAACTTACGGCTGATAACAGTTGTGATTCCAAGGCCCTGAACTCAACTGATGCCTGGTTTGAATAGGCTGACTTCCATTCAACATTTCGTAATGTTATTCCAACTATTCTAGTTTGACAATGATTACCTGCCACAAAAAAATAAATGTCATACACGCCAGTGTAAATTCATGTGCATGAAGACTGATAGATATATATATAACAGGCAGCAGCACAGTTGTACATGACAGTGGTTCCCTACTTGAACGGTCATCTTTCTACCATTTTCTCACAAGAAATTCGGTCATACTCTAACCAGAAATTTAAACTATTTAGAGGTTACTTACATTGTATGCTGACAATGCTAACACTAGTGGCATCATCTCCATATCCATTGCTAGCTGTACATCTGTATGATCCTGCATCCTTCCTTTGTACATTAACAAGATGAAGCAAGTAACCAGATGCATTAAACTGGTTCACTGGGACGCCATCTTTTGTCCAGGTGATGTTTGGATGTGGGTCACCAGATGCATTACATCTCAATGTATAGTTTTGTCCGATAGAACGTTGAAGCTTTCGTATTGGGGCGATGGTTATTTTTGAAGGCACTGACAAATAATACAGATCAATATGACGTCAGTTTTACAAAAACATATAATTAAACAATAACTGTGGAACTTCTCGCGGCTTGTTGACCAACTTTTTGTTCTTACCACATTTGGCTTGGTAGAGTTCGACGAAACGATCAGTAAGAAGGATCCAGAGGCACTGTGGGAACTAGTTGACAGCGACAGATCGTTTTCAAACAGACTGACATTTTAATTAATTTTTCGATTTACTTGGATTACAGATTTAAAACTGAAATGTTCACACGAAGCAAAAAGATGCACATAGCTTAAACAAGGCACACGGATCTTTCTTGGCATGAAATTATATGTAAGTTGCGTGTGTAGCGGTGTGTGGAACATTAGGAAGCTTAAGCAATGACAACGGCGAAGCCGAGGACAAGGCCTGGTGAAAAATGAATTTATATTTTACTCGAGAATCTCGCGATTATTGAGATGTGTTCAGTGTATCTATCGGTTTAAGAACTGGCTCAAGCTGAATATGTAAAGAAGAGCTTGAACTCCAAATAGAAAAGTCCAAAATTAGCCGTCATGGTTCACGTTGTCTACAATACGCAGAATTTGGTCATTCTATATCGTTGTTTTTGCAGAGAACGGCTAGGAATGTACCAAGATTTTAAACGCATGTGCAGAGCTATTGCTCTACTCGTTAAACCTTTTGTTTGGTGACGTTCTCGTTGCCGTTGTAGTTTGCTTAAGCTCCCTATTAAAACCCATAGCAACTACGTATTTAATCATTTGCTGTGACGAAATCGGAAAAAGTGGAGGATGAGAGACCAGCATCCCAAATGAATTGTCTCAGTAACAGTTCATCCAGGATCTCAGTCAAGTTGCCTTGATTCTAAGTGCTGGGCTTTCAGGCGGTAAGAAGAACACCGCTGTCGAAGTGCTTATTATACTATTACATTTATTACAAAAGATAGTCTTCCTTTTCATGTAGAAAATGTGGCTGCATTGTTGTCTATCGGAAGCTTGGATTTTGTTTCGATTTGTTGCTGGTGTTATCTTGGCATATATATGCTGTATTTATCCTCCAAACAAAAACAAAACCCGAGATAAAGCAACTGAGAAAGATCTGTCACTGAAGAGCATCCATATACACGCCGTAAAGCTATCCTACTGCCGGGGTAGGGGTGTGCCACTGGGACTCAGAAACCCTTACCCTATACCAGACAACGTTCAGCTGATTTTCAACCCTGTACTAGACTTTGGACACCCCAAATCCCTATCCTATCCCAGAATTTTTTTCTTACTCTTTTTATAACTGTATCACTAATTTTTTGTGGAATACCATCTGTCAACAGAGGGTCTCAATGGGGTTAACCGTCAGCCGTAGAAGCAGGCAAAAACTTAAAAATTGGAACATTTTGAAATTTCGGGCCACGAAATACTACGAAATCTGTTGTGAAGATTTTTTGTGTCCCACTTTTTGTATATCTCGGTACCAAGGAAGGCCGAGACTGTTAGGGGTGGGGGTGGCAAGTTTGTTGCTGAGAAAGGTTTCTGAAACCAAACAGGCTTTTATCAAAACTTTGTTCCACTGAAGAGTCCTTCTAGAGTTTCAAATCACGGTCAACAGATAAAGAACGTCCACATGCTTAAGGTCGCCCAGGACCCTTGCTATCATTTTGTATGCATTTATTAAAAGACTATGCACGGAATGCGACGACTGCAGGCGACGGCAAACGAAATATTCATGAGAATATTTCTAAACGTTCTTTGTATCAGTAATGACACGTTATTGTTCTCAGCCTTGACAGCTTTGTGTCCCGTGCGCTGGAACGTAGCAAATTATCATAATTAGATTCACAGCTTTGAATATTGCGCACGCTGTTGTAAACATATGCCGTGTTTTCACGAGAGATGGCTTACTACAGTAACTGTTAACCGTGGTTAGGTGACTAAACCGCAGTAAATCGAGGCGCTGTTTACTCGCAAGTAAATAACTAATGTAGACAGAAGACAACTCACGGTTTACGCGAGAAATTGAAAAGACGCGGGGAAAGCAAGTGTGCAATGGCGTTTAGAACGAATTAGGAACCTTCGCTGCGGTGTATTATTTTTTTCTAGCTTTGCTTCCTGAAGTTTCGTCTTATGTTTCTAGAAGGTCGTTGTTCCTTTTAAGACGCTTCAAAGATTGCGGTGTGTTGTTGCACATTCCCTTAACGCTGGGCGAAGGGTGCGAAGAATTCGACGAGCCAGACGAGCATGGTGTTGGCCAAGAAACCAATTTTGCTTTGACAATCTCCTCAATGGAAGCTATGTAGATGAATGGTGGAAAGAGAATTTTCGTATCTCCAAGAACACATTTCAATACATTGTCCGAATAGTAGGCCTGGACTTAGCAAAGGAAGATACTAACATGCGCAAAGCTTTATCCGTCGAGAAGAAAATTGCAGTGGCGCTGTGGAGATTGGCAACAGGTGATACCTACCGGTCAACAGCTCAGCAATTCGGTGTGGGTAGAACCACTGCTCTCAGGGCCAAATATATAAGAGTTTTGCAAAGTATTGCCTAACAAAGCAGGGGAATTCATCAAATTTCATATCAAAGAAGATGAAACAACACTAAGCATTCTTTCCTTCACTAACAGGTCGTCGTTTCTCAAATGCTCGGAGCCATTGATGGAACTCAATGATCCTCGTATCCTACGTATGAGCCGCCTGCACTGGAAGGTCAGTCGTGGTGATTGGTTAAAGGGGCCCATAAAGCAAATAGGGCCAGTTGAGGTTGGACCCCTGCTTGTTGGAGATTCTGCGTACCCTCTATCCATTTGGCTTATGAAGCCTTTCAAGCAAACGGCTAATTTAACAGAGGAACAAGTTAATTATAATGAGTCTCTCAGTCAAGCCCGAGTAGTCATCGAGCAGGCCTATGGTATTCTGAAAGTACGATGGAGAAATCTCCTGAAGCCCATGGAAGAACATACCTCGACGATGTCTGTCACGATAATGGCATGTTGTGTTGTACACAACATCTGTATAGATGTCAGAGACCCCGCCGAAATTGACCCCATACGTATACCTAAGAAAAGTAACTTTAAAAGCTCTGTTTCAAACTGACCCCGTTTTTAATCACGCACGTGTTGTTTTGTGAAAGAACAAGTTCATATTCCTTAATATATAGATTTAGGCAGGCCTAAAAGCGGAGCTCCTATTTATTAATATTTTCTGCTTGAGTTTACACTGTTTCCCAATTAATAAGTAGCCACACTATTTCTAAGCGTATACGATTGCCCATATAGGTACATGTCGCTGCACTTTATTGGATTCCTCATGTACGTACGCACGTAGGCGCACACATCAAATTTTAGTGTAAAGACTTTTAATAACTCTAAGGGTTATTCAATGTAAAAATGACCTTCATGAAGGCGAAGAAATTTTTTTTGATTTACTTCAAAACTCTCAAGGCAAAAAGATCAACTTAAGGCACTGAACAAAGTGAACTCGTGGCTAAACAAAATGAACTCACACCACAACAAAGAAAATCACAGCGGCAAAACTAACTCAGCAAATTCATTGGGAGCCGGTTTAAGTCATTTTTTAAGCAGTTTTTTTGTGTACGAATTGTCACGGTTTGTGATTTAGAAAGTGGTGCTCGCTGTCTAATAAGCTTACAATGTAGTTTTGAACCATCTTGGTTTGGTTGCATGATTACTACGCTGCATGTTTTATCGTACACATTGCTAAATACCTCAGAGAATTTTATGCAGAGAAGTGAATGAATTTCCTCCGTTTCTAACAGGCAAATGTACGTTGGGAAAAGTCTGAACTTACTCACCCAAGCACAGGCAACTCGCAATATAAAAACCGGCGTAAATACTCGTTTACGGATGTAAAAAATTATTGCCTGTACGAGATTTCAACACACTCACCAAAATGACAAAAATGCAAGCTAGTGAGATAGAGCAGTTGGATAATAAGTCGTTTAATCGTTGGTGTGAAGTATCGTTGCCGAAGGCTTGCTCGTTTTTTGCTTTGATTTGTTTGCGGGATTTTTCTGCAAATGCAGCGCGCGAAATCATGTTTTTGATCCGTGTAGCTCAATAATTGAATATTCTTTTCAAAATCCAACGATGAACCTCACAGTTAAGAACTTAACTCCACTAGCTAAAAAAACACAATATTTGAAACGAAACGTTTAATAGGCAAAAGTGAGCAAAAGTGATTAAAGCTAAGAGGTTTGAAAGCAGCCGTTTTAACGAAATATAATTGACGGGAAGATCTGAAAACCGACATAACATCGAATTTGCTCATAAATGAAGTATAAACAGATTCTCATAACAAAATGTGTACATTTACGTTTGTTACCTCATATTTTGAGAAGGCTTGTAAATTCTGCAGGGCAAAGCTTTCAGACCAGCCAAATAACATCGGAGACGAAGCAACGAAAACGGTAGTTTCGTCCAATGTTCGTAATAATCTCACACCACGGTATATACATAATTAGAATTATCAGCGAAGATCAATATCTTTCTTCCTTTCGGTGTAGCTTTTAACAGTCTTTTATCCGTCACTTCAGTCAACTTGACCGGCTCTGAGCAC
Organism: Meandrina meandrites; assembly: GCA_963693305.1. Lineage (NCBI taxonomy): Eukaryota > Metazoa > Cnidaria > Anthozoa > Scleractinia > Meandrinidae > Meandrina > Meandrina meandrites. The sequence continues at coordinate 16,001,050 of OY855911.1, read as the reverse complement.
ACTTTTATATTAGCTCAGTTAATTTTCCAGTCTTGGTCAGCCGCAGGAACCGACGACAGTGCTTCAACTCTCGCTGTTGTTGACTCGTACTCTGATATATCATGTTCAGGTCAACAATTATTTCGGATCTTCCCGTTAAGAGGTTATCCTAAATCACTTGGCATAACTTTCCATGCTGTAGATAAGTAAATAAAGAGAGAAATATTCACGAAGATCTATGTCCTCCAGCACGCTTTCTTCCCGTCTTTCAATTCAGCAGTGAACAACGTGCAACCAGTTTGCCGCCCTTTCATACAACCGCTTCGTTTAAGTTGAAATGAAATGTCCAGATCATTTTTTTAACATGAGAAAAAACTTTTTAAAATAGATTTAGCTAAGCCTAAAAGCTGAGCTCCTCGGTTATTAACTTTGCCCTTTATTTAAATCTGAATTAACGCGATGATCAAAACAATTGTAAAAAAAGTAGGACTTGAGCCCGCGATCAACTAGAAAAACCATCATCTGGTCAGCGGTCAACTTCACAAAAACACGTGACCTCGATGAGCTCCACATGTGAGCCTGCGATATGGCCACGTGATACTGGTCAGCGGATAGCTTGTTTTGACAGCTGTCAATTGATCATAACATGGATGTCAAAGTTGTACGTAGGGATAAGGGAGCATTCATCTGCTCCCCATCTCCCTCAGCCTATTTTCTTCCCCCCACCCCCGGTCGGGCTGCCTTAGGACTCCACTCCCCCTCCCCGAGAGTCTGTACGGGAGGGCGTGCGGGCGGGCGTACGCACCAAATTTTCTTGGCCTCATGGGTTTACCAAAAATTCTTACCCATGGTGCTCCGCTGCCGCGCTTCGCGCGCAGGAGCTCCGCTATCAATGAATAATAAATATGAATATTAAACAGATTACAACTTTAGAAACCAAACCCTAAAGAAACGCAACAAGTTTTCACTGGCAGCTTTAAACCAGCTTCAGGAACATGTATAATACTTTATACTAATGCGTTCAGTTTTGTTCATCAGAAATCCTTTATAGCATGAAACGGTTACAAACAAATTTGTATTCTTTACGTAAAAAAATAAACAGTAAAAGAAATTAACATGCCAATGAAAACGAGAAAACGATTTAGTTCTGCAATTAGTGTTCCAGTTTATTCGTTGGTCTTTGCAATGTGGCAGTCTTCTTTCTTTTGACCCCACTTGACGACTTGGACTTGAAAAATAATGATCTTGACAAAGCCAGACCGTCATCTGATGAATCGGAATTTGGTGACTGTGGTCTTGGAGTGCTGCTTCTTTCTGGCGATATCCCTGCCTGAATTTGGGGTTTTCAGGCTTCATAGATTTCTTCATCCAAAATGCTTTTCTCTTAATCTTCTTGGCTCAAAACAATATCACTGCTTTCAATAACATGTTGTGGATTGACCGATTCTCTTCCGCCCATTATTTCATCCAAATCTTGAAAGTTTTGCGGGATCAGCTCTTTCGAATTACGCTACGCATTCTCATCCGCTGAATCGGTGTTCGTATTCTCACTTTCAATTCCTCCTTTGCCAAATCCAGTGGAGCGTAATTTATCCTTAAATTCGAGAGTTTGTCCTTGCACTGCTTTGGAGTTTTTTCACAAGGAACGTCTTGTTTGGCGCACCTGCGACGTAGCTGTTTCGCTACTTCATTCCACTCGGGGGAAGAATAGGCTTTAAATTTTAGTTCTCTCCATACAGTACAATAAGGATTTTTTCTTCTGTCTGGGACCATCGACATGATCGATTCTTTTTCTTTTCGGCTGTAGCAGGACTAGCAGTAGCAGTCTCCGCTTCACCCTGATCCGGCTGAGCTGTTGAAGTGGAAAAGCACTCTGAAACGGCACTTGATGATGAAATGGAAAAGGCAAACCGGGATTGTAATAGTATCGTCGGTTGAAAACAAAGTTTTGACTGTTGAATTGAAAAAAAAATCCTCCTTAATAAATAACGCTTATCGCACACATGGCAGACACGAGAAATTTCGATGCTGAATGGCCCGGGGGGGGGGGGGGGTGGGGGGGGGGCACTCCCTTATAAGGGCTTAACGGGGACATGCGTCCCGACAGGGTATGGTTTTCAGGATTTTTGTCTTGAACGGGGTATCTATTTCGCCCCTTTTTGTCTTAAACGGGGTAGTTTACATGGACCAACGCCTTAAACAGGATAAGCAAATATGTTTATTTTACAGGAACTTAGTCACAAGCTGAATTTTTACAAGTTCTTCCTTAGTGTTGACTTCCATTTACTTCGGTATTGATACCAAACTTAATTCCCGATTGGTTATGCTACAACAAATGTCTTAGACAGGGTATCAAAAATTGGCATTCTGTCTTAAACAGGGTGGAAAATTAGAGATTCGTGTCTTAAACAGGTCAGGGTTGGGGCGGCCGGGCCGCACCTCCCTACCCGAGATTCTGTCAAGTACCCCCCCCCCCCCCCCCCCCCCGGGCTGAATGGACTGCTCAATTCTAATTTCCTGTGGAATATCAACATCTCAACACAACCTTTCCTGAAGAAAATGTTCAATAAAACACTGTTGTTAGAAGTAAGGTGCTTTTTAGGCTTCTTACCTACTATTCTGAGAGAATTCTTCGCTTCGATCCATTTTGCTTCTTATATACGTGCTTACTGAACGCTTGAACAAACGACGCCAAGATGTCGCGATAGCTGTCTGATTTTGCCTTGGTTACTGTCGGTATGAGGCGTTCAACTTTCGACAAACCTGGTTTGGCTTCCTTTTGATTTTGCCGTCATTTACTGAGGTTTAGTATAGCCTGTGCACAGCCATCCCGCTCCCCTCAGAAAAAATCGGGGAAGGGACGTCTGTGATACGCCGTCGTTAATCGTGTTCCAGTATCCTGCTGTTCTTAATTTAAATTTCACATAAATTATCATATCGTAAAATGGAGGTGACAGCCAGGGGTGACAGGCCTACGCGACTCCTACGTTCGTGACATCTGTACATTCGCCGTATTATATTAAATTCGGTCCTTCGCCCTTTTTCCTTCTCACTTGGCCACTATATGTTGTATTATCTGGAGGCAGTATAAGTTGAATAGAGCCACCGCAGTAAAACCGTGGCCTTGCAAATATCTAGAGGTCATGGGCTTCCTGTTTGTGGAGTTTGACACCTCTAGCTCTGTAATTTCACATTTGCCACATGTTTCGCTCGTGCGGTTTGTTTTGACTCATTTCTTTTCGCAAGGTATGCTTTACGCTCTTAAAGTGTTCACTCTGGAAGGACAAGGTCTGAAATATTCTGTGTAATTGTTGATTACTTGCATTTTAAAATATTTGTGATGCCGCGCTTTATTGATCAGATCACAGATGACATATTTATCTTTGTCTGGCTTCGCCAGGGGGTCTTGGAGCTTTACTTCGAGAAAGCTTTTTTCTTTTAACCTTTAAAAAGGTTGGTTTTAGAGAGACATTCTGTGTTGTCAAGGTTATTCTTCTAGCTTGCATTTGATCGAGCGTTTTGTCTGTTGAGCTCGATGTTTAGGTTTTACTTCCCTTGACAGTCGTTCGTTGCGTTACGTTCTGGCACCACATGATACAAATGTAGATTTGAAATCTCACCCGCGAAAACTAAAGCCAATCAAAACACGTTTTGATTGAAGAGCCAATCAGATCATTTTCCAAACATTCCAGAAAAAGTCAAATGGTCCGGAACACGATTATCAACGGCAAATCACAGACGCTCCTTTCCCGATTTTTTTTGAGGGGAGGGGGCGGCCGTACACAGGCTAGTTTAGTACGGCGTTAACACAATTAAAATTTTTACAAAAATTATTGTTTACAAGGCTAAAAAGTTATAAAATTTAAAAAGAAACCGAACGTTTTCGACTTGTTGTCATCACCAGGGTTTTAAAATATTTAATATTTGAGGTAAAAATATAAAATTTTTACCTCCGTTAAGTTAAAACAAAACCAAAGGAGCACCTCTCGTGAAAACACGTAGTAAGAGGTTTACTAAGGTTTCTTTTAACTGCGGTGTGTTAACTTAACTGCAGTTATTAGAGAAGCTGTTTTCACGGTGGTAAATAACCTAAGTAGGCAGTATACAACTGACGGGTTACGCAGGAAATTTAGCTTTTCTCGGAATATACAGACTATGCCGTTCCGAAAAATTTGCTTAAAACATTGTATTCTTTCGGTTGCAAAGAAAGCTAAAAAATAATGCGTACGCTGTTCCGAAAAATATTAGGAACCTTAGCCGCTGTTTGTTTCCTTGCCTTGCGAACGGAAGACTCCAGCACTTGGTCGTTCCTCCTAGACTCTGCTGAGAAGAATCTCTGAAGACGAACGCATGTTTTGTAACACTAACATGAACAACTTCTATCACAAGAAACGTCTGGCTTGAAATGTTTGCTTCGCAGCAGTTTAGCTGCTTCTTTCTACTCGAAGGAAGCTTTCGCTGGGAGCTTTAGTTCGTTTTCTCCACAAACTTCTGTTAGAGTTCATTTTCTGTTTGAGGCCATTAGTCCCCGACAGTTCCTCTTTTTCTGTTACAGTTCGGTTGAGCTGCCAATGGAACAACTCCCAACGGCAGTTGACGATAAAAGGAAAACGACAATACGAAAATGATCTTTGCCCATTTTACCTAAATTTGACTCTGTTTTTGTTCACTTTGAATACTTTGCCGCCAAGATGTCGCGACATCGTCTGATTTTGCCTTGATTACCATCGGTAACTGAGCTAAACCATGCCTGATGAGGCGTTCAACTTTTGACAAACCTGGGTTGGTTTTCTTTTGATTTTGCCGCCATTTACTGAGGTTTAGTATGGCGTTTACACGATTGAAATTTTTACTTCAGTTAAGTAACCAAAGTAAACACCTCTCGTGAAAACACGGGGATATACTCGGAAGATCTTCGGAAGCGGCAGAACCTGCAGTTTTGTGTCCAAGTTTTCTCCGCCGATACAAATTTTTTTGAGTTGAATCGCAAGGAACATAAACTTGGTGTACTCTATTGTGTTCTGGTCAAAGCGAATATTAATTTTTTAAAATCTCTTTTCAAAAAGAAGATAGCACGTTTCAAAGTTACGATTTCACATTTATACCTTCTTAGGAGCCAATAACTCCAGCAATTTTTGAATTCGTGAATGTCGTTCTGACCAGAACACAAAAGAGGTTTTGATTTACCACTAGGTTATATAGTCGTTTAATTTGGTGTGCTGTTCTAGCTGGAAAAATTAGAGACAAATTATGTGAATATTATTATCTAAGAGCTTGTAACATCAAAGTAAACGGTCATCTCTCAGTAAAACGACAATGATGATAAAATTCCATCATCCTATTATTCTTGATAACGAAGGAATCGGTATTCAAAATTCGGAGAATTCAACTTTTACAATGTAATACCCGGTCAAAAAAAAATTGCTAATCATTTATTAATGAACAAGGGTCCTGCGCGACCACGGTTTTATTAGGAAATTCGAATGTAATTAGTGTTTTAGAGTTTAACGCGATATCAGGAATTTATTTGCTGTTTACAACGCTAAAAGCATTTTGTTGGACGTAGCAGTTTTCAGACAATGTGTAGGTACAAAATGCAGAATGCTGACTGCAGACTAGGTACAAAACGCAGGCCGCATACAAAAACTATTTTCTCGTGTAATACTTCAAAACATTCCAATTTATAACCTCCCTCTTGTCAGGTAATCGTAGTTAATCGTCGGCGAAGTCATCTTCAACGAAAACTCTCAGACTATGTTAACACAAAACGGAATTTTCCCGTATTCGTGACAAATCCGAGATGTTTTAATACCGGATTCGTTTTGCTGTTTATATACACACAGGCGGGTGAATCCGAAACAAAAACATCTTGCCTTGGTCGTGTCTCCGGAGATTTTGAATCCGAAATCCAAAGTGAATACTTCGAATTCGTATCCGAATACTGTTGAATCCACGATGTTTTGTCGTGTAAACAGGCATTTCAATGTATCCGGAAATTTATCCGCTTGCGATCTTACTTCGTCAACCAGAATCGAAGGGTTGTACTTTTTTCCAAGGTCTTTTACCGGGGTTGCAATTCTCTCATGGGTGAAAACGGCCACATCGTGTGGCAGTGACTTTGTTCGTGATTTTACTGATGCAATCGTCCCGTAAAAGTACTAGCCGTAGTCGCATGATCTTTAGTAAAACTACTGACAACCAGTACTTTCTAAATTAAGCTCATGCTGCCAACGTGGCAAGAAATCTAATTTACATTTCTTTACCGAACCTTCTAGAACCTTCGTTGAGGCAATTAAGACACGTGAAATGTACATGTTATGATTCATTTTTAGCGGAGCTTCACTGCGGCCAGAAGGGCCGCAGAGCGGAGCCCCATAGGTTTCGTACGAACATAGAAAATTAGAAAACCATGCGTTTGAGTTTTCATGGTCATCGTGGCAAGCGGCATGGCTTGCGGGCGCGTGCGCTCTACATACGGAGTTGCCCAAAATGGCGGCCATACTCCAGAAAAAGCTTGACCCGGGCAGGACTCTTACATGTTTGATATTGACCATCCTCCTTTCGTTGAAAAATACCTATCGTAGAAGTTTGTAGGACACTGCGCATTTTTTTTTTTTCATGTTGAAAATCGACAAGGGATATTTCATTTCGCCTAATACGTATCGATTGGGTGAAAAGGCGGCAAAAGCTCACCGCGGGAATGAAAACTTGTGAAGAAAGTCAGCAGCAGAAAATATTTCTTCGTTATTATTTTTTACCCCATCACATCTAAAGTTTTTATACACTTCAGAGATTTTTTCTCACATCAAAAAAAAAAAATGATCTGGACATTTCATATCAACTTAAACGAAGCCATTGCATGAAAAGGCGGAAAATCTTTGGTACGTTGTTTACCTTTAAGCTGAATGAAAAAAGACACGAAGAAAGCTGTTGGAGAACTTAAGTTAAGTCTTCGCGAATATTTCTCGCTCTATTTACTCATCTACATCATGGAAACTTATGCCAAATGATTTAGGACAACCTCGTAGCGAGAAGATCCGAAATAATTGCAGACAGTGACTTGAACATTATATATCGGACTGCAAGTCAAAAAGAGCGAGGACCAGGGTTAGACCTGCGGATGAGCAAGGCTAAAAATCACTGAATTGAGCTCAAATAAAAGTGAACTCAGAGCTGATCAAGTTCACTGAAGTGAAGGATAAAAGACTGTTAAAGGCTACACCGATGGAAAGAAAGAAATTGATCTTCGCTGAAAATTCATATAATTTATGCGCGGTGGTGTTGGAGTGAGCTTACAACGAAACTGCCGTGTTCGTCTCCGATATTTTTTTTGGGCTGGTTTGGAAGCTTTGCCCTGCAGAATTTACAAGCCTTCTCCAATAATAAGGTAACAAACGTAAATGTGTGCACTAAGAATAAGTCTAATTTTATACTGAGAGAATTATACTTCGTTTTTGAAGTTGTGTCGGTTTTAAGATCTCCCCGTAAATATTAATTTATCAAACGTGTTCATGTTTGTACATTTTATACAGACATTGTTTATTAAATATTTCGTTAGACGAACTATTTTCTGTTTTAGTTAGTGGATTTTTTAAAAACAAATTATTAACATCAAAATCACGATTTCGGCTCGCTTGCATTTGTTTTGTTTTTCTTATCACTGCTTATCAGTGAGTGTGTTGCGTAAATGAATATTTCGCCGGTTTCGTTGCGAGTTACCTGTGCTTGGCTGAGTGAGTTCAGGCTTCACCTAACGCATATTTACTTACCAGAAATGAAGAAAATTCATTCAGTTCTCTACATAAAATCCTCTTAGCAACGCGTACGATAAAACAATCATGCAACCAAACCGCAACGAAAGGAAGACGGTTCAAAACAGTCAAAACATCATTATTGTAAGCTTATTCTAAGTTAGCGTGCACCACTTCCCAAATCACAAACTGCTACAATTCTTACACAAAAACTTCCTTAAAATGACTTACATAACCGGCACCATCAATTTGCAGAGTTTGTTTTGCCACCGCGATTTTCTAAGTTGGCCGTGGCGTGAGTTAATTTTGTTTACTTTTAGCACAGGCTTCCCAAGCTCAAAAGTCGTCTTTTTGGTGTGTTTTTGAGAGCCCTTCGGCGGCCGACTCTACATACGTGGTGTATGCGACAGCTTGTGTATATAGAGAAATGTATGGGAAAATCACGGATTCTCTAAAATCGGGTAAATAGCTATCTATTTTGAAATAAAGTTTACCTACCTCAAATGTGTCGCTTACTTGTGTCTTGTGCCGAATTTGAAGCCATTCCGACGCCATTTAGCGAAGTTATTCGAAGTCGTTGTCTCCCCTTCTAAAAAGAAGGAAAGGCAGACCACTCCATCGATCGCTGGGCAAAGCTCACTCCACAAATCGCTCTCTCCTCAAAAGGAAAAGTCCCAAATCGCAATAAAACCAACAGTTCCATAAAGCCCAATAAATTTCACTCCACATACGTGTGCTTCGGCGGTCGAAAGTCTCGTAAAGAACGAGAAATTTTGCTTTAAATTCGCCTATTCGGCTTTCCGGATGTGCTTGTGACCGACCCCGCGCCAACGGTCGTTACTCAACGACAAGTATCTGGTTTCATCCTCATTGTCAGCACGTGACTTTTTTCAAATGGACCAATCAGAGTTGAGGATGAGTAACGACCGTTGGCGCGGGGTCACAAGCACATCTGGAAAGCCGAATAGGCGAATTTAAAGCAAAATTTCTCGTTCTTTACGAGACTTTCGACCGCCGAAGCACACGTATGTGGAGTGAAATTTATTGGGCTTTATGGAACTGTTGGTTTTATTGCGATTCGGGACTTTTCCTTTTGAGGAGAGAGCGATTTGTGGAGTGAACTCTGGCCAGCGATCGATGGAGTGGTCTGCCTTTCCTTCTTTTTAGAAGGGGAGACAACGACTTCCAATCGAATAACTTCGCTAAATGGCGTCGGAATGGCCTCAAATTCGGCACAAGACACAAGTAAGCGACACATTTGAGGTAGGTAAACTTTATTTCAAAATAGATAGCTATTTACCCGATTTTAGAGAATCCGTGATTTTCCCATACATTTCTCTATATACACAAGCTGTCGCATACACCACGTATGTAGAGTCGGCCGCCGAAGGGCTCTCAAAAACACACCAAAAAGACGACTTTTGAGCTTGGGAAGCCTGTGCTTTTAGCAGCGAGTTCACTTTCAGGGCTCGACACTAACGGTAGCCAACTAGCCACAGACTAGTAGAAATTCAGTTTTGGCTAGTGGGTTTTCGATTTCCACTAGCCACTTTGGCTAGTAAACAAAATGAAATTGGCCGAACTAGTTTCTGCCATTCAAAAGGAAGCCATACGCAAACAATTTTCTCGGAATTTCTTTCTTGTTGACATATCATATTACTACCGAATTAGGTAGACTGCTTTGCCGTTGGCGAGACTCGTCTTTGAATCAAACCCCACATGATTTACAACTAACGCACGTACGCCACATAGGTATGCGCACGTGATCATATTCCTTCACAGTCCTGAGGCAAGAGAGATGGTGGGCTTTTCCGTTAAAAGCAAGGGAAGGTCTTTTATCCGTGGAAAAAGCATAGACGACAGCCCACGAGGCAGCATAGTCGATTGGATTATAGCTGAAGGAGGGTATCCTGCATCGGGTTATTTTGGAGGCAGTTTAAGGAAGTAGTGGAACTGGTTGAAGCGCGAGCGAGTATCAAGATGTTCTACCACGAGCAAAGGAATGTGCTTACGTGCGTTTACCTTTTCATTTTGACAGCTGTAACCCACGTGACCCAAAACACAAGTCTTTGTCGTCAACGGCAACTGTTTCGTGCGTCTCCGAAAAAACAGTCTACCTAATTCGGTAGTATTGGGCAGTGCTGTTCAGCACGTATGCAAATTTAAGACTGTTTACTTTTCGTTGCGTGGCATTTGACAAACAAGACAGCATTTTCTGAAAGCACACATCGATGTTCTTTTTTGTTTCGAAATTAGTAGAACAAAACACGAGCTTCTCCTGATTAAATCATGCGCAAAATCGTGCAGAACTATAAAGGGATAACATTTCATTTTGCGTAACAACACATCGGTGATTTGTCATCATATGCATACTGACAAAACTTGCCACTACAAAAATAATTAGAGAAAGATTTATATCCTTCCAAATTAAAATCAGCCGTTTTTACCATTTGAATTTCGCCAACAACGGTTTGCAGTATTGGTCAGATAGTTGTTTTGCTTTTGAAACGTTTCTACCTCGGCGCCTGTTTGTAAAGAAGACCTGACAGTGTTACAATGACATCTCGGTGTCTCGATATTTTTCCAAAGAAGTCTCACAGAAAAATAGAGTCCTGAAAGTCTTAACGGGAAAATCTCTGAATTTTCCTTTGTGAGCTGTCGGCCTGAGAGATTTGATATAAGGAAAACACAAGGCCATTGAACAAAATTAAAACCAGCGCAATTCATTGAGATGATAAATTCGTTCGCTGCGTTTAAACCAGTCAGGCGTGACACAAGCTGTGCCAACTGTGTCAAGCGGTTTGGGACGTGAATATTGTTGCTTTTTCTTAAAATTCTATAATCCCGGTCACAATGGATATAAGAGGATATTTAACTGGAGACATCACCGCTTGGCTAGTAAAATTTTTTTTGGGCTAGTAACATCTAAGTTGTCACTAGCCACTAGGCTAGTAAGTTGAAAAGTTAGTGTTGAGCCCTGCACTTTGTTTTCTGTGTTTGCCTTGAGTTGATTTTCTTGCCCTGATAGTTTTGTAGTAATCAAAACAAGGTCAACATTCTTTTTACATTGAATAACTCATAAAGGTCCTAGAGGTGTACTAATTTAATAGCGTACAGTAAACGTAAAAAGTTTTACTAAAAGATTTGTTTTGCGCCTACGTGCGTACGTGAGGAACCCAATTTATAAAGTGCACTCGTCAATTTCAATTTTAGAACCTGTCACTACAGGCAGGAAAATTCAGACGGGTTAACCACGAAATATATTGACGTCGCTTTCCTCAACAAAATCATGAGAGGTTTTTAAGATATTAAGTTTAACCATGAGCGATTAAAATTTATTTTGTACCTATATGGGCCACCGTACAAGCTTAGAAATATAGTGTGGCTTCTTATTTGGTAACGCTGTAATTAACTCGAGCAAAAAAAATAAAAATAAATAAATGGAAGCTCCGCTTTTAGGCCTGCCTAAATGTTTATATTAGTTACCCGAACTCGTGTTTAACGTTCAGCGCAACGTTCCTTGTTTACTAACTTAGCTGATGCAATAATCAGAGAGCCGTTGGTATAAATTTTGCGACATTGTTACTGTATTTCGATTTTACATATCGGACCTTCACCATCGCCGATCCTTGATTTACGTCGATCTCTGAATTGTATATCATTGTAAGAGGAAGATTAAAACAGCTTCGAGGATCAATTCTGTGTGAGAGTCTTGGGTTTGTCCGCAGTCCAGTTGCACTAGTTGCCGCAGATTCCGTGTACAGGAAATCGTGACGAGTTTCCGTCCCCGCAGCAAGCGAGTGCTCAAGAGTTAATTCCCCCAAGTTGTGTTATTGTCCGCCGAAAAAGTCCAGTTTCATTTCCCGTCCCGACGGTGGAAAAACTTATCGTCACAACTCTTCTCCATCTCCTTATCAATATACTTTTTATACGAAGTGTCAAGAGTAAATTTATTCATAAACATGATTTCAAGCATTCGTACTCTTCCACTTTTGCAGTATATAAAATGTCATAGCGCGTGATGTTGATAAATGAAATTTTGTTTCGCGGTCACAACTTTTCATAACTGCCGCAGATTAAACCATTTTACAATTAAGTTATCAAAAAGGGCTTTTGCTTCGCTAAACTGTCACACTGACTCAAACACGTTCATGTTCACGCAGTTCAGCGAGGCGTCAACATGCGCCAGGAGTGACGCCAGTGACCGTGGTTTGGTTGTGTTGGCTCCGTTTAAAATTGTAAACCGTTCAGTTTCAACCAGTTTACAGACGTAGAAGATATAAAATTGAAGTTCAAGTCTCACAAAAATCTTTAAAATACCTTTCTTGACCAAAGTAGAGCCGATTATCAAATTTAATGATCAACCATGCACTTTTGTGATCGCTCTTGCGAAACGCCAAACATATTATGAAATTAAAATTTTATCACGCATTTGTGCGAGAGTTATTGGCCGTTTTTATACTAGAGACGCGTTACCCGTCTGGACGAGCTTCGGCAAAAATTTTGTAATTCGTCCGGTTATCCGTCTCTAGTATAAAGACGGGCACAAGACGCGTTACCCGTCCAGATGAGCTACTTTTCGAAATCCGTCGTTCAAGACGCGTTTCGAAAAGTAGCTCGTCTAGACGGGTAACGCGTCTTGTGTCCGTCTTTATACTAGAGACGGATAACCGGACGAATTACAAAATGTTTGCCGAAGCTCGTCCAGACGGGTAACGCGTCTCTAGTATAAAAACGGCCATTCAGCGTTTCTGTTCTCAGCCTTTGTTTTGTACCTAGTCCGCAGTCTGCAGTCTGCATTTTGTACCAAGTCCGCATTTTGTACCTGGTCTGCAGTCTGCATTTTGTACTGACCGAAGGCTTATTAATACATACTGTACAGTGAATTATATTCAGGCCTGCGGTCAGTGCAGGAATCAAAATTGAACTTGAGTTTCTTACCTTTCACGTCAACAAGTACTTGGTAACTTCGCGTTAAAAAAACACCACCACTGGTCCTGTAATTTATCGCGAGTGTATATACGTATTCTTCATCTCTTTGGACGTTAAAAATCTGCAGCTCTGAAACAAGAAGCGCTCGGTATTTTTTGAAATCTTTAAAGGGATCCTGTATGGTAAACGCTTCGTTTGGGCCTCGCGATGCTATTTGCGTTTGTTGAATGTCACCAGGTTTCTGTCTCTTGAAAATCACGCTCAGGATGGTTTCGCCACTATCGGTAGAGAAATCCCATTTTAGAGACACTACATTGCTGTTCACTCCTAGCACCACGATTTTTGGATCTTCAGGCTTGGAACGTAAAGTAATTGATTCTGAAATCACACGAGGCAGAAAATAAAATCGTCAGTGGGTTAATAAACGAACATTTGTAAGCTTCTTGCTCCATTCGCGTTAGCCAACCAACTTACCAGACAGCCGCACTGCCCCCAAAACACAAAGTGTGGCTAACATCCATCGAGTGAAAACGTGAAAAGCATCCATTTTCTTTGAAGAAACTTAAAAGTGAAATAGTTCTTCCTTTTGATGTCAAATTCAAGGAACATTCAACAACAAGGAATTTTAGTTATATTTGATGAATGATATCATAGGGAAGCCACTGCAAACGTGGTTCGGGAGACTGGAATCCAAAAACACTCAACCTGGTCTCCAGGGTCATCTCGGCCTTTTAGAACCAACAAGGTGCTACATACTGCGCTACTTTTAAAACTGCGCTACACACAGAACGAATATATAGATTATTTCATGGAAAGTGCTTCGTACAGATTTTTATTCACGAATTGTAAAACTTTGGAAAAGGAACGAGTGAGCGCAGCGAACGAGTTTACGAAAGTTTTGCAACGAGTGAATAAATATCCGTACGAAACACTTTCTATGCGCGGCTTTAATTTGTTTATTGTATCTAACGAGAATACAGCCGTTGTTCACTTTTTGTAAATTTTCAAGCCGATAACCTTTGAAATATTACAGTAAAATTACACAGCAGCGTGAAAAACAAAGCTGTAAAGTGGTCTAAAGTGTACATTGCTTTCCAAATGAAATCGCTATTCATCAGAAAAGAAATATTACTTATTGACGCTAGTCTTGAAGTCGTTTTCTGTCAGTCTGATTAGATTCAAGAAACCACACTTCATCATTCCGTCACGCAAAACACAAGAACTCTACTGAACTTAGCAAATTCATCTGGACCCTTAAAGACAACAACATTGACCACAATTTTTCATGGCGAATCATCTCATCTTGTTCATTAACCGGGTGCCCCCCCCCCCCCTGGGTGCCCCCCCGGTTCATAAAATGAGTTCTGCTTGTTTTCGTCGTCGCAGATCTAAAAAAATATTATTATTATATTTTAGTCCTTGGCCAGAGTTCAAAACACGCAACATGTTATGTTTACTCGCGAGGAGTCTATATTTACGCATGCGCGACTCCTTCGCCAGAGTTGAAAACACACAACATGTTACGTTTGCTCGCGAGGAGAGACATCCAGGTACGTACTGAAAGTTTTCACTCAACAAATCAAAGTGGCTATGACAGCCACTGAAACTCGGAAAATGAACTATGCAACCAGAAACTATTTGTAAAACCGAAAACTTCGACAAATAAAGATATGAACAGAAGTCCATAACTAGAAGTCTACATCTGGTATTGGCGCGCGTGTTATGTCTTTCGCGTGTAGGCTATTTTTAGAAACAGATGTGCTCGCGAGAAAATGACGTGACCCACTATTTCGACACCATTGGAGTTCTATTAAAGTTGCGGCCGAATATTTTGGAAAGTGGCAGGTGAAATAAATGAAATCACATCAAAATTCACATTTCGACAGGAGTAGTATCGTAAATAGTGATTTCAAATGTCTGTCAGTGGCATTTGAAGTCGAGTGAAAAAAGCAACCCGTCGCCTGGTTTCCAAAGACAAACTCACAAAACAAGCAGGTCGACTTTTTATAATTTACGCGAGAATTATGACCAAAAGTACCCCAAAATTTTAGTAGGAAAGTGTGTCTTTATTTTGTACAGCATATCCTCGTGTTAAAATACTGAACAGCGTACACAGCACGATAGCTGCTGCGAAGTGCCCGAGAAGCACAACTTGAATTAAACTTTTGAGGCTGTGAATGAAATCATCATTGTTCGATGAATTAAACTCGTATTTCTATTCATATTAAAACAAGTACATTACCTTAGTCAGTCTTTTGTTGTCATGCCGTCCTTATAATTCCAAAAACATGCGAAACTCGCCAAACTTGTCGTTTTCTCTGAATGTTGTTCTCAAACGAATCAAACTTCATTCCGTTCATTCCGCGCTCGATTTTGAGCGCTTCAGGGACGACGGTTTTGTTTTTCAAAATAGCAACGAACCTGTGCCAAAATGTACTTGCTCTCTAAATGCCTGTCTTCATCTCGAGAGTACCATTAATCTTTAGTGTCTTCACATTGTGAATTTGACTCGGAATTAGTCTCTTGCTCGCTGCCATTTCTTATTCTGACTCCAAAACACTGAGGTCCTCTCGCTTATTTGGATGCTCCGAATTTTTACAACTTCGATGCTATTATCATCGATGAAAGATGGCCTGATGATTCTTGTCCGGACGATTTAATCCTCACAAAACGGAAATTATGATGACCAACAAACAGTAATTTCGTAATGCCGTTCGCTCGGTTCGCTCGTCCTCTGCAGTTTCCTGCAGTTCTGCTTTTCTTCAAAAATTTGTTCAACCAATCAAAGGCGCGAATTGAAAAATACTTCAACGTGATTGGTTACTTGTTCGCGGCAAAGCTGTTCTAAAAATAGCCTACACGCGAAAGACATATCTCAAGGCCTATTACCAGAGATGTAGACTTCTAGTTATGGACTTCTGATATAAACCCGTAAGTTCAACTTCGAATCCGCCAAATTACCTTTGAATGCCATCGGATACTTACAACTTAACCTTCCACTCTTTGGTAACGTTCATAACGGATTATCTGGAGCTAATAATAACCATGTCGCGACGTGGCGTGCCGCTTCAAAATGATCTTCGATCGATTGTTAGATTTTGTCGCTTTAGAACATATCATTTCACTGTGAGGCAGGCGTAGGCAATTGTTTATTGAGAAGGAATATATAAATAATGAAACGACAGATGGCTTTCGCCCTCGAGTAGCTTCCTCGATGATATTGTTGCGCAAGCGCTATGCACTAGTCAGCGGATTAACAAAAAGTCTAACAGGAAGTGACGGATGGAGTGAAGTTTGCCCACTGCTGCCGATAAACTCGGAAAATATTGTCGGAGTTTAAAAACCGCGTAGAATCGAGGGGGGCAGGAAATCAAGATGGCAACTGGCTGCTTCGCTGTAGTTACGGACGAAAAAATCGAGAATATAAAAGAAAATCCAGTCCCAACGAACACAAAAAAAGGAACGAAGTTTGGAGTAAAACTTTTCAAAGGTAATTGTTGGAAAACCTTTATTGTATGTAATAACTTTATATTGTTAACACGAGTTCTGTTTTTGACTGAGACTTGTTTACAACTTTCCGACGCCACATAATTTCGCAACTTTTGTTTTCTACAGAGTGGTTCACGCAACAAAATTTCTCAACCGACTTTGAAAAAGTGACTGTTGATGAGATGAACAGGTTGGTGCCTTTCAAGGTTCTACGTGTCCGTAAGAAAAACAGATGGGGCAAACTACAAAAAACAAGTTTGCTCGCTATCAGGGCAGCAATCGTCCGCCTCTGCACAACTGCAAATTTTCTATCTGCGACAGCAATTTATTCTGTGAAGCAAACAAAACTGTGAAGCAAACAAAACTTTGAACTACTACCTTAAACACCTTGCAAACACGGGCCAGATAGCCGGAACTGTGCATAAAAATCCTTTAACGAAAGAAATTATTGCCAAGTTGTACGAAGAAGGAGAATTGGGTCCGTACAACACTCATAACCCTCGCGTGTTGTTGCAGACGGCTTGGCTTTTTATCTCCCTTCATTTTGGAAAACGAGGACGGCGAGAGAATCAAGCAGCCATGAATAGATCAGTTCTTCGCCTTGTCAAAACGGCCACTGGAGAAGAGTATTTTGAGCTAAACAAGGCTGAACCATGGACAGTCTTGACAAGCAAAAATCACACTGGAGGGTTCCACGGCACTGAAGACCATTCTGACGGGAAAATATTTCCGCTCGCCGTGTCAATGAAATGTCCTTTGAACACAATTCCATGTGTCGTGTTTGTAGCCGCTGTGTGCATTTTATGGTAATCTATTTTCCAAAATGAGCGTTCCGTGACACTGCTCCCTTAACCCCACTTCTGACAAGTCAAAGGAATCAGGAAGAGATAATGGTACGAGAATTCGTGTATTCACGTAAATATTGACCAAGGGTAGTCTGTTAAAATACTCAACACTAGTAAACTCTCAGGATAGGCTCGATTACCATCCGACTGTTTCAGAAATGAGCCCGCGATCCTCCCTTCAGCTTTTTTTTTATCGGGAACGAACAAAATCGGACTCGAGAGTAACTAACATTATTATTCATTCAAAATATTTTTTCGTCTCAGATTGGCTTTCAATCCCCGGCTAATTCCAACTAACCGGCTAGCACCGACCAAATTTGGAACACGCTTCTATTATAGGACGAATGACGTAAAAATTATTGTACGATTGACGTCGATCGTCCAATAATACAAAAATAGTACCCAGTGGGTACACGAGTCTAATGCGTCATGGATTGTTAGCGCGGTTGAAACATGTTGAAGTAGTTTCGGTATTTACGGCATAGAGCAAGAGGTGTAGTAGAGGTTTCGTAGTAAAAGTGGTTCAGAAGAAGTCGATAATATTTGTTCTCTTAAGTATATATATTTAGAAAGTTGACGAAATGTTATATTTGAAAGAGGAAAAACATGTTACTTAAGGTTTGAGCTCATCAATTGATGTTAAAAGATTAGTGTTAAAAGATTAGTGCGTTGTAGACCATAGGAAGATCGTACGGATTTAGAGGGGGGGGGGGGGGGGAGATCCTGAAAAATTTGTTTCAAAAGCAAAAAAAGCCCAACTAAATTTTCTGCAGGCATGAAAAAATTGTCTGCAGGAAGATGACACCGGAAAAAATGTTTTCACAGACAACGATACGGAAAAAAAATTGTTTGTCTTGGAAAAATTTTCATCCCCCAGCTTCCAAAAAAATAATGGTCCGCCCCATAGATACAGCCAGTTATTCAGTATCCTAAATATCCTAAATCCAATCAAAATAAGCCAAAATATATTTTTTTTCAATTCCTTTGTAATTTATGCAATACTGCTCAACAAAGATTTCAATTTACTTAAACGTTTCGACACAGGAGAGCAAAGAAAACATTTCAAGCAGTTGAATGAAAGAGTTTTGTTTTCATGACTGAGAACAGCTTTCAAATAGACAATACATGGAAATAACAATCGGATCAGAATTCGATAACTATTAAAGCGAGTTTTCATTCTGTCTTAACTGCTTTTTAGCAAGTTTCAATATTTATGTAAATTTCGCGCGAAATGTAATTTGATTACACTGCCTTGTTTTCAAGCTCTAGATTGAATCTTGAAAACAAAACTCTTTTTAGTGCAGAATGCACCATTGTGATGGTTGTGTGGCGTTTTCATGCGCTAACGCACTAACACACTAAAGCGCTAGCTCGTAAACTTTGATGGTCAATTAATTAATTAATATTAATTAATTAATTATTCTTGTAAAAGGTAAGGGGTGGGGAGTACCTGACTGTGTGCACTAGGTAAAACGTGGAGGGTATCGACGTTACTTTTACGTGAAGAACACAAAGACTATATATTTGTTTCGGAAGACTTTCTTCTTTCCTTGTGGTATTATTCTTCCTTGAGCAGAAAACTTTGCCCTAAACGCATGCGCAGAAGATAAATCTATTACGTGCTTAATTACGTGCTTAAACTCACGAACGTCACGTGCTTTTCTCTGCGGTACGATTCTTGTAGACTCCGTGGCGCCAAGTCAAAACCGCAAATTAATTAAATTGGACTTAAGGCGTGACAGTGCTTCATGTAAAAAAAAAATCTTGATATGGTGCATTTCATAAACTAGAATAAAAGACATTGCTTCGATTAATAGGTAACATCAGTGCCATAACTGGTTTAATTAAAGCAGAGCAACTACTACCGATGACGCCGTGTTTGCAAGAAAAGCCTTCTCATCGCATAGCTGTGGCATAGTTAATAGAGGGAAATGGTTATGAAGCCTGGCAAAGTTCTTTGTTATAGGTTTTTGTTCCCTATTTTGGGGGTTGACCGTGCACAAAACCTGACAAAATACAACATACTACATAGAGTCATGCGCATTAGACTAAAAAATTATTGGACGATTGACGTCACGCGACAACGGCTTTGTACAAAGCTCAGCCGAAAGCACGAAAATGGTCGCCAAATTTCAACATTGCGACGAAAAAATGGCTCAGGAGAGAAACATAAAAAAACTAGCG
>OY855911.1:15946870-15976870 GCA_963693305.1 Meandrina meandrites | reverse complement strand
ACTACTACTACTACTACTACTACTACTACTACTACTACTACTACTGCTACTGCTACTGCTACTGCTACTGCTACTGCTACTGCTACTGCTACTGCTACTGCTACTGCTACTGCTACTGCTACTGCTACTGCTACTGCTACTGCTACTGCTACTGCTACTGCTACTGCTACTGCTACTGCTACTGCTACTGCTACTGCTACTGCTACTGCTGCTACTGCTACTGCTACTGCTACTGCTACTGCTACTGCTACTGCTACTGCTACTACTACTACTACTACTAAGGTAAGGTAAGGTAAGGTCTTTATTTATAGAGGGTAGCAGTTAATAGCTATAAAGCTAATAAACCTGTGGCCCTCCTATTTACAATTGTTAAAAAACTAAGATATACAATAATATATATTAGGTTCATCATTATGCATTTATTTAAAGCCTATGCCCGAAGTGCAATGACGTTTGACATTGACAAGTGTATGAAACATTCATGACTGAATAAAATAATTATGCTAAAATATGGCGCCTGATTTGAAGTGTTCGCGTGTGGCACGGATCCTGTGAGCAAAATATTTACTCAAACGTTTATGTTTATTACATGTTACAACATGTAATAAATTGGCTTTGAAAATAGATATCCTTGTGTCAATGATTTATACATCAAAGAAAAAAAATAGAGTAAATGCATTAAAATTCATAAGTAAACATGTTCTTCTTGAAAACGCAATTGTTAATTTTTCTGACATAAAGCGTGGACTACTGCAATTACCATAATTACCTCCCTTGGCACTCGTGTTTTAATCGGAACACCTTCGGAAATCTCAAAGTTTGGACTTTTCCAACAACTTTGTGTCCAAGAATTCATCGCGGATTTAGAACTTCAAGAGCTAACATTTCAGAGAGGTATACCAGGGATACTGTAGCGTGTCATGACAGAAGCAGAATTCTAAAAAAGCGCTTTTACAGAAAGATAAAAGGCGTTAAATTCAAATTTGCACCTTTAAACAACGTTTACTCGCTGGCAAAGTTTAAATTAAAAAATCTGCCTCTGTCATGACACACTACAGGCCTTGATTTTCCTCTTTTTGATAAAATCGCAGAGTGCTGTACATGTCTTCTACTTGATCCGCAATATGGACACAAAATCACGGATTTCGCAATTTCGTGCTAATGGCACTCTGGCATCGACGTAAAGCGCAAATTACCAAATCAAAAATGACATTCGTAAACTTCCATCATTCTTTTATGTCTCTGGAAAATTTCAGCTCAATCGTACCCAAAACAGCCAAGATATAAGCGTTAAAAAAGATGTAGGACAAGCAAAATTTTGCCTAATGAATTCATTCATAGCCATGTGTCACCCGCGACCTTTAGAGAATTGAAAACATTAGGGAGGGGTCCTCTAACATCAAGTATTTTGTCGCGCTGTACTTTGTCGATTTCAAAGCAAGGTGATCACACATGCTCCAACCGCCATTATGCATTATGTTTTATAGTAGTCTTGAAACGCTAATCAAGCGAACCAGGATCTCGAACAGCTGGCTCCCTGGCTTGGGAGATTGGGCAACCACTCCCAACATCTACTGCTTTAAATAAATACCACACCCTACTATCTTCCTGTTGCTTGCAAAAGTAATGCTGGTATCAAGACATCAGCATACACTGTTGGTTGCGAGTGATGCAGACAGTTGGGTAGACTATTTATATTAAAAACAAGAATAAAAGAGTGCCTTAAATAGTTCTCTGTTGGAATCCACATTGAAGAAATCTCTTGGATGATTTATTGCCATTTATTAGGCAGGTTTGTGTACAATTATTTAAATACAAAGAAACCATTTGAGGGCAGGTCCTTCACACCACAGAACTGTGATTTAGATAATGAAATATTGTGGTCTGTATTGTGGTTTTACTCAGTCAACTGACTCCACTCCACTGTAACCCTGTATCTCAGCATTCTCTTACATTACCCCAAAGCAATATTAAGTTTTCTTTTTAACCTGAACCGAGAAACAGCAGTTAATTGTCTATTTACCAGTGGCACATTGGTAAATTAGCCGAGCAATAAAGATAACAGCCGATTGAAATCACCTGTGAGTTTATCAAATTTGAACAGTACACAGTTTGTTTTTAGCATTAAGTGTGCATGCGATTGCTGCAAATGTAGTTCTTCCAACTTATTGGAACACTGTATCTAGAAAAAGAACCGGGAAATTTGGAATAAATTTTGGAAGTGGAATTGGAACTACATGTATATTCTAAATAACTTTGCCAGCTAGCCTATGAAGTTTGTAAACTTGAAACATTTCCATGCAGTCCTTTTTCTTTTGCGATAAATTTCGAAGAAGTTTACTGTGCGTAAATTGTAAATTTTTAAATCTTAATTTTTTTTAAACTAAAAAAATCTACAGCATATATGCAAACCACTTTATCTAGTTTTGTGCCACGGATTAAATTGTGGCTGAACTTTGTATTCCTGCATTTTATTTAGCAATGAATGTGGTGTGTGTACATGTATGTGGCATGGCATGTTCATGAGAAATTTATCTAACTTATTACTTTCTGCTACAGTACTGAGTATTTTTATTGTTCACATGCATGCACAAGAATACCTTAAAAAATAATTAGTTTTGTTTTCTAGGCTCAGATATCTTGAAGTAGGCAGACTTCTTTGTGTTCTTCCCTTCTCAACAAAATTTGGTTTGTGGATCTTTTAACCCCTGCATTTGAGCCAACTCTTCTTGCAGATCAAGACCCTCATTGAATGTCTTCCAAGATGGTTGACCCTAATCCTACCAGTCCCTGCTGGATGTGTGCTCAGGGCAGATTTCTTTCTAACCAGTATAAACATGTAACTGGATATAAATGAGCAAAAAAATCCAGGGGTTTTACAAGAAGTGTTACACCTATGTGTGTATTGGTTAATGGGGTGCAAAAGTGATATTGTTACATGTATTTGAAATCTGTTTTTGCAGTGCCTCCACAGTTAACAATGCCATCAGTACAAAAAAGTTACAATGAAGGTTCCTTAGTAAATTTGAGCTGTACAGCATCAGGGACACCAGACCCAGTTGTAACATAGATGGTGAATGACATAGTGAAAAGTTCAGGAAACAAAACAGCATTTTTGGTATTCAATAATATAAGCAGACAGGATGCTGGACAGTATACTTGTAAAGCCAACAACCAGGCAGGAGAAGATGAACATCATGTGACAATTGAAGTTCACTGTAAGTATACAGAATTAACTTTTGTTTTCTGATAGTATATCTATTACATCTGTTTACTGAATGGTATGCTTTTTTGGCCACTCCCGTGGATTTTATCTGCTTAAGCTCCACTCAAACTTGTTGGAAAAAAGGAATACCCCCGGTAACAGATTTATCACCAGTGATAAAGTGAATTTTATTTGCACTGGAAAAAGTCAATATCCAAAAAACTGCGTAAAGTAAATATTAGAATTTTTGCGTTCGACAAAGAACATGCATATGTTCATAATGCAGTCGAAATCTACATTTTTGGACTTTGTATTCATGGACACCAATTTGCCCCCCCCCCCCCCCCCCCCTGGCTAACATCAAACGAGTGAGAACGTGAAAAGCATCCATTTTCTTTGAAGAAACTTATAAAAGTGGAATAGTTCTTCCTTTTGATGTCAAATTCAAGGAACATTCAACAACAAGGAATGTTCGTTATATTTGATGAATGATATCATAGGGACGCCAAGCCACTGCAACGTCCTTATCGAGTCTAGTCTTCCAGCGTGCATTGGTTCGGAAGCCTGGAATCCAATAAAAATTTAACCTGGTCCCCAGGGCCATCTCGGCTTGCCAAATTCTTTATTGTGCTGTTTGTTTGTTTTGTTTTATTATTTTTTCTAAAATTTTTGTTATTATTATTTTTTTTCTAATAGATTTTTTTCTTCGAAATAACCTTATGCTTTTGCAATAATGTAATGTTGTATGGTCAGCAAATAAGAAGGTGCCTAAAGGAATTTGACATAGCACTTCAGTTCTGATACATTGTTTTGATAATCTTAGTTGGAGAAACAAAACTGTATCTGCGGCATACAAGTAGTGTCATGATTTACACCAATTTAATTAACAGTGTTCACATTACTTGCGAGGGATGATCTGAGGCCTTCTAAATGTCTGTATGGGCTCAAATGAACTAAAAGAAAGCATTGTACATCGAAGAAGAAAGAGCAAGCGAGAGAAAGCGTGTTACATCGCGACACGTGTAACATATGGTTCGTGTCAATTCGCAACCGGAAAACCACGCAAATCAAATTGCTTCTCACCAACAAATCATAGCAGGCTCTGATCGCTAGCTACCGTAATGATTAGATTTAGCACCCGGCCGGCGCTTATTTGCTTTTGTCACCTCAAGAGAGGGCGTTTATTCGAAACAGGGTGCGTATTCGGGACAGGGCGCTTATTTAATATTTTGAGAAACAACCAAATGTTAAAAAAAAACTTTAAATAACTAACAAATTGTTGAAAGTTCAGTTACTTTTAAAAGAAATTCATTTTAGCAGTAAATATATACATGTATGGTACGGTGTTCATGAGTTTATCTACGATAACTGACAATAATATAAATTGTAACAGTAACAGACAACGTTTGATACGTACTCTGAAGGCGCTGTAATTATATTAGAATAGGGGCGGTTATCAGAATAGGGGTGGTTATTAGAATAGGGGCGCTCAGATAAGAATGGGGACGCTTATTGGAATAGGGGCACTTATTGACAAAAACACATTTGAAGGGGGGGGGGGGGGGGGCGCTTATTCGGAAGGGGGTGCTTACTGGAAGAAGGGCGCTTAATCGAATCATTACGGTAAACCAAACGGCAAACAAATCGTCAACAAGTTCTACTCACATAAAGGTTGGAAGGGATAGCGAGGAGGCCCTTCATCCTTCTGTGACATTTCGTGACCCTTTTTATAAAGTAACAATGATTGAGACCAATATATATGGTATATATACAATATACATGTTTGCTTGCGGTTAGATCCATCCTGGTTTGCTTTTAATTTGTGGTTTGGGTGACACCGTATTACTTAGACTTGTAGTATTTAAGGTTAAAAAATTCAAATCCCAGCAGCTGGCGCTTCGATGGTGTAGTGGATCAGTGTCAATATGCCACACAATTAGCGTCTCATCTTATCTTGTAGAGAACAGTACCATATCTAGGACAGCTCCTAACAGAGTAAACACAAATAATAACAATAGAAGTACAGTCACATTTGTAACCATACTATGTAATAGAATCATATGGAATGTAATTAGCAACGAACCTAATTAAGCTCTGTATTATAATTGTACACAAACAGCTCACATTGAGCTGTCTTAGAAGAAATAAAAAGGAAATTAAAAGTGAGTGCTTCCTGAGTCGAAGGTTTCGGGTTCAACTCCCGGTGTCTGCATATTAAAATTTCTTTCTCCTTCTTTCTTAGTACTTGAATAAAAACTTCATTTTTATTTAATTTACAAAAAAAAGAACTAAGTGTTTGTACATGAAATGCCACAGAGGGAAGAAGGGCCTTCTTGTCTATCCCTTTAAGTGACTACCCTAATCCTCGACCATCAACGTCATAAGCAATATCCCGGATGTAAAAAAAATTGAAATTGAAAGACCACTTCCGAACATTTTCATATTCTAGCCAGAGTAAAGTTCGAGCCAAATATCGTTATGAACGCTTTCAAATCAGCCCTAAAGTCTAGCAGCTCCGAGTCCTAAATGAAGTGGCTTTGATAACAGCCGACCCATAACTTGAAAATCGGAAGACTTCCACCTTCATTGGACTTAATGATTCCTTTAGACAGCAATATATATAAATTGATTATTTGATACCACTACAGAATTTGGGGTAATATCTCTTGCGAAGAAAGCGAAATAATCATCAATTCCTCCCCTCCCCCCTAAATAAATAAATGAAATTTCATACATTTGCTTAATTTTCATAAGGTACCTTTTGTCTAATCACGTAGAAAATACAAACAGCAGCAACAAACATAATACATGGACTACGCAAGGTTTGAAATAAGAATCTGTAATTAACTTGACGTTTCGCATGCTACAGCACGCATCTTCAGAAGTCACGGTTACAAAAAGACGAGAGATTTAAAACTTAAAAATACAGAGTGAGGTACTGGTAACTAACTAAACAATAATGATGATGTTGTGACCAGTTAAAATACAACTTCAGGGGGCCCTCACATAAGAGATAAATTAAGTAACAGTGAGATTCACGGTATTGGGTTGGAACTAGCGTGCAATAGAGGCTAATGCGGGGGTATATCATTACAGAGAGCTTCATTTGGATTTGATTTGTCTTTGAAAAGATTCCCCGCATTAGCCTCAATTGCAGGCTACCTGTTCTAGTCCAATATCGAGAATACCGCTCTAATACGCAATTTTGTTTTGTAGGTCTGGAAACGGAAAATTATGGGGTCTGGGATTGGGACAAAGAGTCATGGGCGCCTGGACGATCGAGAAAATACAGGCATAAATTCTCAGGACGGTACTATTCTAAGAGCTACGAGCGTTTTCCAAAGATTTCTCGCGGCGTATAACTCTTCCTTTCCAGACATCCTACCATACCAGTAGACCACGTACTTTTAAAAAATTCAAAATGGTAGCTACAAAAAAGATAGCCTCCTACGCCTGTACGCAGACGCTCTTTAGGAAGGAACACGTGACAAACCCAAAGAACATCTGCGTAGGAGATAACATTGCCTTTTATTCATCCTCCAATTTGATCTGAGGGGCCCCCGCGCCCAAATAAAGGATTATTATTACTTCTCAAATGTGACAAAATTAAGGATATAATCATTCAACATTTTGGGAGGGTCTCAGCAGAGTTAACCGTCAAACGGCCTAAACTTTTAACCGCCAACCGTCAAAAAAGGGTGAAAAGAAAGGCTCCTGGTACCCATGCACCTCCGACCAGTGCCTAACAGACGAACCAGGAACATTCATATGCCAACACCCACGCTGCCGCACCTGCCAGTACACCACGTCCAACGTACATGTACGCGGACCAAATTGCTCAACCACCATCCGCAAGTACTTCACCAACAAATCAGAGAACGTTGTATACTGCATCTTGTGCCGTCGGTGTCCCAAGCTGTACATTGGCATGGGTAAACCGGACGTGTTCTCTTTTTATTGAAAAGAACACACTTGGTTTTCTCGTGGCGGAGCATTTTAACTTCCCCGGGCACACTCTGTCAGACATTCAAGTTAAAGATTTAAGATGTGTTCTGTGTCCGGAGCACGACGAACACAATTTGAAATGGAAAAATGTTTTTAGCTGGGTACAATGTAACCACAGGGCTTTTTCATTTCATATACAAACTACGAGCGCGCGTTCTGGCTTCCGCGCGCGCTCGCGCTTTTTAAATTAAACCAGGAGCCCAATACCCGGAGCAATTCAACCTCCATGCTGCGTCTGCAAAACGGCGTTTTCGCAAGTAAAGTTATTTTCCCGTGAATTCTTTTCAGATAGCCACTCACAAGCGATTTCGTCATAGGCTGTTGATATGTAACTACAAATACCTCGTCCACATGGGAAGTTAACATGCGTGGCGGACATATGCGAGGAATCTTTTTGGTGTGCTCTGACAGCATTTTGAGCAATGGTTTCAGTATTTCCTCGCAAAGTAGTAGCTGAAACAGTAATTTTTGCGGGGAAAGCTCAGCTAAAAATAATTTTACTTGTGAAAACGTCGTTGCTCAAATATACGGAAGTTGCAGGCTTCTGACTAAAACAGTCGCGCCCACAATGTTGTAACGGTTTCACACTGAAGAAGGGCTATGCCCGAAACGTTTGTGTTTGTGAACTACACAAAATGACACTTCTTTTAGTTTTTTCTTTATATTACTAAAACAAAAGGGTGCTCATCGCAGACATTCGGCTCTCAGAGAATCGTTTTAAGGTCTTTAACTGGAAAACCAGTTTTCATGCTCCGCAAAATATACTCACCTAAAAAGGTAGCTGAAAACAGTTTTCCAACCTTTGGAGTACCTATCCTTCATATTGCTTTACTGAATTTGTATAGGTAATGGTATTACTTTCTGGTTGTGTAGATAGTATTTCGCAAACAATAAACAATGATTATTTACGCTCATTATTTCTTGGAGTGTTCAAAGCTGTTCCAAAAACGATTTTTCGTTAGACGTTGGAGAAAAGGCACAGTTGAATTTTACGTTAAACCAATCAACGCTGAAATTAAGGAGGCTCACAACGGTTTCCAGCAGTTTCCAGCTCTTTAACTTTGATGGGTCAGTACTACAAGTCTTTATCTGCTACAATAATAATAATCATTGATGTAATGTATATGAAATGATCCATATGTG
Source organism: Meandrina meandrites (assembly GCA_963693305.1). Classification (NCBI taxonomy): domain Eukaryota; kingdom Metazoa; phylum Cnidaria; class Anthozoa; order Scleractinia; family Meandrinidae; genus Meandrina; species Meandrina meandrites. Next base: position 15,968,517 of record OY855911.1, on the reverse strand, counting down.
AACTGCGGATATATATGAAGGTGATATGTGATCTTCGCAGTGAATTTCCAATTTAAGCAATTGGAATTAAGAAGCCTGAAAAAAATCAGGGCTTCAACGGGATTCGAACCCGTGACCTCCGCGATACCGGTGCGATGCTCTACCAACTGAGCTATGAAGCCACACATTGGGAGCGAGGTCAATTGTGAGTTCATATTTTCCCGTGAAAGGAGTGAAATGATGTAATGTATATGAAATGATCCATATGTGAACTGCGGATATATATGAAGGTGATATGTGATCTTCGCAGTGCGAAGATCACATATCACTGAAATTCACTGCGAAGATCACATATCACCTTCATATATATCCGCAGTTCACATATGGATCATTTCATATACATTACATCATTTCACTCCTTTCACGGGAAAATATGAACTCACAATTGACCTCGCTCCCAATGTGTGGCTTCATAGCTCAGTTGGTAGAGCATCGCACCGGTATCGCGGAGGTCACGGGTTCGAATCCCGTTGAAGCCCTGATTTTTTTTTTCAGGCTTCTTAATTCCAATTGCTTAAATTGGAAATTCACTGCGAAGATCACATATCACCTTCATATATATCCGCAGTTCACATATGGATCATTTTATATACATTACATCATTTCACTCCTTTCACGGGAAAATATGAACTCACAATTGACCTCGCTCCCAATGTGTGGCTTCATAGCTCAGTTGGTAGAGCATCGCACCGGTATCGCGGAGGTCACGGGTTCGAATCCCGTTGAAGCCCTGATTTTTTTCAGGCTTCTTAATTCCAATTGCTTAATTGGAAATTCACTGCGAAGATCACATATCACCTTCATATATATCCGCAGTTCACATATGGATCATTTCATATACATTACATCATTTCACTCCTTTCACGGGAAAATATGAACTCACAATTGACCTCGCTCCCAATGTGTGGCTTCATAGCTCAGTTGGTAGAGCATCGCACCGGTATCGCGGAGGTCACGGGTTCGAATCCCGTTGAAGCCCTGATTTTTTTCAGGCTTCTTAATTCCAATTGCTTAAATTGGAAATTCACTGCGAAGATCACATATCACCTTCAATAATAATCATTGCTAAACAAGTTGTAGCCATTTTCACGGAGACAGCCTAGCCTACAATGCAGGCGTATTTAGCGAGCAAGCGCATTTTGATCGGGCGAGCGCTCTCTCGGGAGACGACTGGGGAGAGAGGAAAAAGCATCCTTGGGAATAGAAGTTGGGGCTAATGAAGGCCTCGTTCTCTCGTCTCCACCCTCTTTCATCCAGCGTTCGTCCATCAAAAACGAAAGAGAGAACCGAAATGAAGAACATGAGCGATGTGGCACGCAAGAGTCGGAAGTACATCGGATATATTCTTAGGAAAGAGAACAACAACTTCCTGACAGAAATGACGTGGACTGCCGAGGCCAAGTAGAGAAAGAAAAGCGGAAGTCTTAACACCACATAATAGAGACGAACCGTCGAGAAGGAGAAACAGGTTGGAGGATGGAGAACATAGGAGGAGGTATGGGCCACAACCATCGACAGGGCAGCGTGGAGTCAGAGTGTTGAGGCCTTATGTGCCACTTGTAACGAACTGGTCAGGTAATAGTAAGGGCAGCAGGTAAAATAGACTTTCCCCAAGTCGCTGGTTTTTTTTATCTTTGGGTTGATAGAGATCACTTTGAAATTGCGCGCAAAAGACCGGAATCGCTTTGAAATCGCGCGCGGGAGACAGGAAGGCCCGCCCGGAATATGTCCGTGTGTAGCGCGCGAGCGCGCGAAGTACACAAAATCGAGGAATGGAGGAATGGCTCGGAACGACCCACCGCCATTTTGTTTTTGAAGCCCACGCGCTCCCTCCGTATCCCTATCCAGCGGTCTCCTGCGCATCAAATCAAACGAAGCCGCGTGCTCGATATGCGCATCAAACGAGCGACTTGGAGCAAGTCTACAGGTAACAGGACGTTTCGACAAACTGAACGGAAGTGATCTTTAGAGTCAGATCAAGTAAAATTGTGCTGTTAGTCGATGTTATACGCCTAGTCCGTTGAAGCTGACTTGTCAGTTTTGACACGTTTCAGTGGAATGGAAAACACTACCGACAAGCAGTTGCACGGAACAACTATGGGGGTTGCCGGTTTCCGTTGTTGTCACAAAAGTTGTGATGGAAAACATCGACGGACGCGCCCTTGCAACTTGCCGACAAACGATGCCGCTCTGCTTACACAAAGTCGAAATTGGCGCTTTTTACAAACAACAGATGTATCCTATGTAGCGGATAAATGGTAGTACCGCCTCTTTCCCCTCCCCCACCCCTGGAAAGGGGACCCATCACTGTGCTTATATACTCATCAATAGCTTCCCTACTCAGTGAGGGATGCACTGTCTCTGGTAAAAACATTTCAGCCTGCAAAATTAAAGGTTTCACTTCTGCCATGAGCTGGTGAATGTGTTCAGTCATTCTACAATAAAAATTGCCTCTTTGACCAGGGCTGACCTGATAAACCCATAACAGAAGATTACGTACTGACATGTTTTTGTTTGATTTTAACTTTTGCTTCTTTTTGTCATTTGCAGATCACATGCATGGCAGAAAAGTAAGGAAAAAAGCTTCTTTTTCTAAATAGTTTGTTTTATATGTATAGAAATTTGAATAAAACATACCCCATATAGCTGATCAAGTTTATTTTATTTTGCATACTCCTGCTGCAAAACCAGTAATCCTAAAGGGCTGAAAAAGTTGTTGCTAAGTGGAAATGTTAATTAATGTTTTATCATAGGCATATGTATAGAACCCATGACCAGACTCAAAAGAAGACAGAATTTATTTAGAATGAAACTAACATGAAAATAGGGCAGAAAATATCATACTACGAAATGCAATGACACTGAGTTTAAAATTGCAATGATAACTCGAAATGAAATTTGATGCATTAAAAAAAAGAAAAATAATTGATACATTTTGAGTTGAAGAAGTCTACCCCACAATTCAAAATTCCACTACAAAAAGGCTTTACTTCAGAAAGGATGATCAAATGACAACATCCTTTGAGCTAGTAGTAAAATATATCTGGTATACGTTATAAAGATTTTCATCAGTGTAAAGACACCAAGCTAGCTGCGAAAAGTCTAAACTAAACACATGCAAGAATGTAGTTTTCAGTCCAGTGGAGAAAATAACCAATCAACCTGTGTGCCCACTTATTTCCTTTTCTGCCGTACAACTCGCTCACAACCAGTGCACTGTTCAGCGATAGATCTTAGCAGAACCTCCGTTTATGTGAGAGAAATCCGGTCGTTTCGCCTACAAGTCGATTCACCTACACTATAAACTTGGTTACCTGCACAATCTGAGATGTTTTGCCTACCCTAAATCAATGTACATTCTTCGTTCTAAAAACGTGAAAGCCCAAACACGCTAAACACAATGTACCGTATACAGCTATTTCGAGAAAGGTTGTTGGAAAAAAACATCAAAGTGCATGTGACAAGACCGAAAGGTGGTCTGGGTATTCACTGGAATTTTGCATATTGGCCTGGAGGAAAGTTACAAGTTTGTATTTTTGCACGTGGAGAATTTGTTTTTCCTCTCAGGAGGCCTATATCTGTAGCTTTACTTTAACTGTCGCATGTCTTTGAGTGAGGAAAAATTCTTGTAAACTTCAGAGGGTCTAAACGTACCTTGTTTCTACATGTCTTAAAAGAAAGAAAACCTGAAATTCGCGCTTATTTTGTTGTTATATAGTAAGTAAGTAAGTAAGTACTTTATTTAAACACATATCACCAATGAGCCAGGGGCTCGTTTAAAAGTGAACGTGTATTCTAAAAATTACAATATAAATATAAATATATCTCATTAGTATTCAACACGTGCAGTAGCTCAATACGTCTACCCATACTACCTTTAGGGGTTGGCTTGTGCAGTTTTGTGCTTTTTTCCGACAACGTTTCCCGAAATAGCTGTATTCCTCGTTCTAAAAGCATGATAGTGTAGGCGAATCGACTTGTACGCGAATCATCTTGTAGGCGAAACGACCGACATCCATGTGAGATCGTCTGCACACACTGACCAAGATGAACAACATCACACTCTTCGACAGCGGATTGTAGCTGTTTGAACTCTACAAATTGATCTTTGAAACCATCAGAAGAGTTGAAATTCACATAAAATGCCTTAAAGAACTCTATTTTGTAGAATACTGACGCCAAGTTAAGATTCGAATTGCCACCGCAGCGTCCGCCATTTTGATTTTGCTTGAGTTGAAGCGCTTTGTCACGTGATCCGAATGTTTTGATCTGACTCTGAGAACAATGGTTTCGTTACGTCACGCGTATACCCTTTTCTAGGGATAAACTGGACTGATGAACGAAACGCCAGTTTACCAGAGAGATCCAAGATAACGGAAAACTTCCTTTTCTAGACTATCTGGTAAGTCGTGACTACAACGAACTACAGTGTACAGAAAACCTTCGCATACCGCCAGATAACTGGACCAATCATCTTACGACCCGACTTCCCACAAAGCTGCTTATTGTGTTCTATCGGTTAATTTCATTGATTTCACTGTATTAGGCTTTGTTATCGGCCAGTATATCAAGCGTACAATAGGTTTTCTTTGTTATTACTTTTTAGTTCGAACCACAAAACCACAGACAAACCTATTCGCATAGTCACCAACGCTATCATTTAGTTCGCTAGCTCTGCAAAAATAAACGATCAACTCGCTGTTGTTGTTGACTTTGTTCGCCTTGTACATTTGACATTTGTGCGTTCGTTCCTAGTGCTGCCCTGTGACCCTTAAAGGTCACAGTTAGATGTATAATTGATATTTCATTTGCAAAAAAATAATTAACTGTGGGGATATACAGAATGATACAGTGCATGTCAACCTCAAAAGTAAAAACTGTTTTTCTGCAATACCGGGCCTCTGATGGAAACCTTGGGGAGCAGGGATGGCGCAGTCATTGGTGAGAGCGCTCGCTTCCCACCAATGTGGCCCGGGTTCGATTCCGACCAGGTAATGTAAATGTAATGTAAATGTTGTTTATAGCGTCAATGTTGTTTATAGTGGTCATGCACTTAGCTTCGAGATAGCTAGTTTACAGGCATGCCACTGAAACAGAGAAAACAAATATTTAAAATGAACATAACATGGTTAAAAATCCCAGTTGGCAGGAGGCAGACCAGTTGGCTATATACAAAGCGTGACTGAGGATTTGAACTCGGGACGACCGAGAACAAATCCAGCTAGTGGTAGGGTGGAGGGCTTGAACCCGATTCCAATTCGATCTTGGATGCACGTACACTTCTTAACGAGCACCTGAGCTCTGTGTATTAAACGTGGGTAAACAAATAACATTTACATTTTTTAACACAAGACTGCATAACTAAACACAAACGAGCGACTTGAAATGGTGATGTCAACAATCACTTTCTGAACATCATCGACCTACTAACATTGACATACGAGTCTTACAGCCAATAACATCGCGGCAAAACTGACCAATCAGCTTCAACGGACCAGATTTATAACATCATCGACTGACCACCTTTAACTTAAAGTGGGGCTACACCCGATTTTGAGTGAAATTTTAAGAGGTTTAAGGAAGGGATAGAAGAAAGAAAATTATTTTTTGAAACACCAACAGACAGTTGACCCCAACGCAAGAGCACCCCAGGTTGTCAGGGGACTGTTTGGGTGTCCATATACTAATTTTTAACTTTAAATTCAACTTTTAAAATCACATTAAATCTTTAATATTTCTTATTTCTCCAAATTTTACTAATCCTTTGAGAAAAACTATCTCTTCCCAATCATCCCCAAAAATCACCAAAAATTTTACAAAACCCCGCTTAACATAGCTTTGTGAAATGGGCATAGAGTTTCAGGATTACTTGAAACGCGGACGAGATATTCGCATTAAACCAAGTTTAGCGGAGGAAAAACATGCTTCAGGTGTACCCCCGCCTGAACTCTGAAGATGACTTCCGATCAGGTTGTCGAGACATCAGTCACCGCCAACAGTTCTTTTCAGAACTGCTCTCACCCGAACGATCACATTAAAGTAGAACCCCTATTAGGCGGCCGCCCTCGGGGAAATTGTAACTGGCCGCTTAATAGGGATTCGTCAGAAATTAGCGTAAGATCTTTTAGAAAGATCGCGTTATTTCAATAAAAAATATCGTGGAGAGAAATCACGGAATCACATGAAGACGACAACAAACCTGTGTTTCAATGATTTAATCAGCCGTCACTTTCTATTTAGACTTTTTTTTGTCCGAGTTTGTTGATAATAAATCCAAACTTCGTATATTACATTCTTCCTGGCCGCTAAATTAGGGCAAAAACAATAGAAGAAAGCTCATCGGGACGGCCAGAAAGTCGCCGCTGCATAGGGGTTTTATTTACAGTATTATACTGACAATAGTTTCCTGACTGCAAATCATTTACTATGTTACATGACTATCATTTAAAATTATTGACTATGTACGGCTCAAACACTGGCAACTGCTTATAATCAATCTACGTACAGCTAAGAATTAAATTGAGTAAGATTTTAATGAAAACGTCAATCTTATTATCTCCGTGCCAACGACATGAAGAGGCAAATAGTTGTACTCAGGGAACGTTAATTCAATCACCACAGCACCTTAAAAACATTTATACGTGCCCCAACAACAAAAAAACCTTAATTACTTAAAACCTGAAAGAACTTCACTCGAATTTGTAGAACAGCAACAGCTTATAACCAAAATAATGTTTCGCATCAAATTTGTAATGTAATAATTTGTAATTCACTGCATGAACAAATGATAGCTCTCTCAGGCCGATAGAAAAAATTGTTGATACTATTACCTCGCTGTATAGGTTGCTATTGCTGTTCAAAAATAATGATGAGTAATATTCTTATCTAATTTTACTTCCCTAATTTTTTTTCACAATTTCTTTATTACCTTTGCGTTTATGTTTCGGAGATGACTTTGGTAAATCTGCTGCTTAAATATTATGTAAAATTCTAAATGCAGTCTGGGGTCTCAACGGATTTTTAATATTTTTCTGTATTATGCAAAGAGGTCATCAACATTTGAGTACAAATGGGTATCGTATTCCTTCATGTTGACATATGTATCCTGAAAAAAATCATAAAAAAATTAACTGAACAACTAAGTTTACATGGTAGACGACTTGTTCGCACTTTTTCCAAAATTATAATTGTAAATTGTTAAGTTCATGTTAAAAAAAATCATCAGCATACCTTTTTACTCTTCGCCATTTTAGTGATGGTGTCTTTAAGCGCGGAGAATGTCGGTCGGTCATTTGGATTCTCTTGCCAGCATTGCAACATGATCTGGTAACTAAAGAGATATGGCCCGTATCAACAGTGCTAGCAATATTGCTTTTTAGGATGTAAATGTACGTGGTTAGCTATACATTACATAATCAAAAGCCCATCGGGCTCCATGTCTCGCGGAAGCTTTATTAAAACATTGAACACTTTCTGCGTCTTCTCATTGCTTGCTGTATAATTGGTGTCAGAGATATCGAAAATTGAAAAGCGTACATCTAATTTAAAGAAACATTTAGACACTTCACCCCAAATGCATTATTCCTCTTTAGAATTTCATTCATTTACTAAAAATTAGTATATGCAATAGGACTACATGCTGTCCAATTTGGAAATAATTGGATGAAAAAGATTCCGAGGACAGCCAAAATTGGACGAGGCCGTAGGCCGAGTCCAATTTGGCTGTCAGAGGAATTTTTTTAATCTAATTATTTCCAAATTGGACAAGCATGTAGTCCTGTTACCTATTAATTATATAGCCAGTCAGTTAATCCAGCGTAAACGCATATGTCCAGAACGGAAAAAGCCTCCAGTAAAAGCAAGAATAGCATAGCATCTGCAACTCAGTGAAAGCATTGTCTTCACAAATAAAACTTAATAGAACAGTGCAATTTTATTCACCTGAGTTTGTGAAGCTTGCTACAGGGTGAAAATACAGCATCGATCGATGAAAGTCGTAAACAAAGTGACACTTTGTAATCGTCCGAACGAGCTTTATAACTTCTTGAATCTGACATCCTCCTTTCCACTATCTGGTTCGTATTCGTCACATTTCAGCGAAAAACGACAAAGAATTGCTTCTACTTACTCGCTTCACTACGCGGCACTTACGTTCAGCCAAGTTTTTTTGTCTTGGAGGTGTTTTGGCTTTGGTTTTTGCTTTTTAGTTTAGCAATCTTCCCTTCTGACAACGTAGGAATTTCTCATTTTAGTTACTACTGCTGAAACGATCAAGAGAAATTGAAATTTCATCAAATCTCCCTAATAAAATTCCGCCATTGTCAACTACTTACAGTTTACAGAGCTGACGCTACGCTTTGTGCTGATTGGCTAATCTCTATCACATGTCGTTTTTTCTTGCATTTGATTGGCTGAAAGAAACTGTCCAATTTTTCTTAAATTGGACAGCTTGTGCATAAGCCCTAAGTGAAACTATCCAAATTTATCCTAAATTGAACAGCTCTCAGAAATTACAAGATAATAGTTGTGCCGGATTTCCTGACAGCTAAAAAATTAAAACTGTTCTTGTTGCTCTATAAAAATTGCGTTATATTGTAGCGTGATTCACAACATGATATACTTGCTGCTCTTTCAAAGATTTTAATTAGCCTGAAACACTGCGATTGATTAAGAAAAAGAATATTCCAGGTGCCCTGAAGAAAGATTGTTACTCCATACTAACTAAAGAAAACTTTAGACTCTTCACCCCAAATACATTATTCCTCTTTAGAGTTCGATTTATGTAAAAAAATCGTCGCTTGATAATAGTTGCGTTATATTGTAGCGTGACATTCATAACTCGATAAACTCAGATCTCCGGTCAATCTTCGGACAATCTTGTTCTCGATTTCATGTGTTCAGAAGAAGGACTATTGTCTCCATACCCTTGTCATTTGCTGTTTAATTCAGCATGTAAGACCCTCTACACTTTAGAACTCTCCACTCGAGACGAACGTAACATGAGAAAACTAAATTGACATCTGTTTTTTTTTTAATTCACGTCGATAAAAGCTGTTAATCGCATTTTTGACATTTTTGCCGGTCTTTAAAGGAAAACCAGGGAGCTTCGCTCGTATAAGAGAACACATGATGTCCCCAGTGTTTAAAATTAACCGCATACATTATCACCAGCGTTTAGAATCAATGACTATTAACATTTCGTGGAGAATAATGTCCCTCCAATTTACAATAAATAGTTTTTTTTTTTTGCTACTTCGTTACCTTGCCACTTCGTTACCTTATGTGAGGTCTTACACGAAGTACTACCCTGCGCCATAGCTACCCACACCATATTCTCGTGTTCCGTGACGTACGTCACGTAACACGAGACAAAAATGAAGTAGACAACTCCTTCGGGATTATTCGGTCTCATTCCCAGGGTATCTCTCTTCTTCTCGCCCCCTGGGAAGTTAGAAAATAAAGCTTCTCGGGCCTGTGGTGCCCTACCGCTAGACTACTATCAGACACAAAAGCTTTTCATTGGTATGGGAAGCAATGCTTTATGGTCAGGAAAAGACTAGAAAGGAAAGACAATAGAGAACACTCACAGGTGATCATCAACGTGTTTAGGTTTTGGCATCCGGTATCCCTTCTGAAGTTTGTTTGCAATTTCTCGACCGTTAATACCTGGGTACGGAGATCCACCTATGAAAATGACAAATCAGCAAGTAAACGTTGAAAATTAGGTAAGACGTCTAACAAAGTACTTTATAAAGTGGCAGAAGAAATCGTACCCACAGTAAATATTTCGTACAGAACAACACCGAAACTCCATCTGAAAAATAAAACAAATAACAACATTGTTCAATGTTTGTATGGTTACATTAACCATTTAGAAGGCTACAGCAAAAAGAAATACTGTTTCGTTTCCAGATCGTGGAAGGATAAGAATGACAAGAAGCTTCCTAATTTGCCCTTCTGCGTCAGCAAAAACGACACACGCGAAGGTTATCGTGTCTTTGCTTGCGCTTGCAAGCGCTCTCATTGGTGAGAATTTTCTTCTTTCTTAGAATATAGCTAGAATGTTGACTTAACAATTTAACACGGAAAGAGCTCACTTTATACTTTTACGACTATTTTGCGTTATGCAAAATGGGAGTGTTGATGGGGCTTTTTGCGTTCCTGTTAATCCATTCCTGTTAAACTATTAATTTATGCATTAAATTTCTATTAAACCCGTTTTCCCGTGCCTCCCCTGCTACGTATCGTTTTGCACCGAAGCCGTACAACTGTGTTCTGTTTATATATTTGGGGGATAGTACAGAGGCATATGTATGCTCTAGATTTGATCGATAATCCAGATGAATTAATTGTTTCAACATTCGTTCGTAGTCTTCGTAAACGGGGTTGACAACTTTAGTTACGTTTCAGTTACTACAAAGTTTGCATTTTAACCGTACGTTTCGAAAAGCGTCGTGACTAAATTTAAAGGAATTTAATTTACGTCGAGGTGGCGAATAATGTGAATCTTCTCGAATCTTCGCCAAAATGTTGATTAACACTCAAGCACTTTTTTGTTGACTGTGTTAATTGGCGAACAACCAAGAATCTTCATCTTTCCTTTGTCCTTTACCCCGATGGGGGAAATTTGCCGAGAACAACAAGAGATAGCAGAACTTGAAATGCTGTGTCCTAACAGTACATATTGTAAGGGTGTATACTTGCGCAAACCTTGCGGCTTTAGAAGATCAAAAACACCCACGTCACCAAGCTGAAGTTGACCTTGCCTCACCTGTAGCCATATTAATTTCATTGTCACGCAATTCATGATTCGCAAAAACATCACCACCGGAGACAGGGCAGTGATTTGAGTGTGATTTTAAGAGGTTTAAAGAAGTGACAGAAGAAAGAAATTTATTTTTGGAACAAAACCGAACTATTTTCATCTTTTCTGGTTATACTTATGCATAGTCGTAGCCTGGAAGAGGCTTTGATTTGCCAATGCATCGCTTTAATCGAACTAGAAAGCATTGCAGTGGTCAGATATTTCTATTTGTAATGAATCTCAATTATTTTTGGTGCTGCTGACGATTATCTTTCCGATATTTGAAGAACATATTTTACGAGATTGTTTGCCCTTGGTACAACGTGTTGACATCTTGATTACGAGCGTTCTTCTGATAGGATAGTAGCCCCGTTCAAAACAATACCGTTTCGTTTCTGAGGAAACGAAACAAAAAGGAAGAAGGTTTTTAGCCTTGTAAATAGTAAGCTAATACTTGTATTAATAAACGTATTCACAATAACGGTACATTATAGTCTTTTTTATTGTAAATAGCCAAATTTTAAGTGCTTATAAATTTTATAATTTATTTTTTTTTAAGTGTCCCCTATTAGTAGAGGGTTTTTACTCTCGGCTAGACTTCTAATGACACGTAAATATAGTTATTCTTGCCTGCCTGCCTGCCTGCTTGCCTGCTTGCCTGCTTGCCTGCCTTCATTCACTCATTCCTTCACTCATTCATGCCGAAATCAATGTCGATGCAAATGAAATCTGCTTGATTACACAATATCGAAAATGAAGGACGCTGGGTACTGCATGATAAAAGTTACTCACACATCACTTTGGGTTGTGTATGTCCCATAAAGCAATGCCTCGTAAGCAGTCCACTTCACAGGCAGACGACCCTGTTTTAGAACAATATATAGATTTAGCCAAGCCAAAAAGCGGAGCTCGACATATACTTTTTTTTGCTGGTTCTTAATAACTTGTGAAAATACTGTCATTGTAGTTATAAAATACGTCTGGTGTACGCAACTACTCAAGAACGATTCTGTCGCCGAAATAAATCGTCAACTCCAATCACAGAAATTCCGCTGACAAAATCCTGTCATTACCATAGACAGAATAAAAAATGGGAATTGAGCCCGCGATCCAATGGATCAACTTTGAAAAACGTGGCCTCTATGAGCTCTATACCTGAGCCCGCGATTTCGTCATGTGATACTGGTCAATGGATATCTCGTTTGGCGGCAATTGTTCCGTGACTCCCCCCCCTCCCCCAGAGAATGTACGGACTCGTACGGTAATGTGAGAACGAAATTTTTTCGGGTTGATGGGTTTACCAAAACTCCTTACTCATGGTGCTTCGCTATAAACATACGAGTAACTAGAGAGAACACTGGCTTGTCTACAATAACAGCCATGATATCTGGTGATATAGCAAACAAGATGTTTAATTATTAGCTTTTTCATGAAATATCATAATAGGATTTTTTCATTCATCTTAAATAAAATTATTTTCTTATAAAAGTAAGAACTAACACAAAATCGAGCAAGGAATTTTAAATACCAAAGCCTCGCAATTTAAAGGTCTCAGAAAACGAGACAACGAATTACCTTACTGAAATGTGATAAAATTTGCTGAATAGATCTGAAAAAAAAAACCACGTGAATTAAATTTATAACTTCTCACCCGACTTTGTTTGGTATAAATATCATCCTGCTGAACATTCCTCGCCATCCCAAAATCTGTCACCTTACACTTCTCTCCTTCACCGACAAGAACATTCCTAGCCGCCAAGTCACGATGGATTATCTAAAGTAAAGACTGGACGTTACTTGGTGCATATTTAGTACACAACTACGTTGATTAACTTAACTTACACAAGCTCTGTGTCTTCCATTTTACACTTATTCCACTGGATGTTCTCTAAGTGTTCCTAATGAGAAGTGAAATAATTCTTCTTTTCATAGCATGTAAGAATTGTCAACTCTGTATTTCTCTCGTTTTTTTGTGTGATACAAACCCTCTCTTAACATTTGAAGTACTTTTTCAAAAGGTTGCTGCAGCTTGCTTTTCTCACCTTGCTGGAACAAAGGTAGTTCATCCCATCAGCGATTTGCTGAGAAAATTGCATCAGTTGCTGTGACGTCAGATTTGTCTGAGGTTTTACATCCGGGTCTTTAAAGCACGTGTCATTGAGGCCACGGCTCTTCCTCAGGTAGCCCAACAGATCACCATAAGGTATGTACTCAATAAGGACAAGTAACGGATCTGCAAAGAGGAAATGCGATAAATGTATTTTACCGCTGTACTTAGTATTAGTTTTTTCCTACCATAAAAGAAGCTTAAAAATCAGCAATTATTTTTACCAGTCTCAGTTACACATCCTATCAACTTGATCACATGAGGATGAGGTTTCAATTTTTTCATCAACTCCAGCTCCGACAGCAGGTCCTTTCTGTCTGAATCAGGAGCGTTTTCTATCCAGAAAGGAAAAATACGTGGCTAATTAGTGGCTGTTTAAATTTCTGGCTATAAGTTTAGGTATGGACAAATCCCATTTTAGAAATAAATAAATCGATGATCAAATTAATCCACATTAAAGGTACAATAAAGCTCCTTTTCTATTCAAGAGCAATATCGTTTTATATCACAGAAGATTAAAAGTGATTGCGGCAATAGCCGATTTCATATACTCAGACTGGAAACTCGTCTTAAGACGGAAAACTCATCTGATATCAATGGGACTCTATAAAAGAATAAAATAAATTATTAAATTTTCAACCTCGGATAATGCAATTCTAGCTTTCTGATTGGTTCACTAGATCTCGGTTATCAGCCATTATACCTGCGTTTGACCTTATATGGGAAAAGAGTTCTGCAAGTGCCGCTGAGTTTAAAAATTTTCCTGCGGGAAGCGAAAGTTCCATCAGAAAAATGGCAAATTTGGGGAGGTTTATAAGCTTATACAAGAAATAATCGACAGTGCCTTCCCTGAAACCACACAAATACAACAAAATGCTATAGTTGACTCAACTACGTAAAACTGAAAGGATTGATGCGAAATGTTTAATTAAAAATACTTGTAAATGTACAACAAGAGCGACTAAACGAAGAAGAAAAGCAGAAAATAATTTACGGGAAGACCAGAAAACTGACACAATTTCATTCAGTGTTAGACGTAAATGTGGCTCAGTACTTCAGTTAAGTTTGTTACCTTTCAATCTTGATCTTGTCCTTTTATACTTCAATAAACTTCATCGAATCTGAGTACAATTTCATTTCAGCATAATGTAGTAGTCTTGATGACAGCCGTGGAGCCGTAAACAAGTACATCATGTAAACACTTGCTTCGCTCGTCTTGCACAAGGCGTATAATTTCCAGAAAAGCTATTGCTTCGGATCTTCCCGTAAACCTTAATTGTTGTCACAATTTTCCGGGATGAAAAGACGATTTACGAGGAGATTTTCCGAGAAAAATCTTCAGAAGAAAACTCTCTCGCTCGCTTTCCTTGCGTGTTTCATTCAACTCAAAAAGTGAACACCGCGCCACAAATTTTCCCGCCTCCTCATACTATCACTTCGTTTACATCAAAATGAAATGTCCAGTTGATTTATACTAAAGAAGAATTTAATAAAACAATTATTCCATTCGCCCTTGTTGGATACGAGTGGTTATAGCCAACTCGGCGCTTCGCGCCTCGTTGGCTATTTACCACCTCGTATCCAACAAGGGCGAATGGAATAATTGTTAAATAATAAAAATAAATAAAAATAATAAAATAAAATAATAAAAATAATAAAATATCGCAAGTAATAAAAAAATAAAACATTAAGAAAATTAAAAATGTTAAAAATATAAAAATCACATCACTATTAGTCAGAACATCTTCGGATCAATGCCGGAAGCCCGTCGGAAAATGCTCGGAAAGTTTCGAAAATTGCTAAAATGTTTTATGATAATGTTCGGATAATATATACTTTTTGACTGAGTGGGAGGGAGGCTCGAGGTCAGGACGTATGGAACGAACGCAGCAAGGTCCTTGCGTCCTGACCGAGAGCCTAATATTTTCCCAGCCGTCCGGCCCGACCTAACTAATCTGACCACTAACTTTCTTTTTTATGTATGCTGTTCTTTAGTGGATGCAGACGCAGCAGCCCATTTCGCGCGCATTTTGAAAAGCCAATGGTAGCCGGTAATGTTTTTGGGAAGCCAGTGAAATGCAATCGAACTGAGGTGCGTGCAAAGTACTCAAACTTCTGTAACAGTTCTCAAAATTACAGCCAAATCTTCAGGTTTTAGCTTCATTCGAATGACTGACTGCTGTTAATAGAAATTTTCAAAGGAAACTTTATGAAAGACTACGACAAACAGTCGTGCACGACTTAGCAAAAACTGAATTGAACAACATAGCGGCGTTTCTTCTGGGCCGAAATTCGTACTTGGTTTGAACCAGACACTGAAAGAGAGGATCGATAAATTTTTTATTTACCATAAAAATAAACGTTCCAAACATTCAACTGGATTACGCAATTTGATATCGAGTCCTAGAAGCTTACATCAATCACTCATTTCATTTATTTTTTATATATATATATTTTTATTTTCGGATATTTTGGCAAACTGGAATATTCCCGTGCTGCAAAGAAATGCACGCACGCAAAGAAATGCACAGACGAGTATGCCGAACCGCCCCAATGCATTGCACAGGTAAACAAGACGCAATTTATATTTACGATACCTCTGATCGGTCCAACCAAAAATTACCGGTGGATGTTGAGATATCTTTCTTTCTATCATCCGAAATGACTTTCGACTATTTTCGGCTATCTAATGTTAATTACAATAAAATATGGCCGATACAATAACCTCCGTGTAAGAACACCGAAAGTGACTCTGAAGTTACTGTCGCGCCGATTGGGCACAATAATACAAAGGATTTATTCTGCTCAATCAGGAGCCAGCATTCGCACAAAGGCTTGGAAATGGTCTGGAGAGACTCGTTTCCCATAGTCCGGCGGCTTAGCTCGAAATTTTAGGTTAATTGTGCACTTCTTGATACAAGCATGAAATTTGGCACACTGAAAGTGGTCACCAACTCAAGTTTTTTCAGATATAGTGCCAAGCCCGAAAAACGCCAGTTTCCATGGAAACCGTTATTTATTAAAGGGGCATTGTCACGGGGATTTTTACGCTTTGCGATGAGAATGTGCTAAAGATGAAATGAATGCTTTTAAACGTACACCGAATACTCCCATACAGTCAAGAGAAGGAAATCTATTGATTTCTCAAAGGAAGAACAAAACATAGTCAGTTACGGGCGATTTTTTCACAAAACAAAGGAAAAACTTGAAAAAGTCAGCCTGACGTTTTCAAGTTGCAGCCATTCGCATTCTGGCGATCCGCAGGCAAACACACTTAATTATAGTCTCTGATAAACTGGCTGGGTAGTTTTTAGCGAAAATGAACCAGTATTTTTAGGTCTCCTGTGATTAGAATGCCTTTTGGATTTTCATAATTATCCTATAAGTTGGTGACAGTGTCCCTTTAAAATCAATGAAATTTCGGGAAATGTTTGTTTGTCCTGATTTATAAACAAATACAGTCAACTCTCGCTATAGCGGACACGCTCGGGACTTCGTTTAGTGTCCGTATTAGCGAGAGTCCGTTATAGCGGGGTGTGAGAAAAAAGTACCGTTAGTATACGTGAAATAACATAGACTACGACGAGCTTACCAACAGTTGACTGTACTATTATTTCTGGTAGTGAAACCAAGTCGCACGTACAAAATTTAGAATGAAATGCTGTAATTTAGACTGTTCACAGCCCTTAATATTTTCGTATTTTTCTTCTGTTAGCGAACAGCGAAAGCTGTGATCGGGGATTGAATCGCGACAGGAGAAAGTGACTTTTCTCTCGATCGCTAGAGACCTGGACGCTAGCGCAAAACGAAAGACGCGAGGGGGTAGAGGGCGGGAAAGAAAAATCTTTTTCCATGCAATTCCTACTAAATTATTAGTATCAGAAAGATGGTAAAAAATAACAATTGTAAGTCTAATTTGAAGCATTCGTATCTGTATTTTTGAAATAAAATCTACAATAAAAGGTGTACAAAAGCGCACGACAAAGTACCTCGTGGGGGAGGGGTCTCGGCTGAAAAGTTCATGTGCTGTTTACTAGCTGAAAATAGGAAATTGGCGTTGGCACTATATCAAGAATTGATTAGTATATGAATGCTTGTAATCCTGCAAAGTTTGGTGCTTGTATCAAAAATCGCACAATTCAGGAGCTAAGCCGCCGGACTACCAGGGGCTCTTTTACTTTTATAAAAAACTTTTGCGGTACGATTTCTGCCCGGTTTACTTCGTTTCGCCCCGAATAACTGCCCCTGGGTCTCCGAGGATGTTCCATTCCTTGTCCCCGGGGCTTAGCCAAGTGTCTACATACGCAGCTAACAAACTAAATTCACATACCTTTGAGCATTTTAACCGCCACAATTGTCAGTCCCTTTATGCCATTGATATTCCAAGCCATTGCTTTGGCAACCTGAGAGAAAGCGCCCTTTCCAATCATTTTATTTACGTGAACTTGTTCCCGACTAATTTCCCAATTTCGTAATTTTGTTGTTGGATCAAGTGGCATGTATTCCTGGTCCGAGTAGGCTGGCGACTGTTCAGTGGCAGCCGGTGCTTCAGCTTCTACTATGCAATTGTCAAAACTGTTTGTGTACATTGTAGTAAATTGAAGAGGTGTCTCTCGATCCTGCAACATGTTACAGCACCAGTAGTTGTATCTCTATTAAATGCTATCATAGTTAATAGACGGGAATGGCTATCAAACTTGGCAAAGTTCTTTGTTCTATGTTTTTGCTCGCTTTTTTCCTTGACCGTGCACAAAACAAAATAGGTGTCTGAGCAACTAACCAATAGAAACGTTTCGATTACGTAACTTATGCATGGTGTATGTGCGCAAACTGAACGATTGTGTACGGTAGTTGGCCTTCCCTTGGATATTCGTTTGCTCCTTTGAAGTTTGCCGCGCTTCGTAACCATTTCCCTCTATTGACTACATGTATAATCCCATTATTGTAATACTGAGTAACGGTTATACAATAAAGTACCTACTCTGAAATCCTTGATGTTTCCTTTCAATAAAATTAGTTATCTTAAAAAAGTATTGCTTATTTCACTATGTAAAATCAGTAATAAATGTCGAACAGTACATAATCCTGGTATTTATGTGCTTAGTATTCTTCTAAGCGCACGAAGATCGACAGATCCTGTACTTTCCACCCCTTTCAAGCTTTATTCCACGAATGTTTTCGAACTCATAATAATTCATCAAATTAAAACAAAGGAAATCATAACCGCGACGGTGGTTTGGATGTGTAATTTTAGTTTCGATTGAGAAGATATATGAAACATTCTCGATTGAGAATATATATTAAAGATTCGAGAGTGTTTTATCACCTTTCCAAACATCTCGAAGTTTGTAAAAAATACTCCGCTACGCGTCGCATTTTCAACTGTCTTCTCGGTGTTTGTAAACACCGGTATCATGGTATCAAACACTCCCTCGAGTGTTTGATACCATCTACCATTGGTTTACCGCTTATAAAGATAAATAAATAAATAAAATAATAATTATATCCAATTTCAAAGTTCCACTATTGGTTAACCCGATAAAAGTTATTGACACAAGTTTAACAGTGCTGGAGAGGTGCAGTCCTGCGTCAGTTCATGTGCTGAGAATGAGAGAATTGCCGTAAACAGATATTCACACAAGTGTTGACATCACAACACGTCACCACACACACTGATCGTATGATTTATTTTTGCCACATGCAATGGGAGCATAGTTTTCGGTGAAAAGGTTTGTAAAGCATGCCTACTGCACCACACGTGTCCTTAGAATGCAAATGGTCACAGGAGCGCACTTGTAACGATAATAAACTTAACAAGAAGTGGTATCATATTGCAGACATAATGACCTTCAACCCGATTTCTTCGCTGAGACCCATTTCATTGAGTGGTACATAGAAAGAACATGCATGAAACTTCGAAATAATGATAAATATGACCTAGTATTCCAGTTACTTTATTGAGCAACTGTATATTTGATGAGTCAAGTTTGGTTGCTGTTTGTAAATTCCAGTCCAATCATAAACGGCAATAGTAATACGTGGAATGTAAAATGTAATCAAAAGAAACATGTGTATCAAAACTGAACTTCGAATAAAGACAGTTTTTAGCAAAACTTCTTGATGTAAGTCAAAAAACCTCTCTACATGTAAATCCTAACTTTCAATGAGAAAACAATCGTAATCCTGCAAACCTGCTGTGAACTTTTGTGATGATCAACTATACTACAAATACATGTTACTAAGCACTGACAATTACCTGTATATTCTTGTCATTTTGATGATGGCAACGAAGACTGTAAGACAAGAAAACGAAATAAATAACAAAAAGGGTGTAAGATAGCAATAGACATGCGCATGGACAATGGCAGACATGCAGCGGAATGACAGACATTGCTATGAACGGGTTAAGACTGGCAAAGGAAATGACTTCTGGTTCACTAGGAAGATTCCTACTTGGGACCCTGCTTCAAATAGTGTGTACAGTTTTAAAAATACAGTTACTATCTGTAAAGAATCGCTGGTAAAACCACTAATAACCGTGACGCATATTGAGGAAAATCTGATCCACAGACCTTGTCAAATTCAGTTGAACCACATGTAAAAACACGAACTTCTTATCATGACTACTTCTAACAACTTGTCAACACCTTCGTCTTTCTTTTTACGACTATTTCGCAGAATGCAAAATAGGAGTTAAGTGAGCGAACGCGAATTCGGTCGGTCATTCCTTCTTTAGGTCGTAGACTTTTGTTTGTAATTCCGCTGACCAATGCATAACTTAAGTTGACAATGAAATTGCCAAAATGTCTACAATGTGAAACGTAGTGAAGCAATGAGTAACGAGATAATTACAGCTATGTCAAGGGCATGCGGTCCGAGCATTTTCCTCTTTGAATTGTTTAAAAACAACCTAGAAAGCATTTGTTGTCCTTTTTACGAAATGAACGCGGGCTCCTGGCAAGCATGGGTTTTTATAACATGATGCATGCAATGCGTGAATATTGAGCAAAATAATAAAGGTAAAGCGCACGCTATGGCCTGTCACAAGCGAATTTTCAAAGTATTACACTTTGTTCGCAATTTTCTCATTTCTTCGCAAGCCTCGTGGTATATCATTACTAGAAAAGATCATTTATATAATGTACTATCAAAGAGTACCTTTTCAATTTACGTTTACCACATGACAGCGGAGTAAACACGGAAATTGCGTTGTGACCGTGCCAAGCGTTTATGTGTCTAGAGCGTTATGCATCATTGTATTGCGGATTTTAAGAGGTTTAAAGTAGTAACAGCAGAAAGAAATTTAGTTTTGGAACAAAACCAAAATATTTTCATCTTAAAATAGTCGTCGCCTTAAAGAGGCCTTTGATTAACTTAGAAAATGACAGACGGCGTTCAGTAACAGCTCATAGTGTTTTGTAAGTATTGTACAGGGATGGGAGAGGCATTTTGTATAGTAGGTGGCACAAGTATGGCCTACTTGTACTCACTTTTAAATGGATAAGAAACTGAGAGAGAGATTTGGTGCATCAACAAGAATACACACGTGGCATACCCAAAACTCAGAGACTCAAAGGACAGTGTAGAATGCGAAGTGGCTGGTTTCGAGGCTGATTAATTAAAAGTATGGTGTTTTGTGTGTTTTGTTTGTTTACCTTATTTCACTTTCAATAACTTGGACGTTAAAACGCCAGACCTGATACTCACGCTTACCATTACTGCCGGAACACAACTTTTTTCGTTTGCAACATGTTGCTTTTGTTTTTCTGCAGAACACTGTAACGTGATTCTTTTGTTTTTCACTTCAAAGTACCTGATACTTTTGCTTTTCAAACATATTTTTACATTATTTTGTTATTACTCGTTATTTTAAGGTTGAGGAACAGGTTCGCGGGTGCGTTGCGCAAAGCCATCCTCACGGGCGCGTAATTTTAGGAAAATGCCTAAACCTGTACATCAATTTAAAGCTTATAGAACCAAGAACGATGAGAAAATGTTTTTAACTTGCGAAATTCAATATTTACCGAGCTGCAATCAGTTAAGTGCAAATAGAGTGGTGTTTAAAAACTCTCGTCGGATTTTGGCCTTATATACGAAGAAAACAATGACTGCATGACACTCAGCAGATGTTTGTCTTCAAAAGTGTGTCGGGGATTCTTGAGATCAGCTTTCAAATTATATATAATTTAAATTTCGGTAACGTACTTTTCATGGATGGAGACAACGTTAGGACATATCTTTAAAACGAAAAAAAAATCGGCTAAAGCCCAACACACTTTTGGAGAGGAGGGTTTCATGTACTGTCGGGCGAAATTTCATGATTATACGATAAATTTCTATACGCAAATTACCAGCTCGAAGATGGCAAAATTCAAGAAAAATTTAGCCAAGAAATACGGCTTAGAAGTTTAGTCAACATAACACGCCCCCTGGGAGTGGCTTTCCGAATTGTCACCTTCATACACCAATCATGACCAATCTCCTGGTGTGTACCGAAACTCGCGCGAAAATGGCGGTGGATATTATTTCAAGATGAAAGTTTCCTTTGCCGACAGCCCGGCCGGGAGTTTCTGTCCACTGCATACTTCCGACATGAGCTTTCGAGCCTGTTATTTTTTTCCGAAATAGCGGCGATATATTTTTGTTTCTCGCGATCGTTCGATGGCTGTAAAAATACCACGATCATTATTTTGTCAC